>JAOTRC010000034.1:10506758-10525638 GCA_027497675.1 Cyprinella lutrensis
TAATACAATGAAGGAGATTAATTTAATCATCAGAAACTCAAAATGATAAGTTATCTCAACTAAATAAATTATTAAAAAGTTCATTTGACAAAAAAAAAAAAATATGTTGTGATAACAAATCTTGAAAATATTTTTTTTACAGTGTACACATTTTACTTAAATTCGCAACATGCCACTTTAGTTTCTTTTTTTCCATCAGTGTTAGATTTATTTTTTACGTTTTGTAGTTTGTTTAATTAGCTTTAATATTTTAGGACTACCAACACTGATATGCCGTAAAATTAGTGAAGATGCTATCTATTAACATGTTTAATGCAGGAAAGTTGTTAATATATTTAATTTGACATAAGCACATAACATGGTCTATAGTACGCCGAGTTCTTGACTCAAGCTGTCAATATGGTTTTTATATAGCTTAGACACAAATTGTCTTTGTCAGTCATGACAGGACGTCTGACAAAATTAGCTTAAATCTGTCCGCTCAGAACATTCATCAACAGACTCTCCAAAAAGAGGCGTTAGACGCCTGAAGGGTTGCCATGTGATATTCTCCATTTTAGCGAGCGAGTGAGTGTTAATCACTGAATGAACTTGCTGAGACACTTGAAGGAAGCACAGACATCAACTCCAGGGTTTGTGCACGCTCCGACTGGGACGCTTGAAGGAAAGGGAATGGAAAAAGCGAGGGAGGGGCAAAGACAAGAGAGCGTTCGTGCCAAGACGTCTATGACCGGTGGCAGCTGCTGCCCCTCTAATTACCCTGCACCTGCTTGGCTGCCAATCGCCACATTTCCTTTGTCTCATTGGCAGCTTTCACACAAACCTATTCTGCAATTGGACTGGCTGAGACCAGCTTGTAATCGTGATGGGACGCAGCTGCGCTGACCGAAAGCGAATACCCATTTTGATTGTCCTTTTTTATCTAAGGTGCTTTTTTTTGCAGCAGGCTCCAGCACCTGTTGGGCTAAACACAAAAAAAGCAGATGAGGCTTTTGATAAACAAAAGCAGAAGATCCTGGCCGGGAATGTAATAGCCATTCTCATTCTTTGCACGTTTACAGGCACTGTATACGGTTCTACAATTATATTTCTATATAAGTAGATGCCATTTTCTCATTTTAATGAAAGACACACAAACATGCTCCTGTCTCACAAAGTTTATGATTGTATCCCAGTTTGTTAGACATTGTGAACAACAAACTGGACGTGGCAAGAGAGCGTAGCAGTGCGATGCTGGTGCATATGGCACATGTAGGTGTGTGTGTGTGTAAGAAAAACAGTAGGGGGAGACAGGAGAGGTTTCAGAGCAGCGTGTTGGCTCTATGCCATGCTTGGCTGTTGGGTCTCTTTGTTTGGATAATGGCCTCACAGGCAACACGTGGACCCATTGACAAATGATCTCTGGGTCACATAATCTCCTTCCCTGAGGTCATTTCTCATTTTCTCTCTCTGAAACACACGTATATAGCCAAAAAACAATCAGAAAGCCGCGAAAGACCCTCCATGCGGCTCGAATCCAATTATTAGTCAGGCCAATCGTGGTTTCCTTGCCTCACGAAGTTAAAGGGATACTCCACTTAAACAGTTGAGTTTCACCGTTTTCAAATGCATTCCGCCGATTTTCTGATATTTAGAAGAATATCAGTAACCAGACAATATTTGGTCTCATTGACTTCCATAGTAGGAAAAAAAATATACTATGGAAGTCAATGAGACCATAAACTGTCTGGTTACTGATATTCTTCTGAATATCAGAAAATCGGCTGAATGGATAAGAAAACGGTAAAACCCAACTGTTTAACTCTGTGGGAGTTGTAAAATAAGCCTATTTCCCAAAAAACTGGAGAATCCCTTTAAGGAAGTTACTATCTTTGATATTACTTAGGTCATTGTTGTTATGGTTAATGGCAAGAGAATGTGGGCTTTATTCCTGTTACATGTTCATACAGATAATATTTGAGATGCTACTGCAAGTTGTTGTTTTAAATGGAACATTTCGAGACTCACACCTGTAAGTAAATGTGGTTGTCAATCCCAAAAACCTGACAGTGTCAATGTAGCCTTTTTCAGGTCTTTCTATTACAGAAAGCAAGATAACCGGTCTTCTCTTTTCCACATCCTATAAATCTTTATAAAATCTTTGAGTGGATGCACATACTATGGTTGTGCAAAAATGCCATTTTATTTATTTGTCTGTTTTATAGGTTGTGAAAACCATCGGATTAAGGGAGGTGTGGTTTTTTGGACTCCAATACCAGGACACCAAAGGTTTTTCCACCTGGCTTAAACTCAACAAGAAGGTATTACATTGAAGGTATTTAAATGTATTTTTTTTATTAAATGGCTGTTAAATCAAAAGTTATTCTTGTTTATTCCTTGTTGTCTAGGTTACAGCTCAAGACGTCCGCAAGGAGAGTCCTTTGCTGTTTAAATTCAGAGGAAAGTTTTACCCTGAAGACGTTTCTGAGGAGCTGATTCAAGAGGCGACTCAAAGACTATTCTTCCTTCAGGTGTGTGTGCGCATGCGTGTCTCTATACATGTCTGTACTGTGTAAGGAAGGTTAAACATGACATCAATGCATGGCAATTAGAGTGGATGAAGATTAATGCTGGCTCTTGTAAAGTGATAATGTGATATTGCTCTGTACTGGCTTGTATCTACCAAGTTGGACAACATTAAAGCATTCATTCCTGTTGTTGGTTTCTTTAAGGTGAAAGAGGGGATCCTGAATGATGATATCTATTGCCCCCCGGAGACTGCAGTGTTGCTGGCGTCTTATGCAGTGCAGGCCAAATATGCTGACTACAACAAAGATCTTCACACTCCTGGATACCTGTCCAGTGAGAAACTGCTCCCACAGAGGTGTGTATTCACAAATATTTTAGTACCCTGTGGTGACTGGTGCTTGACTTGAAGCACAGATGATTGACAGAAGGCTTATTCTGATGTGTATCAGTGTTTCTCCAAAGCATCACTTAGGATGAAATTATTTAATAAAAGGAATCAGTAAAGCTTTAAACTGTATTAACTTTGACAGTATGGTGAACTCTACAATATTTACAAATGGCAGTAGACATCTTTGTTTAATAACTGTTTATCATTTATGAAATGTTCCCGTTGTAAAGCAGCTCTGGAGAAAAGCAGCTGACAAACTCCATAAAACAGTTTTTAGAGTTGTGAAAATCTAGGACATTGTAAAGACTGTACATCCATCCCTCACAGCTTTGTTCTCATTTGTGTTAAATTAAATATGGCGTATAACCTGATGTATCAGTACTCAGTACTTAAGGTTTCGTTTAGAAAGTATCTGCCTAAGAACATGTTTGAGCTTCTAAATGTTTGCGTAATCTTTTCTCTACAGAGTTCTGGAACAGCACAAGCTGAATAAGGAGCAATGGGAGGAAAGAATTCAGGTCTGGCACGAGGAGCACAAGGGCATGTTGAGGTACAGCCAATGGAATGCGCTCTTGCTTTCTTTTCTGTTTTATCGCTGACTGCAGTGACCCTGTCAATCACAAACACCAGACAGAGTGATAATGTGTGTGAATGTGTGTGTGTTTCAGAGAGGACTCGATGATGGAGTATCTGAAGATAGCTCAGGATCTGGAGATGTATGGTGTGAATTACTTCAGTATTAAGAATAAGAAAGGATCAGAGCTGTGGTTGGGTGTGGATGCCCTGGGACTCAACATCTACGAGCAGACCGACAAGTACTGATACATTTAACATTCATAAACAAATGAGCGGCTTTGAATTTGTGTCAAAAATATATTTGGTTAAAAGAAATGCACTGCAATATAAAAGTTTAGTAAGAATTTGTTTTTGTTTTTTTTAAAGAAATTAATTCTGTGAGCAAAAGTGACAGTAATGACATTTAATATTGTAACAATTATATTAAAATAAATACTGCATAAAATATGTATGTTAAAGTTTTGGCGTAGTTTTTCTAAAGAAATTAATACTTTTATTCAAAATAGAATGCATTAAATTTATCAAAAGGATGAGTTATTTGAGTTTATTTAATTTGTCTATTTTTTAGCAGAAAAAAAACATTTTATGCATAGATGATAGTAATGTTTCTTGAGCAACAATTAAGCTTATTAAAATGATTTCTGAAGGATCATGTGACACTGAAAACTGAAGTAATGGTGCTGAAAATTTTAGCTTGGATTACAAAAATAAGTTTTATAATATATATTTAAATAGAACAGTTGTTTTAAATTGTAAAATCAATTTAATCTCCTAAAGCACCAATAATTAAAAAAAAAGTATTACATTTAATTTTGATTATTTTTTTATTACAAAATCACACAAGTTACAGTTTAAACTGCATTGTGTTAGACATTTTCCAAAATTTATTTACATGGGCATGTTTAGCAAAAAGTACGATCAAAAACAAATAAAATGAGGTGCATAATGTATACTTTGTCCTCATGAGCTTGGCATCCATTGTTTTAGTTTAGCATTTGCTTTCACTGACCATTTGTTTAAAAAAAAAAAAAGAATGAACAAACAAGCTAAGGTTTCTGGCATCTTGTTCCCTATTTATGGAAAGTGATATGTATTACAGTTGCCAAAAATACTGACTCACCTCCTCTCTCTTTTCAGGATGACACCAAAAATTGGTTTCCCCTGGAGTGAGATTAGGAACATTTCTTTCAACGATAAGAAATTTGTCATCAAACCCATTGATAAAAAAGCCCCGGTATGTCAAACATGATTTTCCCTCTGTCTGATTTATCACAGTTTCTGTCCAATATTTCTGCAAACAGGGTTTAGACAATAGCAGCACTGCTGCTCCAAAGCAGTGAAATGTTGAAATGTCTCATGAGAGATTTGAGGATGGTGAAATCACAGTATACACCAAAGACTTTCCATTGAAGCTGCACGTTTCTCTTTGTTTCACAATCACAGACGCAAATAAGAGATTAGATGTGGACATCATTCTTCAGTATTTCCTGTAGCTCCTGATCCCTCCCCCTGGCTTTCTTTGGCTCTGTTCCTAAACTTGGGGAGCTTTTTATGTATGCAGCATCTTAAGACAGGAAGTAGGTATATAATTTTTTTCTCTTTTTCCCCACAGGATTTTGTGTTCTATGCCCAGCGTTTACGCATAAATAAGAGGATTCTGGCTCTGTGCATGGGGAACCATGAGCTTTATATGAGACGCCGTAAACCTGACACCATCGAGGTCCAGCAGATGAAGGCACAGGCCAAGGAGGAGAAAAACCACAAGAAGATGGAAAGGTGAGAGGAAAAAGGAGAGCCAGTGTAACACCACACAGAGGCTCTGATGTTGATCTGGATTGGGATCTTTTCAGTGGTGATTTGGATTTTTTCCAGTCACTCAACTATTTTGATTCTGCTCAAAAGAATTTCAGATGTGTCCACTGATTCATTCGGTGACTCTTTCTGTATTTACATTATTACACCAATAGGTGGCAACCAGTTCATGTGCTTTTTCCTATAAGTAACTAGATCATTGATTCAAATGATTGATTCATAAAAATATTGACTTCATTTTAACTAAATTAACACAAATGACTTTTTCACCAACTATTTATTTAGTTTAGTTTTTAGTTTACTGTTTTTTTTTTGTTATAAATGTAAGGGTATTAAATAACATTTGTTTAGAATAGTAATAAAAAAGTAAATGAATTAATTAATAAATAAAACATAAATAAAAAAAAATAAAAAAAACATCAATCCCGGACAGTCTTTTAATGGCATAGTTCACACAAAAATTAAAATGTCTCGTTGATCCAAACCTGTATGAGTTTCTTTCTTCTGCTGAACACAAAAGAAGATATTTAGAAGAATGTTGGTAGCCATTGACTTCCATTACAATGAAAGTCAATGCCAACTGTCACCTCATTGTTTACCAACATTCTTCTAAATATCTTCTTTTGTGTTCAGCAGAAGAAACAAACTCATACTGGTTTGGAACAACATGAGGGTGTATCAATTATGACAGAATTTTTATTTTGGGGTTAACTGTCGCTTTAAAAAAGTGTACATTAATGTCTGACAACAGCAATAAAGGAAAAAGTATAAGAAAAAAGTAAGATAAATTAAATATAGGGTACACTTACATTTGAATACACAACATTGTTCATCGTTAAGATATATAAGATATATATATTAAAGCTATATCCTTTAAAGCAAACTTGTTTCAATTTCAAATAGTGCCAGCTTCCGTTGAAAAATTACAAACTTTTTATTTAGTTTGTTCACGCAGGTTCAGTTTAGGCCTTGTTCAGAGTCATAACACTGAATCATAATTATTTCACAATCAAAGCACCACTAATAATGATTGTATGAAAAATTTATCTCAGACAAGGAGCTGGCCTACAACTTGAGAGATAATTTATAGTGTTCACAATGACAGGAAGGACACATTCTTCTTCTAATGCATGTCTGTTTGTGTGTTTTACTCTCTCTCTCTCTCTCTCTCTCTCTCACTCTCTCTCACACACACTAATGTTGCAGGGCCTTGTTGGAAGATGAACGTAAGAAGAGAGAGCAGGCTGAAAAGGAGAAAGAAAAGATTGAAAAAGAAAAAGAAGAGCTGATGGAGAGACTCAAAGTGATAGAGGAACAGACGAGAAAAGCTCAGCAAGGTGAGATGGGGTGAAATTTGCTGTTTCTAATCTTTCATTTATTCATTGATCAATAATCCGTCATTATTGTGTATTTGCAGAGCTGGAGGAGCAGACCCGCAGGGCGCTGGAGTTGGATCAGGAGCGTAAGCGCGCTCAGGAGGAGGCCGAGCGCCTGGAACGAGAGCGCCGTCTGGCAGAGGAGGCCAAAACCACTCTGCTGCAGCAATCTGAGAGTCAGATGAAGAACCAGGAGCATCTGGTCAGTTACCGTGTCAACCAAGCTACACACTGCCAGCCACCATGGCAGCACAATTCTAGTCACCTTGACAACCTCACAATATCACCTACACAACCCATGCAGTCGGTTACAGTTGTAACCACGGTAACCAAACTACAATTCTGAAGTTTCCATGAGAACCAAACTTCATCCAACCACAGAGTGCCGGACACCCACAGTTATCTGTTCCCATGCAACTCTGAGGACCTGTTTACTCTAGTCACTAGTGTTTTTTCATTTAAGGCGAGACACTACATGTGAATAGGGTAACATTTTTAAATAATAGAAATCACCATGAAGCTTCCTCAGTTGATTACACAAGTATATAAAAAAATGTATTACAGGTTTTTGAGTTGTATGTTTAGTTATACAAATTAGGCATTATCTCATTAAATATGTGCAATTTTGCATATATTTTTGGTAGATAGGTCTGAACATATGCTTTCATTACCTAGGAATTCAAATTATACTGTCCATACCCTTAAAAAAATTGATTTTCGCCATATTTGTTTGATTAAAATGTCATTAATCTTTGTCCCTTTTAGCTGCCATTGTGCATTTTGTAATACTGCAGCTGCCTACTTGCACGAGGCTATTATTAGAGCAATCGACAACACTTGTACACGCGCATGCCCAGTGCACATGAATGGTCATGTGACAAGAGTTTTCAGTTTTATAGTGTGGTCTGAGACCTTTTCTGAAATGTAGTGGAAACGCCTGTATAGACCAGGATCGTTTTCATTGAAAATGCACTAGTGTAAACGCAGCCTGATAATTTATATATGTGTGTGTGTGTGTGTACAGGCCACTGAACTGGCAGAGTTGACTTCTAAGATCTCCTTGCTTGAAGATGCCAAAAAGAAGAAAGAGGAAGAAGCATCAGAGTGGCAAATGAAGGTAAACATGGTTAATTGTCAGCAGGCGCCTTACAGCGGTCCACTTACTGTCCATCAGTCATTGATATTAGGACAAAAATTAAAGGGGTCATGATTAGCCCTCTGTTTTAAAACACTGTTTGAAGGGGCATGTCTGCTGTGAGACTTCCTTGTAAACACCCACTTCTGTGATTGGCTGACATTTTTGCATATGAAATAAGTATTACATGTGGATTACATGTGGAAAGTGTTGATTATAGCATTATATTTAGATCTATTCCCATCACATGAAAGGTTGCATGGATAAGCATTGAGTAGATGAGTCTGTTGATCGCGTGAATGCAGTGATATCATCATTGCAATAGGATTTCTGCACTTTCACCAGAAATAATGCAAACACGATGTAAATACAGTAGGAGCTTCATAGTGCATTGTAACAGCATAATTGATTACATAATGGGAGTTTTGGCAAGTGTCCAGATAAACTTGCGCTCTGTGATTTACAGCTTCAGCGATTGTAATCGCTTTCTGTATATAATTGATCATTTTCAAAATAACATCATGGTTTGAATTTTGCGAGTTAATGTAGTGTTGTGTCTTATCCAGGCCACTCAGGTGCAGGAGGACCTTGAGAAGACTAAAGAGGAGCTGAAGAACAAAGTCATAGCAACCCATGTCCAAGAGCCAGTGCACAGCGAAAACGACAACGATGAGGATGACAGCAGTGCAGAGGCCTCCGCCGAACTCACCTCCGCAGCAGCTTATAAAGACAGGAGTGAGGAAGAACGCATGACGGAGGCTGAGAAGAACGAACGAGTGCAGAAACATCTGCTGGTGAGAACTAATTCACAAACACCATTTAAATAACCGTTATTTTATCAGCTACTCACCCGGATGTCATTCCCAAACTGGTTTGTGTTTGCGAGGAGCATAAAAGGAGTTCTTTTTCACTTCAGTAAAAAGTGGAGTGCATACAATAAAGGCTTTAGCAGAGTAAATTTAAGTTCAAACGAAATCTTTTCACAGGCTCTTTCTTCTGAGCTTGCTAACGCTCGTGACGAAACCAAGAAGACCCAGAACGACATGATCCATGCAGAGAACGTACGAGCGGGACGCGACAAATACAAGACGCTTCGTCAGATCCGCTCTGGAAACACCAAACAGCGAATCGACGAGTTCGAGTGCATGTAAATGTACCACAGTCAGCCAACAGGGGGAGCTACAGCCTGCCTTTTGCATCATGCCTGCAGAGGAACTACAGTACCAACAATTCACCACTCCGAGACAAAATAATGCCAAATATAGAATAATGCTGCACAATTCAAAAATCCCTTTAATTCAGGAGTGTTGTTTGGGTTACTGCATTATGATAAGGGAGATTTTTTTTTTTTTTTTTTTTGCTTTGTTTTGACCTAGATGTAGCTTTTTTATATTGGAAAACAGTAACAGTTTGCTGAATAAACGAACTAAAGGGTTTTTATTCCGTAAAACCGGGATTTCAGTAGGAATTGTTTTTTTTCTAGTCTTATGTGATAAACTCCAGAAGCACTCCAGAGAGACATGTCAGTGTGCCAAGACTGTAATTCAGATGAGTAGAGTTGATATCAAACTGCACAGTGCCATTGTGATGGTGCAATAGCCCCAGCTATTGCTATAACATTGTATCTATGTGCCTTTCTAATAAAACAACTACAGTATAGAGTAAAACACATGCCTAAGATCATGGCTACCTGCTCCCCATCAACCACTCTGCCAATACCGGCAGCCCACAAGAGCAACAAGTGTGTGTGTGTGTGTGTGTGTGAGAGAGAGAGAGAGAGCGAGATCCCTGTTGATAATTCCTTTAGTTCTAGTTTCTCACTGCTGCAGGTTTGTGGCCGCTCCCTGTTTGTGCCTTTTCACTGAAGAGAAAATAAAGAGAAAATATCAAACTGTATTTCTAGTTTAGGTTTTAATCCTATTCTTATTTTAAGCTTTTTTTTTAAGATAAAAGAGACTGTTTTGTTGTTTGAGGCATTTGAATTTTTTCGCAGTATTATTTTGAAGAATCCTTAAATAGAATGACACTTAAAGCATCTTCTGGGATTATTTTTCCCCTTTATTTCTGAACAGTATTTACCCAGAGTGTACACCGTTTTAAGTAGCTCTGCACTTGTAGGCAGAGCCTTAGTTGTTTTTGAGGTCTATATTAGTTTTAGTTTTATTCATGTGGCAATATGCTGCAGTGAAGCAATATGACATGTCCCCAGATGCTTTGGAAGAATTCTTCATTCTGATCTTACACTTAGATCATCTAAATTGTTTTGATATACAATACAAAAGTTTGTTCTTATCATATACATCTCTCTTGTTACCTGGGTGATTTCTCACCCTTAGGGTGCAGGTGTTTTGTTTGTTTGTTTGTTTTTTTGTCAACCAATCACAGAAAAGTTTGCTGCTTGAAATGTTTCCATTGCAACTGTCAATAAAATATTAAAAACGTCGCCAATGGACTGTTCTTGCAGCATTCTTCTGCCTCATTTGGGATACTTCTTTTGAGATGGAGAGGAATATAATTATTAAACAATGATAATATATTCAGAAAATACATGTGAGTTTAATTGCCAAACCAGCATGTCTGTGCTTGCAGTGACCGAAACAGGATACTTAGAAAGGATCGATGGTACAGATTTAAAGGATTAGTTCACTTTTTAGAAAACTTTTTCTGATAATTTGTCCACGTCTTTCATAAGATGTCCACGTCTTTCGTTCTTCATCAGTTGAAAAGAAATTAAGGTTTTTGAGGAAAACATTCCTGGATTTTCTCCATATAATGGACTTCATTGGGAACCAAAGGTTTCAAGGTCTAAATGAGTTTCAGTGCAGCCTCAAAGGGCTTTAAACAACACCAGATGACGATTAAGGGTCTTATCTAGGACCTTATGAATCACGACTCGAAAAATGAACGAGTTTGAACAGGAGAGTCACGAACGCTCATCACAAATGATCGCAGAACAGATTTTTTATTTATTTTTGAAATGACCTATCGTTTTGCTTGATAAGACCCTTATTTATTGTCTGGTGTTGTTTAAAAGCCATTTGAAGCAGCAATGAAACACTCATTTGGGCCTTGAACCCTTTGGTTCCCAATTAAGTCCAGTATATGGAGAAAATCCTGGAATGTTTTCATCAAAAACCTTAATTTCTTTTCGACTGAAGAAAGATTGACGTGGACGTCTTGGATGATATGGGGTGAGTAAATTATCAGCAAAAGTTTTTTTAAAAAGTGAACTACTCCTTTAAGACAGCAAACGTGTCCTCCAGCGATTAAGATGTGCTTTTGGTGGTAATTATACTTGGTCACAGCTAAAAGGTGGAAACTGTGAATTTAATCTAAAGCGCTGTAAGGAACACTTGTCAGGTGACGTCACACTCGCGATTCACGAAGTGCATTATGGGCGTAGCCGCCATGTTTGTAAGGTATCGATGCTGAGGTATTCTCATCATGATTCTCATAGGGTATTCTGTTGTTTGAGAATTGTTTTCATTCTTTTTTTTTCAAAATAAACCATCCTTAACATGACACTATCATCAATACAGCAAACACATCTTTGCTGTTACTAACTTTACAGGATTTATTCCTACTGAAGGATACAGTAACTTGGTGAAAAGGCTTTAAGAGATGCATAGTTTTTAAATTGTTCACTGGTAACGTTATATGTGCTTATGCCATAAACAAGATAGTTGACAATGCCCAAATATGAGGATGAGAAAACATTGTTGGATCTCCAACTCCTGCAGTCAGCTGAGCTCATAGCATATGGTTCTATGTTTGAATGGATGACAATTTCTCCAAATAACGGTACCTGCCATATTTATCGAGTTTATTTCAGTACGGCATTTTCTCAGTTTTCTTGTGCTTCTGCAGTTTTGCGAGTTATTATCACTACTCTCGTAATCTCTTCAATCATCAAAAATGGCGGCGCTGTGACGTCACACACAACAAATCCACGTGATCTGACAAAGACCGATGGCGGAATCCAATGACGCGAGTGAAGGTATTCAGCGTTTTTGTCTGTTTTTACTTGCGCTCCTACAAAGTTCAGTTATGATGTGCTCCTTTCTAATTTAATCTAATGTAGAAATAAATACCTGACAGTGGAGAGACTGGAGAGTGAGTGAGTTCTGAGTGCAGGAATCGAGACACTGACACACAGCACTATATGGGTTTTCTGGTTACAGAATGCTAATTACTAAAGTTTTGCAAGTTTTCCTAAAATACCCAGACTAGAACAAAAGAGCTGTAAATATTTACTTTACAAATGACTTTGGAATTGTGTTTGACCTATTCTATTGCCTTAAAGTGCTGCACCTGGTTTCGGGGGAGAGAGACAATGATTAGCCAATGATAGACATAGTTTACATTGTATGAAATGAAGAGAGCACTCTCGGGGTAAGAAAGACTTGGATTGGACCTTACAGTGGGAATTTGGACTACATATTTGCAAGTATATTCTATCGAAAACGACTCCCCAAGATAGCATGTATTTGACAGGGGAATGGGGAGATCAGAAATGAAATAGTGAAAAGCCTGCAGAGGGCAGTATAAGGTAGAACACTTGTTTCTTTTTTTTTCAGTTGCAAAAGGCATGAACTTTGTTTCACAAAAAAGAAAACAAACAGTGGGTATAAAATAAATGGACATGAATTGGAAGTTAAAATATGATTTTTAGATATATGGATAGACTCTAAATTGGTATTTCGTATTCACACTCAAAAATAGATAAATGCAAACAAGGAATATACATGTAATGAGGTGCTTGCTGGGGCTGAGTGGGGAGCGAGGCCGTCTTTAAGATGCATATACCATATATATGAGTACCAACCAACTGTATATATATATGTATACAGTGTATGTCGCAAGTGAACCAAATCGGACCAAAGACTAAAAGCAAATGACATGTACAAGATTGTGTCTTGTTTTCCATTGACTGTGAATGATAATATGATTGTTGTGTAAATATGTTTACACAACCTCTTTGCTTTATTTGTATTGTACATTTTTGTTGTCCGAATCAAACAAAACCTTTTCAATGCTTCACTTCTCACAAGTGTGGATGACGAGGCCTGTGTTTTTGTGTCTAGTGAGTTTCACATGTTTGTGTAAACAGCTGCGGCTCTCTGGGTTCTCAAGCCCATCAAGGACACGGTAATGGACATCGTTGTCAGCTGAAGGTTAAAAACTTTCCCATTGGCCTTCAGAAAGCCTCTGGAGCTAAAAACTTGACAGGTTTTTGTTAGTATGTCTCCCAAAAAGTCTGATTATAATCCACTTTTATCTTCCATATTCTCATTAAAAAGTTTTAGCTGCCTGTGCAATAGAATCAAAGATAAGATTTTTCTTGGAAATCCTGTGGTAGTTAGTTTCTAGTCCACTTATCTCTCTTTCTCTTAGCGTCAAGGTTTTGGCTTTGAAAAGCATTAAATATCATAATTAAAAAAAAAAACATTTATGTATAATATTTTAATTTAAAAAATCATTTCTGGATGTCACTTCTCGACCTGAGGCTCAACTTGCGTATCCTGAGCAATATGGCTTTTCATACACTAGCCGAAAAGATTGTTGGTTTATAAGACCAAGGCTAGGAAATATTCAATCAGGAAAACATAATGCCATTGATCCATGACGTATTTTCTTTGAGCTGGAAAATATTTTCTTATTATTCTCTTCAGTCTATCAAGGTCAGATATGAAAACCCAGCATGGGTTGCATTGAAACAAACAGTAATCATTATTTATTTATACTAATAGGTCTGGCCAATTACTGCTTGACACCTGGAGTATTTAAGCACTGAACTCTCTGATTCATGTTCGCAGTTGATGATGCTGACGTTCCCCTCCATCCTGCTCACCACCAACAGGTTGGCCCCTGTCCATAGGGGTTTGGCTCCGCCCCTGCCTTCGTCTTCAGGTAGGATTAGCCAAATCTGTATCCCCCAGGATATAGACTAAGCCATTTAGACTACACCAAATAACTTTTTTCTATACTAAACTAATTAAACACGAATTATTGTAGCTCACCACCATCTGTTCCAATACTTTATAGAATAAATACCATGCAAATGTTCACCTGCCCTCTGAGTCTTTATGGTAGAACTGAGAGTTCTCTGTTGCTATGATGGATTTCTGTCGTTTGGATTGTAGAGAGGTCAATATGGCTAAAAATTTTCAGGTGTTGCAGTTTTTTAAGTCTTCATCTGTCACATTAATACATTTAATTTTATGCTTTCCCTTTGCAGTTTAAATTAACCATACTTGTCATGTATTTCAAAAGGATATCTTGCATTATTATTCATTAAGAATTTCTTAAATAATCAAACTTCAACATAATAAAGCCAGATCCGTTGATTGCAGCTGATGACGCTTTGAAGTGATGCTTGAGTGATCAAGAATATTCCAATAATACAAATAAGCTTTGCTTCGATTCCTCCATCCTCATTTTCTTGCAGGCTTTCCTCGCATCCTAAGTGGGGTGGAGCTGAGACGTAAGGAAAGAAAACAAGGATGCACAAATTAGAAATAAGCACCCACTATGTTCCCATAACGGAAGTTCTGAAGCATGAAACATGAATCCCATGAGGCAACTCACTAAACATAATGACGTAATGATCTACTATAGATAGATAAAGTTGGGTTAAAGCAGCTCTATGCAGTGTTTTTTTACCTTAACTGAATAGCTGGTTATATGCTGGTCATATGAATAGATGGTTATATGACTATTTTTGGGTTTAACGTTGTGCGTCTCTGTTGAATGTTGTCAAACTCTGGTGGCAGCTAACGTTAGCCTTGTTGACGAAAGTATGATTTCTCTGATGTGCGCACAGTTTGGAATTAGTGGGTGTGGCTTGCGGAGCTGTGCAATGTGGTGCATTGTGGGTGTTGTAGTCTTTCATGCAAATGCACCCTTCAGTTATTTTCTGTCTTTTCTCGGTCAAGAGGGCACCAAATTCAAAAACCTTTTACATTTCGACTATATACTTTCAATAAAGATTAATGTTGAAATGGGTGAAATGCTCCTTTAAATGGCCAGTGCTGATAGTGTGTGATAGGTGGCTGATGTATGGATGTATATTAGAAACTTAAGGCCACATTTCGATCCAAATCTCAAATCTCTGTTCTTAAGGCCCCAGTTTATTTAAGGTAAAATTGAAGAACAAATTCATTCATTCATTGATCCCTGACGATGACGGGTTTTCTTTGATGTGGAAATATTTTCTGATTATTCTCTTCACTTAGTCTACCAAGGTCAGATATGAGAACCCAGCGTGGGTTGCATTGAAACAAACATTGGTATTCAAAAAGTAAACCAAAAACTCAAGAAAAAATATATCAGGGCCTTTAGTCTGAGCTCTGATCATGATCTAACATGATCTCTAGATTCACATCTGAGTCTTCACCCTGACCCTGCATTGCAGGAGACAGTCTTGTTCTGTCAGCAAGTCACACAGGTAGAGAAACACATTCAATGTCAGGTCAAAAACTACATGTTAAAGTAAAATACAAAAAAACTAGAAAATATGCGTTTGTATTGTGTTTGTTCCTACCAAGCGGGTTTATTTTTCATGACCTTTAATGCCAAGGCTTCTCTCTCTCCTTTTCTCTGTGTGTTCAACCTTGCCCACCTCAGGGTTGGCCTTCTCCATGGAGCTTGCAGCTTTGTCCTTGAAATAAAGAACATCCCAAAACTATATGCAGAGCCTCCCCATTCATAGACCAACTTGGACACACGCTAGCACAGCAGAACAGCATGGCCTCTCGTATGTGTGTGCAGGTCTTGGGCCGTTCCAGCTTGGCTCTAGTGTGCCACCCAAGACCTCACCTGAGATTTCTTCACACAGCTCCAAAACTGTGCTGTCAATCCCAACAAAGCAGGTAAGGATTTAATTTACTTTGCTTGTCGTTTCACATAATTCTTGGTGTTATGTACAGGAAATGTGCATTCTAATTATATAAGAGCACATAATTAAGTGCACTCAAACATGTGCTTTATCCAAGAATTTAATTCTATCTGTGCTCTGATGACTCATTTCCTATTCATATTGTAATGTCCAGCTGAGGATGCCACATTTTTTAAAGAGAGATTGGAATAACATAAAATGTGCATGTCACTAGCCTAATTGCACACAGGATTATACACATGAAATTATAGGTCTCTGAATAATAGTTTTATATGAGTGTGTTTTGACATGGAATGATCTAAGCAAGTCTAGTGAGCCTAGATCCAAAAAAATAAAAAATAAAATAAACACTTTGGTTTTTTGATAGAATCTTCTTTCACCTCTTTGAAATCTTCAGCCACTCTCTTATATGCTCATGGTCATCGCTGCTCTTGTTCTTTGGCCTTTCTAACACATTATACTTCATATTATCACAATCTGGTGATACTCTATCTGAATGATAAAAAATGTGACTATCTCGAATAACTCTTAGTATCTTGTTGGCATTTCTTTCTTATGTGGAAAAACAATACATGTTATAGAAAAGTTTTCGTCCATTCTTAATGAAAGTTTGTGGGGTCCAAATCAATATTGTATAGACAAAAGAAAAAAAAAGGAAAAAATAGAAACATCTTTTGTGCTCCACAGAAGAATGCAATTATTGTTATGATTATTTGTCAAACTATGTCTTTAAACAAACTTGAAAATAACAATACTAATGCATTTTTAAATCACCTCATTATATTATTGGTTTTGGGAATATTTTGCCCATAGCATTTCTTTGAAGGATCATTCGTTGCACTCTGTTTGTTTGGCTTCTTACATTAAAGGATCCTTTGATAGTTGTATTCTGAACTTTTATGCACTCAAACATTCCTTTTTTGCTCGCTTTCTTCTGCATTGTGTAGTGAATGCCATAAACACTTCAGTATTTTGTTTTCATTAAGATCCTAAATAAGATGAAAAGGCTCACTCTTGTTAACCCACCAGAATACCACAGAGGTCAGAATTGCTTTTTTTCTCTTCCTACACCAGATTGCTTGCAATGGCCTCCATTCAAATGGAGTTTCTTAACATGTCAGTGCACATGACACAAACTCATCCCCCCATATGTCTCTGTATCTGTAATCCAAGAAAAGATCTCCTTGAAATAGCAGACTGGAATTCTTTTCACCTCTTTCAGCTCAAGTTCAGTTAGACCGACTTCTTTCTTCCAGCAAAAACCTCTTTTGAGCTCTAAAAGGATTTCTAAAGTGACACTCAGTAACATTGTGCTGGATATCATTTGGACTATAGCAGTCTCTCTGTCACCTAGTGAATACCTCCGTTCTATAGGCTGTATTCATAGTTTGCAGTCACGTGACTGGCATGGAGACCTGAAAGGAAAAATATCCATATAACTGCATTACAGGGCTGTCAATTTTTCAACTCAAAAGAAGAAAAACATAAAATGTGAACAAAAGGCATGTTTTGGGCATCTAATATAGCAGCTTCTGCAATATTTCAATCACTAAAAACAGCTTGACATTCTAAAATGCCCAATGTGATGAACAGTGCCTAAATGTACTAAAACTATTCCTAATACTATTAAATAACTATTCCTATTTACTATTACGGGTCCTATTATGCTTCATAACTTTTTTTTAGCTTTAGCTATTGTGTAATGTTGCTGTTATACAATTCATTCTCATCCCAAGACGTCATCTAACTGATGCTTTTGACCATGCTTAAACATTCGACGCTTTAGGCACCCTTTAGCGTCAGTTAGATGAAGGGGTGTCTTCTAACTGACGTGTTACCTTCAGCATCAGTTAGATGACGTGGGTAGGTTTAGGTCTGGGATAGGGTTAGGGTTAGACCACTGACGCTAAAGGGTGCCTAAAGTGTCGGATGTTGACGCATTACTTTGAAATAGCAGATTTACCCCCCTTTTTAAAAATCACACTCAAAAAATATCCCTTCTACACTACTTTATTCATCGACTCAACCCGTTGCTTACTTCTTACTAAGAAGGCTCTTTACCAAGAGGATCAATTTAATGAAATGAGTTTGTGTGTATCTATGTGCTTGTTCTCAGTTCCTCTGACTCTAAAGTGCTGGTGCACTTTGTAAATCAGTCGGGGGTGAAGAGCAGCGTCTTTGTCTCAGAGGGAGAGAGTCTTCTAGATGTTGTCATCAAGAAGAATCTTGACATCAGCGGCTTTGGTAATGACATTCCCATCAGTTTTAATTGGTGTGAGTATGTGTGTGTGTTATGGAACTTTTGATCTGTAACAATTTTCATGCTACTTGATTTAAAGGGATAGTTCTCCTAAAAGGAGCCCTTAAATTAGCCCATGATTTACTCACCCTCAAGTCATTCTATGTATATGACATTCTTCTTTCAGACGAATACAATTGGAATTATATATACTGTATATGTTTAAAAAAAATCCTGGCTCTTCCAAGTTTGATAATGGTAATGAATTGCTGTTTCTGTTTTGAAGTCCATGAAAGTGTATCTATCAATCATAAAAGTGCTCCACATGGCTCCGGGGGGTTAATAAAGGCCTTCTGTTAGTGAAGCGTTGGGTTTGTGTAAGAACAATATCCATATTTAATACGATAGATAAGATATTTATCTTTATTTCTATAATAAATACTGCAGTTTTACATAAATAATATAGTCCGTTTTGATTTCATGGTGACTTTAAAAGGCATTTTGTCAATTTTGTTTTATATAAAACTGTGTGTGTGTGTGTGTGTGTGTTAGGAGCATGCGAGGGCACTCTGGCCTGTTCCACCTGTCACCTGATATTTGAGGAGAGTGTGTATGACAAATTGGAGCCAATAGTGGATGAAGAGACTGACATGCTGGATTTGGCATACGGGCTCACCAAGACGTAAGACACTTCGTTCGATCTAAACACTCAGACTGTCTGATTGAGTCAGTAAATTAGAATGATAAGGATTTGGCCAGTGCATACTTCTAAACAATAACTGTCTTAATGATATTATTTCAGGTTTCACGAGGACAGTGTTCACATGTTGCTTTTTTGATGATGATTAATGATGAATCTCAATTTAAAATGAAAGTGTGTGTGTATACTAATAACAATAATATAATAAATCATATGCTTTTATGTTAAATCATATATTTTTATTTTTAT
>JAOTRC010000034.1:10531486-10545699 GCA_027497675.1 Cyprinella lutrensis
GAAACTGTCTGGTTACTGATATTCTTCTAAATATCAGAAAATCGGCTGAATGGATTTAAAAATGGTAAAACTCAACTTTTTTACTCTAGGGGAGTTGTAAAATGAGCCTATTTCCAAAAAAAGTGGAGTATCCCTTTAATAGTAGACATTGTAATAACATGTAACTAAGTTACGGAACAGCCTGTACTCACGGATTGTAATTACACTCATGTAATAGGCAGCTACTGTTATACATGATGTAACTGGCGAGTTTATTTATATAGCACATTTCATACACAATGCTAATTCAAAGTGCTTTTTTTATTAACCGATTGACACTGTATATTGGGCTGTATTTTAAAGACTTGTCGTACATTGTTTGGGTACAATCTTCAGATGTGCCTAATAGAATTGAAATAGGCCTCTATTTGGACTCCAAGGCACGCTGCCATGAAAGTGTCTATGATTGAGATAGATTCACAGTGTGTGTGCAGTGACATCTTTCATTAACATTAACGTGATCATTGTATACGCATCCATGACTCGCGACTCATTGATTGGGTGAGGAAAGTGGTAATGCATGTTTTAGCTCTCTCCAGGAATTCTGGTCAGGTGAATAGTAACTAATGCATGTTTTAGCTCACTCCAGGAATTGTTCGGATGAATAAACACAGATGCCATTAAAATCTGAACACAATGATGTGATATTAATGTCTAATGCTCCTGTGGAGTGTAGAGAGCCTGGTCTGAGAGCTTCTAATGGCATTAACACTGCACTCTTTTCAAGTCTTTGTACTGCATTCAGTTAGTCCTTAAAGCCCTTAATAGCACAAACACAACACCTAAACATGCTTTTCATCCTTTTTCATGGAAATGTTCTCCTCGCTAATAGAAAACGTATTTTAATCAATATGTGGACTGCGGGAGGCAAAAAAAAGGAGAAAAAGCTACATTTGAGTTGTGGTGTGAAGTCCTTGATTGTTTGATTAAAAAGCTTTGGCTGCCTGGCATCCTTCAGCAGCCTTTTAAACCATTTGAGCATACGGTAGAAAAGTTAAAGTTTGAAGTTCATTTCCGTAGTGGAGTTTTTAGAGTCCACTTGCAACGGTTGAGCTCTTCACAAACTCTTCTTGTGGTTGATTGGTGGTTTGTGCTCAGCTGTCATGTGGTAATGTGTGAATATCTGGTGGGGGATGTTGGATCCTCTGGTCTACTGGGTTTTTGCACTCTTTCTCCTCACTGCTGATGATCACTGTCACTCAGTTCCAACCGTAGACCTTCACATCAGGCAGACGACCTAGTCAGGCATGACGATCCAGTGATACCGAAAGGTCTTGAAATTTTATAATCCATAAAATCCAGGAAGCCGGATTTGAATGTCATTTAAGTAATATCAGTAGCCTATTAAATATATATATATATATATATATATGTATAAAAATTTCAAGAAATAATATAAATGTAGGGCTTCTAAAAATACCTAAAAGACATTCATGTTGTTAAAGGGTTAGTTCACCCTAAAATTTTGTCAGTAATTACTCACCCTCATGTGGTCCCAACCCTGTAAGACTTTCGTTCATATTCAGAACACAATATATAAATAACAAAAACACAACAAAAATATTGACTTTTATTCAATTTGATTTTCTTCTGTATGGGCCTCTAAATTAGATCATGGAGTGTGTTGTTGCAGACACAATAAGTATTCTTGTCACTTGATAGTGGTTGAGCCACTATAGTCACGTTTAAGACTATTATTTATAGACTATATTAATAGAAGCCTAATGGAGGAGTAAGACAGCTGTCAGATTTCCTTAAAAATATCTTAATTTGTGTTCCGAAGATGAATGAAAGTCTTACAGGGTTGGAACAACATGAGGGTGAGAAACTTTTGTTACTGGATGAACTAACTTTTTAATACTGATGATCTGATTTCTGGACAGCTGCTATATGCAAGGAGAGAAAGCAGATCCTTTTATGGCTGATGATGAATCTTTTGCCTTATTAAGAATGATTGAATAATTAGAGAGATTGAGGAAGATTGGGAAGATTCAGAATAATGCAGAAAGGTCAATTAGCCTGCCGACTGTGTGCTAGTTCAATATAATCAAACTTGAGTGTTTGGTTAACCCGAGTGCTTTAGACTGTGCCTTATAGTCTCTTGTGCTCAAGGTTAATAAACACTGGGGGACTGGTACAGACATAGATAAATATCTTATAAGTGTTGTGTTCGGTCTGGAAATTAACACCCGTCAGCCTGACAAATGTGGGTGAAAATCAACTATCAACTAGGGCGGGTAACACTATCAACTAGCCTATCTGGTGGGTTATTATGTTCTGTCACTTTGTATTCTATTTTAACATGGCTATGTTAGAACTGGATGACTTGTTTTTGAACGGATGTCAATTATTCTTCAGTAAGCTAAGATCAGTACTCGGAAAAGAAAAACGGCAGATTATTTTATGAATTGTGAGCCGGTACATCCATATAGTGCTTATCATTAAGCATTTATTTTGTAGCAAGTTATATTTGGAGTTTACAACATGTAAATTCTGTTTTAAAAGAGAAGCCACAGAATTTTGCAACAAGTTGTATACACTTCATGGCTCGTTTATTTATTTCCATAAAAAAATAATTGAAAGCAATTCAGTTAATCATAATCAGATTTTATAATATCTAATCTGTTTTATATCTTGTATTTTGGTTTTGGATAGTAAAAGTTCTGAATGATGTGTAAATTAAAAATGTAGTGAGTGAAGAAGCTGATTTAAAACCACAGTTGTGTCCTTGAGAGAGGAACTTAACTGGAGGCTGTTCCAGTAATGTATAAATGACTACATTAAGCATGCAGACTTGTACTTTATGGGTGGATATAAATGCTTTAATGTGCTGATATGCACAATTTAGGGGTAGATAAGACACAAAAGCATACTTTTGAAAGTACTACCTCAGTGATGAGTTGACAGTCCATTCTTTGGACATTATGTGATGTCAGTGTTGAGTATTTTGAAATGTTTTCTGTGTAAATGACTCACGGCACAGCATTCAGCTGTGGTCCGACAGCTTGCCTTGTTGGAGAAAACAACACTCCAAATGAGGTTTTATTGTGAACACAGTGTTTTTGCTTTACATTAGCACAATTGCAATTATTTTTTGTTGTACGACATACTATATAAAGATAATGACGATGAGATTTTCCTCATTTTGTGGCTGTAAATTATAGACTGTAAAGACTGTCAGATTATGATAGGCTGGAGCAATGGTGTTGAACAACATGGATTATACAGCATGCTTATGTTTAAAATAATTTCCTTTTGGACTGTTGAGCTTATAATTTTTTTTACCAATCTAGTTGCTGAAGCTACTGTCTTGTAATGATGAGGTGGTCCTATAAGGATCCACCAATTATTTTGTTCCTGTTTACATGAATATATGTGCCAGCTCTGTGGATGTGAATATCTTGCAATCTAGTTGCTCGTGGTCATTGGCAATTGATGAGACTACAAAGGATTGTAATTATGATAATGGAGTCCTGGGAAGAAGTGTGTTATTGAGGGCATGCGTGTAAATCAGAAATGTGTGCCAGAAGGATGAAGCCGATCATGTTAATGTGCAGTACATTCATATTGTGAGCACAAAAAAACAACCGCTAGAAAAGCAGCAGGAGAAATAACCATGCAAATGTGTGGAGCTATATCAGCGTGAAATTTTATATGCAGATGGAGATGGATCAAAATATGGATTGGAACATTTTTCTGTTCCTCATGAAGCCTGTGTTCTTTTCAGTGATCTCTGACTCACAAAGATGGCCGCTCAACAGCCTCCACCCTCCACACTGCGGCTGACAGCAGCAACATTTCAGGCTGATTCTCACAGAGTGTGTTTGAGAAAGATTGAGAGAGAAAAACTTAAGTTACACCTTCACAACTCTAAAGAAAAAGATGCTTCCTTCGAAGAGACACCTCTCTTTTTTTTCTTTTCTGCTTGTCATGCAGTTTGCTGCAGCCAAAATAGCAGAACAAGGCATTATAAAAAGAGAGAAAGGAGTTATTTTAAGGTACATTTTTATTCAGATGCTCGGTATCAAGATTTTTGAGTTGTGCTGTGCTTGGCTGGTTTTGGTAGTTTGGATCAAATCTTCACTGCAGCTTTTCAGTGTGACTAGATGCAGATATAGATCAGCAAGTGTTCTAACCACACCAGTCATGATGACTCACATGCACTCATATCACACGCACACAGACTATAGATGTTCTCATCTGCTTCTATCAAAGCATTGAATCAATCAAAAAAACTAGTTTCTGAATTTATTCATGTCTCTTTTACTATAGTATTGTGTGTGTATCTAGGATGGTCATGTTTGTGCTTGAAAGTGTACAACTTATGTCCGTAAGTGACTGTGTGTTTGTGTAGTTTGGCATGTTTTTAGATTATATTTAAACACTGTTCACTAAAGTTCTAAACGTTTGTTAATCCTTGATTTTAAAGTCCTGTGGAGGAAATAGGGTTCTCTTAAGGTTGTGCGTGCATATGTTTGTGTATGAGTGTGTATGTGGCCGTGTACGGGGCATGTGAGTTCTCAATATCTCTGTAAATAATCAGATGTGTGTGCAATCACCATTTCAACACTCAAAATAGTTAAAGTTGTGGCCCATCTCTTAAAGGGGAAGTTCTAATATTCAGTTTGTCTTAAAGGAGAAGTTGACTTTGTTTCTTCAGCGTGTGCCTTAAGCAAGTGTTTTCATCAGCCTCTTCTGCTTGACTTTCTGTGTACAAAGTTGTGTTTTATAATACTGCAAGGAAGCTAAAAAGAGGAATGAATTTGAATCTGAATTTGAACTTTTTGAAGGTTGAGTGCTTTTGACTCTGTATGGGATCAGGGAAAGGAGTTTTTAACTTTAGCTTCCAGCTGTGTACCAGGCCCTTGACTTCACATGTTACAAAGACACACACAACACTCATGCTGAGAACCTGATCTGTCAGTAAAAACAAAACATAGACACTGAAAAGAGTATATTTTGTCTCCGTCCATTTATTATTCAGAGCTGTATCTTGTGGGAAGTGAAAAGATGGAGGCAACTTGATAATAGCCTCTTGTGTGACTCAGAACTTGGTCAGTGAGCTCTGTTGCATCAGTGGGCTGAGTTTCACCTGCAGGCCTTATGACACATGAAAACTTTATAAATACAGTTTGAAATTGATTTTCAATTGTTTTCTCTTACTTTAAAATGAATTAATTAATGATCTAAAATGTATTGCTTAGTGACAGAATCCAGTTTAAAAAGCTGGCTAATTTAGCTGCTGTTTGGTGGGATTTGTTCACCAATTAGGCCATAAACCGTGAAACTGCTTTTGAGATGTGGCCATTAGTTCTACGTGTGAAGCCGGTCTTTTAAAGGGGATATATCATGCTAAATCCACTTTTTTAGCCCTTTTTTATTATAGCCTATTTGTTGTATATTTGGAGGGTTTATAAGTACAGAAAACTTTAAATTATTCTCTTCAGGTTCCTCGTTTATATCTTTATAGTCATGTTTTGTAACCTGTTTAGATTTTCTGTTCTTTATGACGTACTTTGAACAATTACGTCACAATATTTGCAGCGGAACTGACAAATAAGGACATTGACTAATGGCCCAACACTTATTCCGCCATTTTTATTTCTCGCTCCGATTTTGTAGTCCAATCTCAGGGATGCAGAAGTTATAAGAGGGCAAGTTTGTAACTGTTTTCTTTATTTCACATGTAAAGGAAACATCTTAAAGATGTTTGTTTAACTTTTTGATTCAGTTTTAAATGTTCTGTTGGTTGTATTTTATCCCAGCTTTTATGTAGTGTTAAAAAACTGAAACAGGAAGTGCCTCTGGACCAGTGTTGTTTACATCTTGCAAAATGGTCTATAAGAATAAAGTCACCACATCACATGTGTGATATACATTGCATCAAAATATTACGCATTTGATATTTGCAATGCTTAATTTTAATGTGCCAGTGGACTGTGGGCTTGTTTTTTTTTTTGTTGTTGTTGTTGTTTTTGTTTTAAAATATGTATTTCTAATTTATGTAGATTCGCTCAGACAAGGAAGACCCCCAAATGAAAAATTTGATGTACTCACTAAAGGGCGTCGGTGCCGACAGGGATCCATTCAATTTATTTGTGGTGAATCCTGAAACAGGATTCGTAAGAGTAACGGGAATCCTCGACAGAGAGTCCATTGCACAATACAATGTAAGTAAAATGACCACGATGCCAATGCTGACTGATGATGATAAAATGTTGACTTTAATACCTATTCTTATTGATTAGAGTTAGTGATCTGTAAATGCATGTCTTCACTTCTATAGCTTACAGGGGTTGCTACGTTCACGAATGGCGTAATTGCAGAGAATGACATTGGGCTACGGATAAGAGTGAAGGATCAGAATGATAATCCTCCTGTTTTTGGCCCGATGACTGCAGGGGATGTATACGAACGCAGTACAGTAGGTATGTGGCCTGCAGTTTTTCCAGCTTGAAAAACATGTGACTTTATTGATACAATAAACACAACAGTGATTATGATCAGGGTTTGAAATGAAAATCCACCGTGGTCGGTAATGCATATCCACACACTAGTCAATTGGACGGGTTAGGGTTAATTATGTCATCACGTTGCATTGCATCGCTATCCGAGCCCTTCCACTCAAAGGATCCTCAAAAATGAGCAAAACAATGTTTAGAGAGGGAAAGGTTTTAACCACGTTTTTAAAAGTTGAACGCACTGATTTTTATTGAGCATACCGACACTCGCCATCTATCGAGAAGTTCACGGCATGGTGTTTCCTGACACACCGCTGGAGCCCTAGGAGGCTTTTTCTAACCCGTTCTCATTATTGCCACATGTGGAAAGTAGCGCTCTAGCGTCTTTATAGCTATACGTGCAGGTAAACTCAAGGCAATAAAAGAAGTCACATAGAGTTCTGTCTTCTGTGTTTTTTTTTTATTGTTTTACCCACGAACAGTGATTGACTGTCATAAAGCTGAAAGCAATACAATGATTCAGAATCTAATTTAATTATAAGGCTATTTTTAAATCTGGGAGATTGATAATCTGGTTTTGACTAATAGAATAATAAATTGATTTAATCTCTAACACTGGTTATAATAATTATCAAACTCTGAAAGTGGGTCAATAACTCCTATTTACAAAGTAATTTATTCATAAAGGGATTTTCGTTTCCCCACTGCTTGTTAATATAAGGTTTATTCAGGTTGTAAAATGTCATGTGGTGCCACTTCCCAAAAAATATGAAATAATATTTAAGATATTTGTTAAATTATATAGATATATATTTTTCTTTTCATGAAAAAAAGTTTTTAAAAAAACCATCTATATTATATATTTCCCTTTTCAAAATACATTTTGTCATTTTTTCATTGATATTTTGACTACAGGATGTTTACACAGTATTATGAAACCAAAAATGAATGCAAAGAGCACATTTCTAAGAACCTGTCTCGTGCTTTAATCTAAAAGATATCTCCTTTTTATTGATCTTGGACACAGATACAGCAGTGATGAAGATCAATTGCTTTGATGCTGATGAGCCAGGAAACCTAAACTCTCAAATCAAGTATGAAATTGTTGAGCAGCAACCAGATGGGCAGAGCATGTTCAGAGTTGACGATGACGGGACAGTCCGTGTTAACAATCCTAATCTGGATAGAGAGGTGAGTGGTCACAATAACTGTATTGAAAGTAACATGTCACATGATGTAACACACAGGCTCCATGTGTTGGCAATGCCACTTCTTCATTGACAGCCGTTGAGTTTTTGTCTGTGCCAGATAGATAATAGGCATCCTATTATCAATTATCATATTACTAATTGATAATTAGAAATGACTAATTCTTTTGCCTTATTTATTATTTTTGCAGCATAGTTTTTTACCTATATTTAACAGCGCTTCGTCATAAGTACAAATACAACAGCCGTTTTTTTTATATTTTATCCAATGGTTGAAAAGAAAGGAGTAAACACACGGCCACTAGTAGGTTGTGACGGCTGTCAATCAAAACGGGGACCGCTGATTCGTTACATGTGTTCCATGTCAGAAAACAAATGGATAATTTGGTCAATTAAAATTTTAATTGAACAGAATTTAACTGTTGTTGTTTAACCTGTTGCCTGTTGTGTTTGTTTTAATTCACATCCTTTTTAAAAATATGAACGTTTGGGGTTTTGGTTTTTAATATATTCTTAACATATAAGTCTATCTATCTAATTTCATGTTGTTTTTTATTTATTTGCTCATTGTTTATTTTGCAAAGAACTTGGTCAGAACTGTTTCTAAAATAGTTATCTGCACGATGCCTGATGACTTTGGACTCAGTGACGTTGAATTTAATGATATTTAATTTAATTTACAAAACTTAATTTAATGACAATTTAATTTAAAATTTTCTTCTTGAAGGGACTAAAGAACAAATAAGTTTTTATCAGCTGAAAGGCAGAATACAAATGTTTTTATTTTTTTTATTATATATATATATATATAGTTAGACATTATTTAACAGTTTCAAGGTATGTTATGTTTTAGTGTTGGTAACATGTCCCACAATCATCCCACATTTGATTCGTTTGATGGTGGTCACCCTAGTGCCAGATGTTCCACCGCACGTGGCCTGTTATTGTTTCCATTTTTAAATGATGAATGCAGGAACAAAAACGACAAAGACTGGTTTTGTTGAGCAGTATTGTAAATGATTCCATCTGTTTCTCTCTCTTTAGACTATTGATCAGTATGTCCTGCTTGTCAGAGCATCTGATCTGAATGGTAACGCAGGCGGCAATGCCGCCACAGGGACAGTCACCATCAAGATCAACGACGTCAATGATAATGTGCCGACATTGGAGGGCCCAGTAAGAAAATATCTAAACTTTTTTCAAGGGATACTCCACTTTTTTTGGAAATAGGCTCATTTTACAACTCCCCCAGAGTTAAACAGTCGAGTTTTACCGTTTTCGAATACCTTCAGCAGATTTTCTGATATTTAGAAGAATATCTGTAACTCGACAGTTTCTGGTTTCATTGACTTCCATAGAAGGAAAAAAATATATACTATGGAAGTCAATGAGACCAGAAACTGTCTGGAAAAAATCGTCTGAATACATTCGAAAACGGTAAAACCCAACTGTTTTAACTCTGGGGGCATGGTAAAATGAGCCTATTTCCAAAAAAGTGGAGTATCCCTTTAAGACCTTGCCTGTTAATATACTCAAACGCTTGTTCATTTTACAAGCAAAGGAGTAGTTCCGTAATAGACTTAAGGCCTTGATATATTCAAGGTGAAGTTGCTTTGGGGTAAAACGGCATTCGAAATACGCGAGCAGCGATATGTTAACGAACATCTGACACCGCCCACATTGTTGACAGCGAAGGTTAGATGAAAATGTAAATGTGCTGCGTGCTTCCCTCTCAATAACAAAATAAACCCACAACAAAATTGAGAAAATGGCTAGCATTTTTTAATAAAAGCATCTGATCATAGTAAAGTAGATATGTTTGCAAGAGCTCTGAAATTCGTCACTCTAGTAAAGTAACGTCACATTTATTTATATAGCACTTTTATACAATAGATAGCTTAAAATCAACAGCTTTACTGTATTAAACATGAAAAATATTGTCAGTATCTCATTTAATCAGAAGTATAACTTAATTTTTTGAAAAAAATACCACATGAAAGTAGGGGGAGCCTCAGTGCACACCAACCTACAACTTAATATCACTTAACTTTTCCAGAAAGTTTACTTTGGCAAGCTATTTCGTACTCCCAAAATGAAGTTCATTCACATTCCCAACTACATCAGTTCATTCTTCGATTTTACTTGAAGTACTCCAGGGCCTTTAATTTGTCAGACTTTAATTAGGTTTACTTTTGTTAGAAAAGCTTTTTTGCACGCACACACACACAAACATCCTAAGGGGATATTTTTTTATTAGTATGTAGCCCATTTAACTATCCATAAAAAAAAAAAAAAACTTTTCAGAAGCTGAACTGCTTAACTATTTTAACAGTTTTACCTGTGCAGATTTTGCAGTTGAGGTCAAATAGATGAGATTTGTGCAAGCTGGTGGTATCTATAGGTTTCTTGGGACTGTCGGCTTTAGTCTCAGGGGGTTTTTCTTCAGGCACTTCCGCAGTTTTCGGCAAAGGCTCTGGCTGAAGATGCAGTAGGGAAAAAAAAAATGAAAACAATTTTCTTTTTCCTGGTTGGAAAAGCTGCTAAGAATGGAGAATAAATCTCACCTGTGCCTCTATGGCCTCTGGTGCTTTGGCAGGCTCCTGATTCTCAATTTCAATTTCCCCTTTGTGGGTGATTTTAGTAATGGGACGTCTCTCTACTTCTCTCTGTTCTTTCTCAATCATTTCAATTGTCTGTCAACAGAAAGACCAAAAGTTTAGCCATCAATATAAATCAACATAAAAATCTGACTATTAAATTACTTTTCTGGTGAACAAATATGTCCTGCTGAAAATACTCTGCATAGTTCACTTCACTTAGTAGGTTAGACACTTTACAAATATCATTTTATGTCGTCAACCAAAAAATAAGCAGTGATATTTTGGAAATGCAACAGAGCTATAAATGTTTTACTAACATGTCGATTCTCTCTTTGTCTCCAAGCAGCCAGTTCCTTAGAGGCCAGCTCTTCTGCAGTCATACGCACCAAATCAGCAGGGGAAACTTCCCCCTTGAGTACTCGCTTGAATAACACCTGCAAAAGAAAAAAAAACCTATTCATTAACACAGCATTAGATTTGGCTAGAAATGCCTGCTTTCCCTATACATATTTTAATTGAAAAAAAAAAAAAAGCTCGCACAGAAAATTCTTACATTATTTTTTGCATCTTTCAGGTTGAAAGTCAAACTTCTGTATTTGTTTTTGTATTTGCTGTCAACACCCTGAAAGAAAGCAAAAAGCTCCTTTTCTGTCCTTCGGGCCAACTCGGCAGGCTTGTCCGATGAAACCTTCAAATCAGACTCCTTCAGTCTATTAGACGAGAGAGGAGAGGATAAACGCTGAACAACTTAACATTACACACGTAATATAAACAAGAGGTAGACCGTTCTAAGGAAAAGCTATTGACTGGCTTTATTGGCAATCTAGCAAAAATCACATTCGCATACCGTTTCAAGAGAATCTCCTCCAGAGAGTCTCGAACGCTTCGTCTGATATGTCCAGTGGACGGTTTCTTTGAGCTAACATGGGATATTTTAACTTTCTTTGACTCAGGCTTCACATTTGGTCCTGCAAAAAAATTAACTCAAAATTATAAGTAATAATAATTTACAATTAAATTGTTTTAAAAAAATGATAATGTATAAAATAAATAATGGAAATATCCATACCCTTTGGTGTGGAATCTTCGGAGGGTCGTCTTTCTCCAACCTCCTACATAAAACAAATAGGTTGTTTTTTTAAAATACTGCAAAATAGTACAATGACATTTCATCAAGACAAACTCAAGTGACCGTATCAGCAGTTGTTGCAAATTTCTATGTGAGTGTAACACACCAGTCCATGTGAACACACTGTTCACCTACAATGAGTGAAAGCTACCTAACCCCTTTACACCCATGTGTCAATAAATTGAGAGTCAAATATATACAAACCCTTTTAAAGAAAGCTGGTGGATAGATACCACACAAATCAAAAAGCTAAATCAGAAAGGCAAGAACAAAATATGACTTTGTAAATTTGCCACAAGCAACCATCAAATAATTGAATGATAAGGTTTTTCCCCCACTAGATTGATATAGAACATATCAGATTCTATGTTTATTCCAATTAAATGGGGCACATCATAAATTTTTGAAGTTTTTGTGCCAGAGTTTCCATTAGAACAAACTCAATTCCTTTCAAATTCCTCATTTGAGGCAACGACTCGCTATTCTAATTTGAAGACAATATCAAGCACAAACACACTTAGGGTGTTTTCACATCTAGTTAGTTTAAAACCCTTCAAACGCTCTCAGAGCGCTTCAGCTTGTATATGTGAACAAATCAAGTGATCTCAGACCTAAAGGGACCAAAAACCAAACCGTACTCAGACCACCTCAGTTCATTTGTGAGTCCGTTTGTGGTTCGATTTCTTTGTGATACGTGAAAGCGATTAGGTCCCGGTCCACTTTGCGTTTCGTTTCAACAGGTGTACTGCTTTTAGAAATATCGTACTATCGTGCTACAGTGTATTCTATGCAGTTCTTACACCTCTGTCCCAACATACTGTTCAGCACTAAATAATACATTCACTTCACATTAACGCAGTGGTAGAGTTACGATCATGTGACACTGGTGGGATGTGCACAAAGTATTTCCGTCGCTTGATAAACTTATGGTTGAGCCACTGTAGTCACACTTGGCCTATTTTAACGATGTCTTTGCTAACTTTTCTGAACTGACAGAATGAAATTGCCTAGAACCCAATGTAAGAGTGAGCCAGCTCTCAGATTTCTTAATTATGATAAATATCTTAAATTGTGTTCCTAAGATGAACGAAAGTCTTACGGCAGTGGTCTACAACTCGTGGCCCGCAAGCCTCAGTGATATTTTGTGGCCTCCTACTTGCAGCCCGTTGTTGCGTGCGCCGCATTTTTTTTTTGTATCCATTATGGGCTACCATAGATAGTCTTATGACAACTTATGGTGGGTTTGTTGTCAATAGTTGTCCTAGAGTAGACAATCTCAAAGTACAAACATACTGCGTCTGGACAAAATGAGCGTGTCGCTTCATTTATGAGTGCATTTGAAATAACCAACTTGAGCGCGATATGTGAACAGGCCCCTTGGCAAGCTACCACCATCAGGTCACGTGTTACTGGTAGGAGTTGTAGGTGTTGGAGACCCCAGCTCTAAAACAATGTGAGAATAATAATTTTGAGCTTATAATATGTCTCCAATATATGCGTGATGATATTTTTTGCCATATCACCCACCCCTAAAAGAGGGTATAACCCAAGAATAGCATTACAGTGCCACATAAAAGTAAAAAAGGTAGGCTACATGAGCACCCATAACAATATTTTGAGGTGGGGAGTCAGCTGAAATGAAGGATTCATGTCCCTTCTACGATAACCTCGATGAAACTTTGGGTGCAAGCGCTCGTGCTTGTTGTTGTCGAAGCTGGAAGTGTGCACATGCAAAATGCACAGAAAACTGGGATCGGAGTCCTTTTGAGGTTGTGGTATGAACAAGAAAGGTTCTGAGATCACAACAAAGAAGAGGACCAAAAAAGGAACCAGGTTTTTTTGAGTCCACTACATTGTGAACACCAAAAGGGCTGCAGTCACTTTCAGCTGGTTCGCTTAGTAAACAGGGTTTGGTTCTTTTAAAACAAACTATATGCGAAAACATCCTAATTAATATATTTCCTGTTTAAAAGGAAGAGTATTTATCCATTAATGTCTATACTTTCATGCATGTTTGTTAGACAAGGCTCTAGAAGTCAAAAAAAAAATAAAAGATAACTAAAGCTACTTCCTTCATAGCTACTTCCTACAACTCTGATTTTTATGATGACAAATGGTACAGGATGACTTGTTTGCTTACTTTTCGGAAGGGTCGTATTCCACCTGCGGTGACCGACTGCTGTGGTCTTTGTTTTTGTTTGGCAGATGACTTCTCATCTGACTGCTCCGTGGCCTGGGCACCGGTTTTCCCATCCTCTTCAGCACAGCACTTCAAGCACACGTACTCCTGGTCATCCTTTTCCATCTGCTGAACTTTAGACAGATCCAAACCCACGCAATCCCCGTGAAACCAGTCATCGCAGCGGCCGCAACCCACCATGAACCTATTCAAACAGACAGACAGACAGCAATGTTTATGAATCTCACAAGTCTGTCTGCAGCTCATCAATTTGAGCAAATACAAACAGATCTTAAAAGAGTAGTTCCCTTTCAAATAAAACAAACTCAGGCGAGAAATAAGGGTCTTATCTAGAAAAACGATCTATCATATTCTAAAAAAATCATATTCTTTTTAACCACAAATGCCCGATTTGTACTATCTCTTAGCTGCGCCAAGCATTACGACATCATGTTGGAAACGTCATGTGTGATGTAGTTGGAAGTACTTCATAACTACTTCCCTTCAACTTGATTTTTATTAGTGCTGTGTTGAAAAAATCGATTCACGATTCTGAATCGATTTTCATATTAATTTCTAAAGATCGATCCGTAGCTC
>JAOTRC010000034.1:10569976-10581157 GCA_027497675.1 Cyprinella lutrensis
CTATTCATTATTAGTTCATATTAACTAATGTAGTTAACTAATGTTAACTAACGAACCTTATTGTAAAGTGTTACCGAGTTATTTTTTAAACAAATTTAAAATGGTTTATTTAGAGATAGATTATTTAGAAATAGATCATTAAAAACAGATAATTTAGTCATAACTTTCTGGGTTAAATTACATTTTAAATCCCTTTCAATGTGCCCTCAGAATATTTATAGCCCACAGTTTATGTAAAGGAAATAGTATTTAGATTTATCTCATCAAACCGTGAACAAAGACATGACAAGAATTAGAAACAAGAACTAAGAAGCTATACAAAAGAATCAACCCTGAAACAAAACAAAATACCTAAATCACTGTGATATTTAGCAGGTAATGAACATACAAGAGAGGAATTCATAATTTGATTATTAGAAAACTGTTCTCTAAAATGGCTTTAGAAGTAATCATGTTATGCTTAACTACCCACAGACAATGTAATCACCCAGTCACAGAGTTACAAGCTTTATTGTGCATATATTCATTCATGAAGTGCACTCACACTTTCTCTAGTTCAGGATAGTATCAGTTCCAGTCCAGAATCGGAAATGTATTGGTTCAAATCTAGGTCAGATTTCAACAAAGAATTGGATTTTGTCCCCCATGGCAGTAGATCCTAATTTGTATGCCAGCTTGCTAAGCACTGCTGTCATGCCGCTTAAACAGTTCCCCCTTATTGCTCTTGGGAAGACGTTTTAAAACCACGATCACCACAGGTTGTCATGCTGGAGAAAAATCTATGAGCCATTACATGAGCACAATTGATTGAATTTTAAATAATCACAAGCACCTTCTGGTAAGGGTGCTAAAGGGTGCAACAACCCGGGCTAATAATGATCTGACAATTATTAGCCTTATAGCTGCATGATAATGATGCATCTGATGGCTGCTGACAAAATCAGTTTTCCTGATGTTACCAAAGGGATCGCTCTTATCGACAGGATGTTGACACAAATGCAAGCAAGGAAATCACTGAGAGCTTGAATCGCCAGGGACCAACGTCACTATATTGTTGGCACGAAAACTGGTGGTACAAGAGATTTATAAATCTTAGGTTTGTTTCAAATACTGTGCAAAATAAGACTGTAAAAACAGGAATGAATCCACACTGTTTGTCTTTCTATGATCCAGGATTCAATTCCAAGAGTGCTGAAACAGAGATTCTGCATGTCAAAGGGAATTCCTTGTTATACAAGTTTTCATATTCAGGGCCAATAAAATTCAGGAGCATGTATAATTGAAAAACATCCAGATTCTGACTAATATTCTATTGCTTCATATGACAGCTGTTGTTGAGTCATTCACTTCAGACTAACAGTGTGCAGTGTGTGTGGTGCTTATTGAAATTGTGAGAATCTGATAATCATACATCAGTTTGAATGTGTAAAATGTCTGTATGCCTTATTTTTTCCAGGAAAAGTGTGCATGTGAATGTATAGCCACCAAGGAGCTATACATTACAGCTACATGCTATACATATATAATTTATATTATTTTGTTTTTATAATGAAAGCTTTTGAAAAATTTAAAAAAGAAAAGAATAATGTTTCTCAAAAATATATATTTTTAAAAAATGAACAATGGAATTTATTAAAGACAACTTCTTCTTTGTTACCATAGAAAATACATCCAGTTGGCTGTGTATTTATTTAGCAGCTATAAAGACTGACGTTGAGAATTATAGCACCACCATTAAGATTAAGATTATTTATTTATTATTTATTAAAAGCTTGACTGAAGTAATAGGCTTAGATCTGATATATTTATTGAAAGAGAAAAGTCAGCTGTGATTGTGTAACAGGAATGGGGAATGGAGTATTGCTAGAACAGTGGCCCGCAATCAGAGCCTAACGTACTAGAATCCAACGAAAAGAATTGAGGTGGTGGTGTCTGTGTGATTTACTCAGAGATTAAGAATAGAGTGGGAGATTTTGGGAAGAAACAGAGCTCAATTTTCTCATGGCTAAGCCTAAGGTGATTGACATTATAGCCACATGATAAAGAGTGGAAGAGAAAGATTAATAGAAGGAATAATATATTATGTGTCATTTGAGAACCATGCTGGGCATTTGAAGAAATAATGCAACGTGTTGCCTGGCTACCTAAAGATGCCAATTATTACAAACTGGTCTCCATAGCAACATATACTGTGATATGCCAGGCACAAAATACGAGACCAATGAATGATCCTGACTCCAAAAATTGTCATGTATAAGGCAGAGTTTATAAATACATTCTTTGAATCCATACCTTCTGCATAATTCATACCACATTCACTACCCATCAGGGGGTTGGAGTAGATTATATGCCTTTTTTTAATTCTGGCCATTCATGCTGGAGCATTATTTAAGCCTGTTTTTAAGATTTACGAATTTATATTGTATAGTAAAATTCCATCAAATTGAATTGAATATTCCTTCTATATTTTTTCATATTATGAATTAATAATTTGAAATTTTAAGTAAAATAAACTACAGCTTAACAAAACATGAAACAAGGTAGAGCCATTTTATAACTAATTTTATCTATCCAAATATTTAATTCATAATTTGAAAAAATATAGAAGGAATATTCAATTCAATTTGATGGAATTTAACATTCTTAATTCACGTGAATAATATGTAAGGATTGTCCAGTTCAATTTGATAGAATTTTTCTATACAATCTTAAAAACAGGCTTAAATGTTTTCTTTAGTGTACACACATTTCATTAACATTATTCAGCAGATTTAAGACAAATCTGATCCAGTAGATGAGATCACATCTGTGATCTAATTCATGTAAGACTCTGTAAACCTCTCTGATTCACTCTGAGAAGTTATTCATTTCACTTAATGATTTTTGATTTCTTGGCCACAGGGATGAATCATGGTATACAGAATAACCACAGCTGTAATCATAAATTCATCTGAACTATTTAAATTATTACTGGAACGGTTGGTAATACAGAGAAAATGTAAGTGATTTATTTTAAGACGACATGAAGCGGAAAATGCAATCTCCTTTTCTCCCCCATTTTGACATATCCGAGTGAAACTGATTCTTGAAAAATGTTGGGTGGATTCAATTTTGCGTTTTGTGTTTTGCTAAAGTGTTTTGCTTATCGTCCGGCTCTCACTGGTGCACACGGCATCAGAGAAGAGATGGTAAAATTAAAAGGATATTTCACCCAAAAATGAAAATTCTCTCATCACTTACTCACCCTCAAGTTTTTCCAAACCTGTCTGAATTTCTTTCTTCTGCTGAACACAAAATAAGAATATCAGTTGATGGGCCCCGCATTGACTTCACTCAATACTTTTTTTCCATCATACTATGAAAGTCAACCCATATTCTTCAAATTATCTTCTTTTGTGTTCAGCAGAAGAAATAAATTTATACAGGATTGGAACAATTTGAAGGTAGAATGAGCAGTTGGATATCTGTGATACAGTGCAAAAGGCAACAGCTCATTTATTCAATGCATTCTCACCTTGCTTCATATCCTAATTATGGATACAAATTAAAGCACAGACTCAAATGCTGAATTGGAGCAGGCTATTTGAGACATTACCTAATTGTTAGTGTGGATAGAACAGTTTGCCATGTCCAGGACTATCTTCAATGATGCTTTTGCATTTCTTAACTCAACTGCTTTAGGAAGAGAACAGAATGAGTCAACCCTCTGGTGCTATTAAATACTGTTTTCTGCTATGGAAATCTTGCAATGCTACGGCATTCCATTTCCTCCGCCTGCATTTTAATTTTCCATTTCTTTGGCCTGGTTTGCATTTGAAAGGAGTTGGAGTAAAAGATTCATTGGCTTTTTTCTATGAGAGAAGTGAGGATCTCTATACGGATGCCAAACACGCACAAACACACTGGCGTCACGTGCGGTCTGTGCTATGAAAACTCTACACTAATGTCTAAACATTTTAGAACTTGGACAGAAACAAGGTGGTAGTCATAGCATACCAAATGTGTCCACCGTAGATGCACTTACAACACAAACTTCTGGAGCTGGTTTGTTCAGTGCTTCGGTCTCTGATATATGTGCTGCCATAGTCAACGTTTATATTAGCAGGCCAGCTGTCTCTGTTTTCCATATTGATGATGTTTTGTGTGTTTTTTTTTAAATCTGTCATTCAGGTCGCCATGCTAATACAGTACCTGATTGAAAACTCGCCTGCCATATTTGGAGATGATCTGGACAGTCTGTTCACCAGGCAAATGAATTCTGAGCAGGAAACACATGACTACACAGGTAATTGCTTAGTAATGCCCTTTGGACCTCATTAATATGAGAAGCCTATTGAGGTACTTAAAAGACCACAATTTGCCTTTTTGACAATGCAGTTTTACTCCCACACACATTTAAACTGCTGGCAGTTATTTAGAGATTGACTTAGTAGTAGTAAATGAATTGGAGTTAAAGGGTCACTCCACCTGTGGAAAGATGAATCATGTGTATTTAAAATGGGTAATTTATGTAGAAGACATGTGAAATTATTTTTGAATTTTTGAGTTTCTAGACTGAATTCTTCCTCTTCTCTAGATGCTTCATTTAATCTTCAGCACTCCTCTTCAGAGGACACAGATCAAGATCTCACCGTTTCTTCCCAATTGCCTGAAGTTCATCCACTTTACCTCCCTTTGGCTGCTCTTTCCCTGAAAGAGAAGAGGAGCCCCCGGCCCTTTCAATCTGATATGCCATCAACAGAGGGCGCCTACAGCTGTGGAACTCTGGATTCCATTTCGTCTCGTTCCAGTGCTTCTGTGAGTATGCTGGGAGTTGGGGATCTCAGCCAATCACGCGATCGATGCCTCTCTGAGCCTTCCATGTATTTTTCCACACCCCAAACACCGGCACCGACTCATACCCCTGTTATCCGCCAATCCAGCTATGATGCCACTGTAATAGACAGCAGAAATGAGCAGTCACAAGGCCCCATGGGGCTGAGCCCAGAACAACAATCACACAATTCTGGAATGGGGACCAGGCGACGACGTTACACTTTTTGGAAGTCACCACAAATCCCCACGCGCTTCCGTCATCCTGCGCAGAGATTAGCCAGCATGTCGAGTCTATCATCTACGACCACTTCTTCTCTCAGCTCATTGGATAGTACGTTGTCCCTTAGCTCTGCCGATCCAATCCCCAGCACTCAAGATACACAGTCCCGGCCTTTTCTTTTCGGAGCTGCTGCGAGACTGCAGCCTCTCACGCCTGAAATGTGCAGAAAGCGGTGGACGAGTTCTTTTACTTACGAAGAGGAAGAGGACATGTGGAGAGAGAGAGATCAAGAGACTGAAAATGAGAAAGAGAGTGAATTCGAAGGATCTTTTCATGACTGTTATGGAGAGAAAGTAGTGACTGATGGAGAAAGACCTGAGGGTGAGGACGGCATGAGCTGTGAGTCCTTTGGTGATGTTCATGAGGTTAAAGGTGCAACGAGACAATCTGTGTCTATGTGCAGCATGGAAATTAGTGTGAATCCATTACAACCCTCTGCCACATACCAGACCGAGCCCAATCTTGATATAAACTCGCAAGCGATTTCTCTGAATCCCTGCAGTGTATGGTCCACCCCACTGACTAATCAGGTTGGCAGTGATATACAGGAATCCCAGGTGACTCAAACACTAACACACACACCCACAACAACACAAATGCAATCCAGAACCAATGGTGAAAACTCTGTAAGTCAGCAACAGCAGGAGCGTAAAAAAAATGCTTGCTCAAACATCTATTCCTCAGGTAGGCAGAAAGTGAGCAGAATGAAAATTACAGTCTTTCCTTTCGCTGGAAGAGTGATGCTAAAACATTCTAAAGTCACAGATCAAACTGCAAACATGCCAGTGGAAACAGAGCAAAAAGTTGAGCCAGGATTCAGTGTGGAAAAGGAGGGAAAAGTGCGAGAATCTGTTCAGGTACATATCCCACAGACACTGTTTTATGGTCATAATGTTCCGCTAGTGTTACTTTCTACACCACCGCAGCAAATGTCAGTCCAGGTCAGTACACGTTGTACTCCCCCTGATGATGTTGGTGTGACAGATGCAGACTTGTGTGATGAAGCTAATGTTAGGATTGTCGCAACTGATATTAGCAACGGAGTGAGCAGTTACCAAGCAGAAAATACCATGCAGAACATCAAATGTATTAGTCCTAGCATGAGCACTGTTGATGATCTGCACAGCCCTGGGTGTGCTACTGAACCAGCTAGCCCTGCTGTTAGCGTTAGGAGTGGTCATGATTTTAAACAAAGTATAAAGCTTATTCACAGCACTGCTAATCAGAGTGTGGCCTATCCGAAACCTTCTAGCAAATCCTCAGGAACCTTTCGCCACACAATCTGTATCAAGCTCCCTGGCAGCAGAGGGATGACACAGAACAAGCCATTACCATAATTGAACCCTTCTGGTTATGTAATATTACGTCGAGATGGAGTGCATGCAGCATTTGTTCTCAGTGTTTTTTTTCGTAAGAACGAGGCAGGGTTTATGCGGTGCAGCAGGAGTACGTGTTTTGTGTGTATTTATTTGTTTGGAGTAGAGGCTTAAAATGAAAACAGGGATTGCACTGCGGGGTGTGCCATTTCAAAGGCTTCTGCAGAGACCATACACAGATATGGGAGTCATGCAGTTGTGTGAATGGAAAACTCACATTGCTTTTGTTTTTTATTTTATTTTTTTTTTTATTTCAAATGAACAATAAAAACCATTAACATCACAAAACTCAAAACAAAATAGACTAAAGTTTAAACCAAAACCAAAAATATGATTTCCATGTTTAACAATGTTAAGTCTAATATTTTATCCAACATAAGACGAAAATGTTATATTTAGTCAAAATCAAAATATTCTCAAAATAATCATTTGCGTTCTAAAATTATTCAAGTTTGGCAGAGCATAAGGATGAGGAAAAGATGGCAGAATTTTTGGGTGAACTGTCCCTTTAAGATATTAATTAAATGATTTTTAAACATTAACTGAATTTGACATTATTACTTTTCAGTTTTACATGTTATGCTTATTTATATGCTTTCTAAATTCTGGTCAGAAATGATCATATTAATTGCGAAAATTGCATACCTGACCTTTGTCTTAACTAAAATATATTTTGTGACATAGCCTCGCGCCATAACAGTACGACTACAGGGGGTGGGGCTCTGGAGGTGGTTGAGGAGATTTTTTATTAATTCACAATTTTGTTTTATTAATTTTAAATGGCCGTATAACAGAGTAACACTAATGGACAAGTTTAGTCAAAACAACATTTTGGCTGGAGTGGTGTAGTAAAAGGAGCGCAGTGTCCATGTGGCACATACAAAGAAAGTATACGATGGAAACAGATAATTAAGACATAAGAAAAGATTATAAAAACAGCAAGAATTTGGTTTTGAATGCATGAATGGAAACAGAATGTGGAAACAGAAAACCATGTGATGATGATCATTCGCTTTGGTTAATTTAAAGGTTAAACAGTAAACGACTCAAAGTGCGTCACTATAGGAACTAAATATGTGGCAGGAGAAGAGACCAAGAGTAGGCTATGTGAAGACAGCAAAAAAAGATATAACCAATGGAAGCCGATCAGCGTAAGGTGCTGTGTATTATGAATATTAAATGAACAATAAGGAGGAACTTTGGAGTGGGATGTGTGTAGATGTTAGTGTGATGTAGATTCAGTGAAAGACAGTGTGATGTTTAAATAATCAGATGGTTCAGAGTCATGTTTGTTTTTGTGCACAGTTGCTCAGTGGGTAGCACTGCTCTTCCACAACCCAAAGACATGCAGCAAATGTTAATTAGAGAGTCCGCAATCGTCCGTAGCTGTGAGCGTGAATTTTTCACACTCTGGCAGTTTTCTTCATGATATGATGTAAATAAAGATCTAGGATATTGACAACTTTTGATACTTTAAACTTTCTTTTGAAAATGTACAGATTTTGTATTTTTATCCAAGTGGATGATATGTTTTAAAGTTTCAAATTAGGATATTTGCGTTGTTGTTTCCCACCAAAAACATCAGTTTACTGGAAGAAAAGTAATACTAAAAGTTAAAATTATTATTCCCAACCTGTGTTTGTTTTAAACATTTTGATTGCAGAAAAGAAACAAATGTTTCTTGATAATTTGGCATCTTTTCATGCAGGAATATCTAAAAGGATAGTTCACACACACACACACACACACAAAATCATTTACTCACCCTCTTGTCATTCCAAACCCGTATGACTTTACTTTCTTTTGCGCAATATAAAAGAAAATATCCTGAAAAATGTTTCGGCTCATTTTGTTTTTTACCGCAATGACTTTCATTGCATGGACAAATGCAGCTGAAACATCATTCGAGTGTGTGGAGTTTCTCTTGAAATTTTAAGTTTACAACTTTTTAAATGGCAGGTAAAACGTTGTCTTTTGTTAGAGCTTTTTAGAATTCCAAGTGTCTTTCCCTGAGCACGAAAGGAACACTATGCTGACATTTCGGAATTTGTGTCTGCATGGATTTTGAGTCATTTCAGCAAGTCTATTTAGATTTACAGAACAAGAATTGTACACATGGCAAAAGAATTTGACACATTACGTCTGATTCTCCTGGCTCTTTATTCAGGATGTTAAAAGTCAGAATAAAACTGAAGTTTTCTGTCAGAGTGATGATAAATGATTGTGATCTGTCCATCCAAAGGTAACATGATGGAGGCAAGCAGGGATGAGGAGTGTTTTGGCTGATGGTGATTTATGGCAGACTGAGCTGATCCAGCTGTAAAGATGAGGAAGAGGTATAGGGATTTTATTAAAATGTGCCATCAAACTACACTTAGGGCTCCATTTACTTCCATTCATACTCATGTGAACACAGGAGAATAGAACTGCATGCTCCTTGCATAACTTTTGGTCAGCACTTAACTATGAATTTGCCTAGTGATGGTATTTTACACACTGAAAAATGATCTAAAGCTCACAGATTGACCTCTAAACTCATTACAATTAATAACAATAATAAGATACTGTATTTTAACATTTTGAATTAGAGCATGCATTTCATATCCTATTGCCCATTCAGTTCAATCAGATTTTCAAAATCTATTATGACCGCAGTATGGTGAGAGTAGGATGCTAATCTTCTGGCAGTTGAGAGAGCTGGTGAAATGAAGGGTTCTAGGGAACTGTGGGATGTACATTTGAGCAGGAAGCGGCTTACACTTCCTCACAGATGAAGCAAATTAGCCAACAGTATTTGGCTGCCATTCTCATATCCACCCCCTTTCTGAGTCATGTGTATAGCATCTCTAGGTGTTGCTAATGAGCTCTAATTGTCCGCAGCTGTTTTCTCGTCACACAACCACACAATGAGTTGTTCTCAATCGGATGGCTGCATATCTCGGCTACCAGGTCAAATTCAAAGGACGTCCCAATTTGAAGGCAGCCGTCATTTGCGTTCTTCATCTGCCTGTTTTGATGGATACATAAAGAGTATCCTGTATCCTCCAATCCCACATTTCAGTTCACAAAAAAAATAATTAGTAGATTAAATCGGCACTGAGCTTGTCCAAACATAATGAAAGAAAGAAAAAAGATTACAACAAGATTTTGTTTTGTTTTAAATGAATCAAATAAGGCAAAACTGTGCATGATGTAAAATACTGGGAAACCACAGATGTTTGCCATTATCCTGTACTTCATTAATAGAAAAGTAGTTAACATAAAGGTTTTTAATATTTAAAGTATTTTTCTTTTAATTATAATTTTTTTAATAGCATTTTTTCAACATTTATTATTTCGTCAACATTTATGACGATGCCATAGGTGCAGTTAGACTGTCTCATTATTGCATTTAATGCTGTAGACTCTTAACCTACATGTACAAGTCTCTGAAGGACTGGACTGAGGACACAGCCTCATTAGAGTGCAGCCTTTTGTTTGAGAAGCACCCAATATCCCTCCTTAAAGATTGGCTGCTGTTGATCTGCTTAGATAGTGTGCGTGCAGTCTGAGATGTGTGTGTATTAACAGACACCTGCATATATGTCAAAGTTCTGTTAATGAATCATTAGCTGTGACAACAAATGATAAGTAGATAGCTGATATTTTGAACACTTCTCGCATTTAACTTCTCCCTACTATTGCTCAAAAGCTGTGTGTATGTTAACGTTATGTTTTTTTTTTTTTTTATGTATAAGTTATTCATATGTGGTTTTCTCCTGATATTTCTCATTAGTCTACTCTATAATCCAAAGCAACAACAAGCAGGTGGGAGTTGCAAAGGTAACAGCAGGTGAGGAGTAAATCAATCTACACACTCATTCTTCGCGTAGATTCATTCATTCTACACAGACATTCTTCAACAGTATTTTATACATGGGTTTATCTTCACCTAATTAAAGACTGTTAAAATGTATGCCATGTGTTCTTAATCTGGGTGGTTTTAATGTGTTTAAACAAGTTATCATGCTTTCATTTGTTTTGTAATGTACTGTAAACACAATTATCACAGATTGTTTATTTAAAAACACAATGTTCGTATGTGCTCTGCTGCTGTTGTTACGGCTTTCACAGGTAGGATATAAGATGTACACGTGTTTAAATAAAATCTAAAATCCACGTTACAGCTGGTTTTAAGATCTAGAGCTCATTTTGTTTTGTTTTTCTTTATTAAAACAAGAACCAAATGGTTTTTTACTTTTATTATTTTACATCCTAACAACCATTTGATGCATAATGAATTTTGATTTCCTTTTTTTTCTATTTAAGGGGTCATATAATGGTATGCACTTTTTCAACTTGATTGTACTGAAATGTGTGTTGGCAGTGCCTGTACACAACCATCATATAATGATAAAAATATATCCAGTGTTTTTGTTTTAATCTTCTTATACGTTTTCCCCTGCCTCAAGTTGATACGCTGGAGCAGAATGGCATCTAAGCGATTGTGGTGTTCTGTTCTTGGGTGTAATAACAAACACAGCATTCATTTTGATATTCCTAAATCCGAAACGCTGAAGACGCAGTGGCTGAGTTTTGTTTTCAAAGGGAATATTCCCCTCAACTAACGTCAATGCTTTCATTTTTTGCATTCATGTTCATGCTAATCTTTTCTCACCAGACAGCTTTATAAACAAGGATCAGAACAAAGCTGGTTTTGCTAAGAAGCTG
>JAOTRC010000034.1:10589065-10614675 GCA_027497675.1 Cyprinella lutrensis
GACTATTGAATGTCTTTATATAGGCTAGCCTACAGTATTTCTGCTCTTTGAAAGTAAAACACATACACAGGATTCAGGAGAAATGTTTTACTGATGTTTTAGGGGTACAATATTTATATTTAGTGCCTTTCATGTCCATTTATAATCTTTACACATAAGCTTGGATACTTGTATGGCTAAAAAAACAGCTAATTTCAAGACACTGACGTCACGTCAGGTCGTCACGTGGGTCAACCTGCTCAGTCAGACGCTCAAAAGTACAACACGTTCGGGCAGATGTTCGGATAGACGTTCGGTCGGTCGGTCGTTCGGATGTTTGATTTTGGCACGGAGTAAGCTCCATAGAATGTTTGATTTTGGCATGGTTCAAGCGCCATTCTACATTCAGGTATCTCTCCACTGGAGCATGTTAACGCAAACGTGTAAGTTTCACGTTTGAGGGGGTTAAACCGTGACATCTACACACTTTCCAAAGTTGACTATTTAGGCTGCTTCATTAAAAACGTGACATTTAGACGTTTTTTTTCCGGCGTGGGTCGAGGCAAATGAATTCTTTTCACCTTGAAAATAATAGTTTTTTTATTATTATTATTATTATTTTTTTTCATTATAAATAATAGACCATTTCCCAGTGATCGTCAATAAAACAAAATCCAATTTTTCTCAGTTTAATGAAAACCAATAGGTCATTATGGTAAGTTTAAGTTTCAGTTTAAGTGTAAGTTTCACGTTTGAGGGGGTTGAACCGTGACATCTACACGTTTTCCAAAGTGGGTAATGGAGAAGTATTTTTGCCAGAAAATATTTTTTTATATTAATAATGACCTGTCATTATTCATTTGGTCTTGACTGTGATTGCAATCACACACACCATTTAATATGTGTCATTTGCTCCATATGACAGACTTCTCTGGATTTCTTCTTCGTCCCCGTCTGTCGAAGATGACAATATAATAGTCCTCAAAACATAGGTTATAGGTTAGTCATCATCATTAAGAGCAGCGACAAGACAACTGTGGCTAAACAGACCAATTTCAAGTGGCGGTGTGTAGGAGGCTCCACACAAATAAACCCATGATTGCTTATTGCTCTCTAAATGCACTGTCTGCGCCAATCTATTCCATGGAAATGTTGATAGTGAACATATCTGGTATGTACTGCCATCTAGTGGTGTGGGAAAGCATAAAGTAAATTAAATTCTTTGTGAATGATCACCTCTATGGATTGGTATAAAACCACCAGTAGCCTATGTTCATTTATTTTATATTTGGGTTAACACATGAGGTGCACAGCGCACCTCATTGCTTAATAAATGCAATCCCCCCACATTTGCTCTAAACTCTGTATTTTCTTCTCAGTACTATCCAAAGCCTCCAGCATCCACTGCGGTGTATCATATTACGGCATGCAGAGTTGTGCAGAGTGGAGAGATAGAGCATGGATGCTCAATGTATAGAAGTCATGCATAGAATTAGTTCAATCCACAAAATAGTTTCTGAAACGTAAAACTATCCAACAAGGCAAGCATACTGAAGATTAAGCAACATATCAAAACAGGCATCCAAATTAATTTTGAGTTGGCTAACAAAACCCATTTCATTCTGATGAAGGCCATCCAAATAACCTGAAAAAAAGGGGGGAAAAGGTGAATGTGCAATGAATGAATTTAAACCGCAGAAGTTAAGTGCTGTTTTATATTCTGGGTGTGCAAGTAAAAGTAAGTGCACTTGCAGTAAAAGTGAAAGAGACTTGAATGCTTAACTAGTGTGACAGGTTTCACAGTTCACAGCAGGAAAGGCGAAGACTTCTCTGAACAATTACAAAAAAATCACGTACAGATTTCATAACTCGCAGTTTAAATCTTGAGAAAACCTGTGTGAGCTTCAGGTCCTCTGCACATTCTTCAAACGAGACTGGAGATATTTCAACAGAAAAGGTAAAGAAACAAGCCCTGGTGGGCTTTACCCGAATGGTAAAGTCTTTAAAAGTAGAACTTGTAATAAGACTTGTTGTGTTACTGTGACAATGACGTACATTTCAATACTTAAAGACAATAAGTAGAAAAGCAGATTATTACTATAGGTGTATATTATAAGCAAATGCCAGTAAAGATAATATTGAAATATGAAGTCCTTTTTTGTGATTCTGTGAGATGGAATTATTTTATTTCTTTAACAGTTTTTTTTCTCCCTTTATTTAGGAGAGAATAATGGCATCTGCAAGCAGCAGTAAGGCTTACAATTCTGACACTTGATAATATTTCATTAACACATAATTTAGGTCATGTACAGTCAATAATGTGTTTCTTTCTTCCTTCACAGACGAGTTCCATCTTATTATCCCTAATGAATCTCAGAGTGCTGAGGTCAAACTGGGGTCGGATGTCACCGTACCGTGTCATCTGTCACCTGAAATCAGCGCTGTTGACATGGAGATCAGGTGGTTTAAGGAGACAGACTGTATTTGTCTTTATAAGAACAGAGAGGTGATAGAAGGAAGGAACTACGAAGGCAGAACAGGTCTGTCCACTAAAGAGCTGAACAGAGGAAATGTTTCTTTGAACTTCAGAGAGTTCAGAGAATCAGACATAGGGGTTTACCTGTGCCAGGTCATCAGTGAAGACAGAACAGAGGAAATAACAATAGGGTTAGAAGGTGAGCATCCCAAAACTTCACTCGATATCAGCTCAACGTCCTCAGCAGTCTCCGAGAAATTAATCTAATCTTAACCAACCCCAATAAAACACATGCTCATGCTTTAAATTGTGTCTTGTTCCCTTAGCAAGGAAAGATTCTGATGGCCAACCTCTAAATAAGCCATCAAAGATTCAAGGTAGACAAGTTCATCTGACACTTCATGAGGTAAGTTAACTAAAGAACTACTTTACATTATCCATTAACGTAATGTAATAACTTAATGCAGTAGGCTATAGTTTTTTTATTGCTTCCTAGGTTTGATTAAAAAATGTATGCACAGGGATCCTAAACCCCACATCAGCAGGATTCATAATAAGCAGCTGTTTTGCTGTCCATAATTTAGATTTTTTTTTTTTTATCTAATTGTATGTGCCCAGCCAGATTAAACATACACTTCATATTGTAAGCAAGTGTAAATCAGGTCATAACTGATCTAATAAGAAAATGGATGCAAACAGATATACAGTGAGACATGATTGTTTGACATGATTGTCTAAAGTAACCAATGCAATGTGGAATCAGTCCTAATCAGAACTGACTCAGTCAGCATATGGTCATAGTCTTAATAAAGACATTTTTGTTTACTGAATCCAACCGTAACTGTTGAAACAAAATGGACTCTTTTTCTTTACTTCCACAGTCAACCATAACATGGGGGGAGAATCAGAGAATCAAAATGGAGGAATCTGCTTTAGTGGCAGGTGAGTGTTGTTAAAGATCACTATGTTTGTATGTTAAAAATCAGGACTGACACGTTAGGTAGTGTCACAAGGTCTGACAGTGCTACTCCACCACAGCTCTCAAATGAAATGAAAAAGAAATTCAGGTTTAGAACATAGAGCACCTATAGTGTAGCGAAGTAGCTCTTTGAAATATTAATAATATTTAGCTTCTTCAATTTTCTAATTATTGCCCCAACAGTGAACCTTTTTCACCAAGCTGCTTGGCAATTTCCCCGTAGCCCTTTCCAGCCTTGTGGAGGCGTAGAATTTTGTCTCTAGCGTCTTTGGACAGTTCTTTGGTCTTGGCCATTTTAGTAGTTGGATTCTTACTGATTGTATGGGGTGAACAGGTGGAGTAGATGTGGACATTTTAAAGGCAGACTAACAGGTCATTGAGGGTCAGAATTCTAGCTGATAGACAGGTGTTCAAATACTTATTTTCCTCACTGTATATAGAATTTATAGGATTAAAAAGGTTAGAAGAATGAACAGAGTGTCACAACTCTCTTGAAATTCCATTGGGTTGTACCGTACAGCTTGTTATCAGTCTTAATGTGCCCTGTAACGGAACACCAGGTTCTGCCAATTAGGCTTCATTTGTGGGGGAAATTTCATAGAACTTTGTTGGAACTTTGTTGTGAATTTGTTGGATTCTTCATTAAATATAATTATTAATTTTGTGTGTGTCTGGTCCAAACGCTACAATAGGTACCCAGAGTCTCATCTCCCACGCTTAAACTTGTATGTATAAAACCCAAGGAGTACAATAAATGATGTTTATTTAAACATAACTTGACAAGGAGACAAAATAGAAAAGCTTCAGGAGAGGGAAAGGGCAAAACAAAAACCAAAAATTAGCCGGCTAACTATGGTTACAGCTCTTTACTACACATAGGAAAGAAAATGAAAATAAACAATATAAGCTTACCTCAAAACTGGAGAAAGCATGGTAAAAATAAACAGGCACCCTTCTCTCTACAAGGTGTGGTCAACACACTCTGGCCTAAAAATAGGCATTGCCTAAAACAGCGTCACATACATTTAATAATAATTTATGTATCATTTAGACATCATTGTGTGATTTCCTTTTTCAGAGCTTGAAGTGAATTACGTGAAGGTACTTCACCAAACGATATTCAAGGTTTTCAAAAATCAAGGGAAAAAACTGGAACAAACTGAACAACAGTTAAAGGCATCTAAGACTGATTTGGAAAGAGTCTTGCAACAATTAGAAACAATCAGAGAAAAATGTGGTCTCCTAGAAAATAATAAAGACCTTGATATGAAAGAATCACAGATGCAACAAATAGAAAAGCAACTGCTACAAATAACCAAATGCATTGAAGAGAAACAGAATCAGCTTGAGGAGAAAGACACACAACTGGAGGATATAAGCAAACAGATCAGCGAGAAAGAGAAACTGCTGGAGAGCACAATCAAAGAGATGGAAACCAGTAAACAACAACAACTACAGACACTGATACAGGAGCAAATGAGACAGCAGGAAATGCTGGAGAAGAAAGAACAGCTGAGGATTTCAGGTAATAAATTTGATATTTTAAAATTGGATCATGAACACATAAATATGTGTTTAAAGAAGTAACCTTTTTGACCTAACATCTGGGATTGTGTTAATGCTTCTCTTAGAGTTTAATGAAAAATCCAAATGTCTTGAAGAAACAAAATCTCTGCTAGAAGAAAGAGATGGAAAGATTAAAGATCTGGAGAAAGAGAAAGACAGGCTTAATGAAGAACTTCAAGACAAAGACAAACGTCTTAAGGACATTACTGCCAAACTGATGCAAACAGTCAGAGAGGTTGAAAAGAAACAGAATCAGCTTCAGGGGAAACACACACAACTGGAAAACATGCACAAAATGATGAATGAAAAAATGAGACGCCCAGAGAACAAATCGAAAGATCTGGAAGCCAGTAAATGTCAACCAGAGGAACAAGACACTAAAAGCACACATCTGGAGAAATAACAGTTGTGTATGAGACAGATTTTTTAAATACTACGGTGGCAGCTCCATTTTAAGGACATCCATTTGGGGTAGTGCTTTTTAAAACAATAGCAATGTTTCTGGTTGTTTATTTTGGTGGTAGGCTATGTGTAGTTCACTGTGGGTTGTTTTCATACGTCATCATGCTACTGTGCCTTTCCTATAAAATCTCAGTAAATGTCTGTGTATCTCCCACTGATCTATATAAATGACAGTGGTGCATCTCTTTTTATTTTACTTTTGTACATGTACTTTTGTACTGTGTAACTTTTTTAGTTTATTCTTGGCTAAAAACACTTAGTTCTTTCAAAAATATTTGTGCTCATTAATGTATTTTTACTTCGTTCAAGTAATAAAGTATTCTCGTGAGTGTATAATATGTCATTGAAAATACATACGGCACATTAGAATACACCATGATCTTTGGCACACATTTAACAAAATTATAAAAAGAAACGAAAATAAAATAAACTGTGTTGTGTAGCTATATTGAAGTTAAAAGTGAAACCTTAACCTTTCTCTATTGACCAGAATTATTTGTCAACCCAGAATGTAATACAATATGAATACAAGTCCAGCACTTGTTTTCACTAATTGCATGATTCCTATAAAGACAGGTAATTGGTGAAAAGTACTGTCAGTTATAAAAATGGCATATTACATGTGCATCAGATACCTGTGTGTGTGTTTACAGGGGTTTCACGACAGATACCAGAACTGTGCATGTGCATCAGATGTGACTGCCTCTGCGAAACAAACCATTGTTTGAATGGTGACATTTGGGTACAAAATACACAGCCATCTCGATCTAATTCCTTAGATTATCGCACCGTGATTTGTGGAGGGAAAATGTGTTATGCGGTGACGTCACATATGCTGGTTGCATTTGAGGTAACAGGGTCATGGGGTTTAACCATATATATATAAACCATAAACCATATATGTGATATGAGTGAAGTTGCAGTTTACTTTTTCATGTTAAGTACAGATGAATTATGTTTCTAGACTTGTCTTGTCCTCTAATTTTTGCCTGAACACTAAGAGATATAAAACATTATTATTTTTTTATCAATAAGTGTTTAAGTATGAAATGGATGTTTTATTAATTGCAATGTGTTTGTTCCAACAGGTCAAAATATATAGAGTTCGTGACCTTTGTCTCCAGTGTTTTACTTTTGTCTTTTTCATATGATGTATATCTACAGCTTTTGTAGATAGATGCTAACTTGAAAATGGTAAATACTGTATAGAAGTCGGAAAGTGAAATCATTTGAGAAGTTACATCGTGGCTAGAGGTTAGCTTTAAAATTTAACTCGGAGACACTGTCTCTTTAAAAAAATACATTCTCTTTATTTATACACACAGTCATGTCAGAGATGTTTCTTTTGAAGTTATCTGTGAAGGGGGTTTTAGTTATTATTTAAATGTAAAGGTACTTTAAAAGTGGACCGTAAACTAATCATTAGTAAAGGACCAATTTTTTGCAGTTCAGTTTCTATAGATGAAAAAAATATATAATTTAAAACACGCCTGCAAATAAGACACAGTCACCAAAATCAAAACACCACAGCACACTGATATATACAACCTGTATTTATGAAGTAGTGCAGATATCAGTACATAAATGATTTAATGTCTCATTTCAGCTATACAAGTGATCTGCTCATTCCACTCATTTCTCCATCTCCATCATCATCATCATCATCATCCAAACCCAGTGCTTTGCTGAAGATTGAAACCCTTTTGATAAACATGCACAGCTGTTGCATAGAAATCACCTCTATATTCTCTTTCATGCAACTTAATAGTTTTTCTTTAATTTAATGTGTGAAACAACTGACTTTGAATAAAGAAGGGCAAACCACAATCTGTCTATTTTAGGGCTTGATTTTCTTTTCTTTTTTTTTCATTTGTTCAGAAATTATTTAAAATATAGACTTGCTGGTGAGGTCAAGCTGGGGAGAGAAGTGAGTGGCACTGCCAAAGAAACAAAGAAAGACTTGGCAAACCAAAAACTGACTAGATGGTCTAAAAATCACAGATAAATATGCAGTGTAGTGATGAATTCAAAGAAGATATTTTAGCACAGCAATGACTTTGCAACACTGACCTCATGTGGCAACAGTAGGAAAGGAAGGGGTCACGGTGTAGGACAGAATCCAGTGTCTTTTAATACTCCAGATTGTTGTTTGGGGAGAAATTGTGCTTTTTGCAGGTAGACCATAGTCAAGGTCACTCTGAAACAAATGTTGGATATGTAGAAGAGTCCGAAAGTGAAGTCAGATGATTTTAAATAGTTTTTGGCTATGCTTTGGGAGGGGGGGAGTTGGTTGACTGGTTGTCAGGAGAGAGTTTGCTTCAGCAAAGACAAGACAGAGACATACAGACATTCATTCAATCCCATTTATCAGTCACAGATACATAGTGCAAAACATGTGTAGCCCCCATTTATGTAGTTTCTGTGACATTATAATCAAAGGAGAATCCAATCAGAACCAGATTTGACTCCATCACACTAAGTCTAAGCCAGTCTGGAGGGTGCGTGACAGTTTTCTGCTGCCATAAGGGGCTGTTTTGTGTCATGTGACAACAAGGTTGCATGTTTAACTAGATCTGAGCAGGGGGCAAGTGTCTGTAAGCAATGCTTTCTGTGATCAACACATAATAATGCATGTTTTATCTGGAACATAATACTGGAGGAAGTGCCTGCATCTGCTTATTACATGCATTCATAAGGCACCCACAGTGAGAACAAAAACGTCACAAAAATCCATCAGATGAGTCCTAATGTTGTTGACCTTCCAAGCAGACCGTGTTGGATTACGAATGTGATAATTCACAGATTTAGATTCACAGAACTAGTTTGTTGCATAGACAGTAAGGTCAGTTAGAGTTTAAACTATTTGGTGAAAACAGAGCCAGAGAGGAAAAGCTTGACCTCACCAAAATGATTTGTTAACTTTGATATTTTTGTTTCTATCATATCTGTGTGAATATAATTTTCACATACATATTTGAACTATTTTAGGGGGAATATCATTGTCTTTGTCAATATTAATTGCAACTGCGGTCAAGAGACAGTTCTCTTAACATCTAAATTAAACACAAAACAGTTTCGGATGAGTATTTTTAATGGTGATTTCTTTTTACAAGAATCCTGATCTTTCGCCCTGGCCAAAAAAAACAAACCGTAAACAGTAAAAGTTGCGTTTCCATATGCAAGAGATCTCGGCTAACGCGCATGTTTACCGTCTAAATTCAGCCAGGGGCACTTTAAAACAACTTTTAACTTGTTAGATTTTCATAAGTTGATAAAAATGATTTTTTTTGTTTGTTTTTAATTAGACGCTGCAGTTCATAGAAGTAAATCTCGTTTACTAGTATATATACAAATATATATATATACAATCTTTTTCATTATAGCATGACAAAAATCACAGACACCCTATTTTATGTGTACTAATTTTACAATCAAAGAGTGATGTAGGGGGGCAGAGATGATAAAAAGCAGCATATTTGTACACGTACGGGGGGTGTTTGATCGTACTTCCTCTTAGTTCAGGGAAGAATAACTTTGCACTTTAAATTCGTATCACGATAACCTATTAAATACGATCAATGAGATTATACATAGTACATTTGAGCTCCTTCTGGGTGGAGCCGTATTCACACACACACACTGCCACATTATATTCACGGATTGTGACTGAGACTTCGTCGAGTGTAGTTTGGACTGAATCAAGCTCACCTCAGCACTGTGAAGCGTCTCACGTGATTAAAACCATTACTACGAGCAGCAGGTGGAAGACGTGTGCGGCCTCAGGTGAGAGAATGGTGTTCCATACCGAACGTTTTCCCATAATGCACAGTGCGTGCGCGTATGCATGTGTGGGGCTGTGTAAGGATGTCGATCCTAATAGCGCACCAGATTTCTCTCTCGGAAAGTCCTCTCTGTCACTTTCTCTCTCTCTCTCTCACACTCACTTGGAAGAGCAGAGCAGAGCAGCTAAAACAAGCGGCATCGGTTACTACATACAATATATTGCTTCAAGAAAACGCTTCTAAAATATTAAGGGCTATAATAGTCATCCTCAATAATCTAAAGTGCCTTTTCTGTGAGAGTCGAGCAGGGCGGCTGAACGGGCCCTCTGATGCTGGGATACGTTCATATACTGATTCTTTCACAGACGTTCTCTTCAACACATTGGCACACGCACACAGACACACATCGACACATTCAAGGGACATAATCAAGTACATCTGTCCTGGAATCAGGCTGTCAGGACAAACAGAGCGACAGAGACAGAGAAATGCAAGTCCTGTCTTCTCTCTGGAAAGATGGAGGGATAGATGAGTAAATAAACGTGTCGAGAGATGAGTCATTTGCTTTTTCCCGAAGTGCTGGAACCCCTGGAACCCCGGGAACCCCGGTCTCCTCCTTCACCCCTCTCCCTTTCCTCCCTTTCACCTCTATCTCCTCTCTCTTTCTCAGATGCGTCCCTCTTTTCCGAGCTTTTGTCCGATGCCTCTATTTTATCTGATCGGTCTGAACGCTCAGACTTCTCTGACCTCTCGGATCTCTCCGCCCCCTCCAATGGCTCCGCCCCTTCAGAACGCTCCTTGCGCTCTGATTTGTCAGGGTCAGTTGAGGAGTTTGTGGCTTTCTCCCACTTGGCAATGTCTGCGATCTCTTTTAGGCTTGCGTTGATACTGTTGACCCAACCTTTCAGATCCTCCTGTGAGACAGAATACACACACAATTGTAATAGAGCCACAATAGACAAAATACTCTGATCTTTTTCACTCAGATGGGGCTTTGTCTTTACCTCATCCTTAGCCAGGAAGATGTAGTCCCCTTCAGCAGTGGTCCTGAAAATAAACACATAAATTAGAAACGTATAAAAAGCCTATATATGAAAAAAAGTGTTCAAATGGGAAGATCATATTGAGTTATAATATGTTTGGGAAAGTTGGCTTTGTCATACGGTACTGTATGCTACTGTCCAAAAATTTGGAGTCAGTTAAATTTTTAAATGTTTTGCTGTAAGCTTCTTATTATATTTTAAAATGCAATTTATTCCTATAATTTCATCATCATTACTCTAGTCTCACATGATTCTTCAGAAATCATTATATTAGTAATTTTGAAAACAATTACATTTTTGTGTAAACTGTGCTACGTTTTCCCTAATATTCTGTAGAAAGAGTAAAAAGTTCAAAAGAACAGCATTTATTTGAAATAGAAATTATAGGTAAAAAATATATATTTAATCAATTGCATGCATCCTTGCTGAAATGAAGTATTCATTTGTTTAAAAAAAGATTCTTATTAACTTTCGAAAAGTAGTGTAATAAAGCCTCTAAAAAATAAAACATTAAGTCAATCCTTCAGTATGTCCTACCCCATATCGACAGGGTTTCAATAACTTCAAAAAGCATCAGGTCTTGTTGGAATATTGTTGAAAGTGCATTTCCTGCATAGTTGTTTGCTATTGTTTTTTTGTAGATTAGCAGGCAAAGCAGTATTATTAAAGATCAGTTGTACCTGAGAATGAAGACATTCTTCTTCTTTTTGTATCCGTTGGTAGTGTCAAATTCACAGATGGCCAGGTTGAGAAGTGGCTCATCGTTGAAGGGTGTGGTCTTGTGTCGTGCGTCCTTGTAGAAACCAATCTCCCCTTGTTTGAGCACGCAGAACATATTAACCCACGACTTGCTGCAGGAGGTGCAAAAATTCATGAGTTATTAGGCCATACCAAGGCATTTGGTATTGCTATTATCAGACAAGCACACTCAGAACAGCATTACTACTATTCACAGGGCCATGACCACCAATAACCCCCAGTCCCCAATATTCAGAACAATGGTTGATCAATTTGGGTTTTAAATGACATAAAAATAAATTTGGTCCCACAATCTTGAATATTACATCTTTGACTATTCATATTACATTTGAAATGAACATCAGTGTGTTGTTTATACTGCACAACGTATATTTTAAGTATGTAAAAAAGGTTAATATCACACTGAATTCATCATATTCAGTGACAGCTCATTCAATGTACATTGTTTACTGTTCCAGTATGTAATCTACCTCTAGCTTTTAAAGTTGCAAGTCATGCAGCAACAATTTAATGCACATCAATTCATGTAAATTATCCTTGCAGACTGGGTTTGTTTACTATCTAACAATATGCATGCTATTCTGAACACAGTGCTATTTGTGGATACAATTAACATAATTAGCTAATAGCTAGGTAACATGATTTCTAGTCTATTAGCAGTAGCAATGAAACGCATTTAGATTATTCATAAAATTATAATGATCAGAAAAAAAATTCATGACTAAAGTTTAAGATCATTCCAGGACATTGCAATCAGTAACTAGTCATTAGCAGCTAGTAAGGCACAAACCTGTTTGGGCTTCTCTCTTTCCCTTCCTCTTCGTGTTTCCTGTACAAGAAGCCCTCGTGTTGGACTGTGTGGGTAGGAGGCTGATGTGCGGATGGGCCACCCTGAGCGGGCGCAGAACGGGACCTCCGTGGCTCTTCGGGTTCTTTTGGACGAGGTCTTCGCCGTGGTTTGGGGCGGTCACGAGCTCGAGGGCGATCCAGGCGGCTCCCTGGTGCAGAGAGGCTACTGGATGGTCTGTACGCCTCTCCCTTCGCCTGAAAAAGAAGATATTCTTTGTGCACGTACGAACCGTTTGTTGATACTGAATGTGTATATGAAAATAAGGTGCGTTTTGCATGACATTTAAGTGCTTTCTTTGCTTATAAAAATATATGCACACACTATATCTGCATAGAGCTAAATCAAAGTATACAAAAGATCAATCTAACCTAACTAATTAAATACTGTAAGAGTCTGAGCTGAGATCACGATTCTGCTCTATCACCACTGTGTCCTTGAGCAAGACCGGGACACTCCAGAGGCACTGTACCTGCAGTGAGTCTACTCTTATTTCGACTTTGAATGATACAAATGGCACAAAAATCCTAAACCTTTAAATCAGTGATGTGTGGACTGATTTAAAAGTAAAGAGAATCACCTGAACATACACTACCAATAAGTTTGGGGTCAGTAAGTTTTTTATAAAGCAATTAATACTTTCCAATAAATCGATTAAATGTAACTTTAACATGGCTACAATTTTTTTTCCATACATCAAAGAATCCTGACTCCAACAATGTATCACAGTTTACACAATTTTTTTTATTTCTTCAACATTGATAATATTGAGAATTGTTTCTTGAGCAGCAAATCAGCCTATTAGGATTTATTATGTGACACGGAAGACGGTTGCTAATGAAATCAGATTTGCCATTAAAGAAATAAATTACATTTGAAAATATATTCAAAGGTGAGCCTCGGAAAGATCTTACCAACCCCAAACTTTTGAACGTGGTGTATTACTAATTGTTTAGAGGACGCATTAAAATGGTGATGGGGAATGTAATGTATGATGTGAATTAAATTTATGACAAATATTAAATTCAGTACAGACACATACATGGCAAGCTTCTCTCTCCTGCACTTGCTCAACAATCTCAGCCATAGTGGAACGCTTCTCCCTAAAAAAGATGAGAAAGCCAACTTAGAAGTCAGATACCCACATACAGATAAGAACACACACATACATTGATTTGTTATTTTTTCATGGTAGGGACTTTCTTTTGACTTCTATGCTTTTATTTTGAACTAATTATACTTTCTAAATCTTAACCATAGACATTATAGTTTCTAAACCTTAACCATAGACATAACCCTCACTACAAATTTTCAGCATTTTTGTATTATCATTTACAGTATATTTCGTTATTCAGTATTATTTTGTACACTTTTTTATAGAAATTTCTATATTTGGTTTAGCATTTTATTTTTTTCCATTTAAGGTTTTGTAATTTTGTTATGTGCTTTTGTCAGTTTTAATTTTTTTTTCAGTTTTAGGTATAGTAATATTTATTTTATTTCAGTTAATTGCCAAGGAAATATTTCTAATTTTAGCTTTCCATCTAATCTAACTTTACTTTATTCCCACTTTTTTCCAATTAACTTTTTTTTTGTTTAACAATTGTTTTAGTTAACAATTACAGCACTGCTCATTACTTAGTATGTTTATTAAGCTTCATTGAAACTGTTGGCTGATTTCAGGTTTTACTTTCCTTGTGGGGATCTTAAACATTAACCCAAACCCTAAACACATCTCTAAAAGCTATTTTAGAATTGAAAAAATGCATTTCCTTTACTTCATTTATAAATTATTTTAATCTTTAAGGACATCACAGAAAGTAGGTTTTGGTCCAAACTATAGCCAAACAAACACATATACACACTCACCCAGATGGTTTCTTGTCGGACGGCTCTTTCCCAGATTCTGCATCGCTGGAGTCATGTTTCTGTACTCTCTGCCTACCACTGGCCTCCTGCTCACTGGACGACTGTCTCTCCAGTCTTCGACGGTAACGCTCCTGCCTAACAATCATCGGGAGCTCGTTAAGTCGAGCCTGTATCTCCTGCTCGCTGGAGGTCTGCCGGCCAAGCCGGTACTCTCTCTCCCGCCGCAAGTGATCCATCTGCGGGTCAGAGCGGCTTCCCCGGGGGTCTCTTTGTAAACGGCTGTGGATCATCTCCAGGGAGGGGTCCAGGCCCATGGTGGGAGATGGGACGCCTGCACCCCCACTGGCGAGCTGAGCTCGGTGAGCCTCCAGTAAAGGTGGAACAGCTTTGTGAATGTGGTTGATTTTAGGCTGAAAGCAGTCAGCTTTCAGGTGTTGCCAAGGATATCCTATTTTGGGCTCTACCACCCCAACAGCACCTAAATGGTTCAGGCTATGGTAGCTGGAGCCATCCTCTCCTAAACCACCCTGTTGGTTTAGTCCAGTGTAGCTGGAGCTGTTCACCCCCAAGACACCAACTTGTTGGTTTAACCCCTGATAGCTGGAATTATCCAACCCTGAAACACCCTGTTGTTTTAGCCCATGGTAGAAAGAACCCTCCACCACAAACCCTGATGGCTGGTTTAGCCCGTGGTAGGAGGAGCCATTCATAATGGGCGTGTAGTTGTTCAGGTTGGACAGGAGCCGCTGAGGGAGTGTGTGTGCCACCACCTGTTCTGTGGGGTGCATGAGGTCCGGCCCAGGCTTAGACTCCGGAAGAGAGTCCTGAAGAGGGTTACGGAAAAGAGAGGAGGACGAGGACGAGGAAGAGGAGCTGGGCACAAGACAGGAGAGAGGGAACATCTGCCTGCTGAGGAGAGAGGAGGTAGAAGGTGGCTTGTTCGCTTCCTCCTTCATCTTCTCTGCCTAGAGATGGAGGAGAAAGAGAATGTTAAACAAGGAGTCAATGAGTGTTTAGTTCTTCACTTTATGTCATTTAAGTCTTTGTTTCCATAATGACCTGTCGTAATGAGCTGAAATGGTCCTTCCATGTGGCTGCAGCCTTCCTGAATGCTTCATGCCGGCGAATCAGCTCCTCTACCTCGTCTGTCCCGCCCCCTGTATCACGAGTGTTTGGAGTGACTGGTTCTTTGATTGTGAGCCAGGACTGCTCTGCCGATCCTGGCTGGGTAGACTGCAGCCTCTGCTGGGCTGGAGGGCACAAATAGAGCTTATGGATCACTCTGAAGGAGGATTAAATTGGCAGACATTTGACATGTTACAACAAAGTTATCACTCACCTTGCTGAAGCTTCTCCCAGTGCTGTTCCCATCGCTCATTCAGGTCTTTCTGCTTTGCCATGACATATTCCAGCTTTTCCTTTACCTGGATCGGAGGGTATAAATATTGTAATCATTTATGAGCAGAACACGGATGGCGAATTATCCATGTTTTATGCAGGGGCACAAAATGGGTGTATTCAATGCAAAAGGCTTTTTTTATGACTGTCACATAACAAAAAGAAGAAAATTATATTCAGATTTATTTAAAAAAAAAAATTTGTTTGGGGGGGGATTATACTTTTATTTAATAAGGATGCATTATATTGAAAAAAAAAAATCGACATATACACTGTTATCAAAGATTCCGATTTTTCTATTAATCAAAAACTCCTGAAAACAATTTAACACCGTTTCCATAAAAACATATAGCAGCAGAACAGTTTTTAATATTGATAATGATAAGAAATGTTCTTGTGCACCAAATCAGCATATAAACACAGTGATTAAAACACAGTAAAGTTTTTTGGTACGTCTTTGGTTTTCTATGATTGTTGTATGTATGCGTATAGTATGTATAGTTCACTCAAAAATTCTGTCATTGTTTAATCATTGTTCCAAAACTGTATGAGTTTCTTTGTTCTGCTTAACCCAAATAAAGATATTTTGAAAAATGTTTGTAACCAAACATTTGTTAGTTACAAACATTCTTCAAAATATCTTCTACAGGTTTGGAAAAACATGAGGGTGAGTAAATGACGACAGAATTTTCATTTTTGGATGAACTGTCCCTTTAAGGTGTGCACAATAATTGTTCAGTGTTTGAGTATGTGTCTACCTCTTCAGCTGCAGGGTTGCGTGCAGCGAGCAGCATCTTTCCCATCTCCACGCAATGCACAAAGTTCTTGCTCTTGTTATCTATCTTATTCTTCAAAATCTGATGTTGGGACATCATGCCCTCCAGCACAGAGAGGTCCCTGACACGTACACAAGGACCCACCCAACACCGAAACCCACGCCCAGACACAAACAAGAAACATGCACACACATTATCCTGATGAACATTGTCTATCACGATTGGTTTAAAATTGAAATCCAATGGTAGGATGATTCCGATAGTTCTATAAATGATCTGGTACCTTGCATCGTCAGTCGAGCCGATCTGTCCCATGATTCCATCCATCCACATGCTCAGTTCTCGCACCACAGCAAAGAACTGGATCTTATCGGTTACTGTGGTAACCTGCACACGGCTGCCCTCACATGCAACGAGGAGCTCTTTCCAGGCCTGCATCACTTCCTGCTCGCGGGAAAAAATGGCATCTGCCTTCTCCCCGGCGTAAATTGCACGCAGCTGAGCTGCATTTTCTTGTAGTTGGCGCACCTGAGGGAGCAAATGTAAAAACAAAGCTATTTTTATTAAGCAAATTCTTTTATTATAACTTGACTTAAAACTTTTATTTTTAATTTAATTAAAATCAACTTACTTTTTTCTTTTTTTTGTATGTATTAATGGGAATTGAATGGAATATACATGTAGCAATATACATTATTAAACACGTATACATTTTTTAAAGCATGTGCCCTCATAAACTTTCATCAAAATAACTTCCCTCTCCCTCTTCTCTCCTCTATTGTTTACTTATTTACTGGCATGAGAGCGGGACAACCTGTCACTCACATGAGATCACAGTAATAGCAAACTACAACAATCCAGTCAATTCCCAATAGACAATATGATGTCCCATCCTACATTTTTTTCTTATGCGAAAAGCCGGTTCGCTCCGTTTAATGCCGACTTTTAAGTATTCAGCACTGTGTGATTAACTGTGTTTCTGAGTGTTATTGTGCTCATCGGCTGAAATGGGAACCACCCCTTTCTCGGTCAGGAGGACGAACCATTCTAAACACTTATTTATCGTGGCGGCTGCACCTGTTCAGAACAGGTTTTGTTGTCTTGTGTGAGTGTGTGTTAGTGTGAGTCTTACCTGCGAGACCAGCAGCTGCAGGGAATGCTCGAAAGAGTGCAGAAGTCTCTGCAGTGTGCCAGGGTTGGCCGAGCTCACCTGACAGGACCTCACCTCTGGCAGCTGTCTCATCTTTCCCTCAATCTGGACCAGCACCTACAAAACACGAACACAGATACATTGATGATCCTTCAATATGTCAATTAACTGTGATTGTGTTTAAAAAAACATGCTTTATGGTTGCTTGAATACCTCCTGACAGTCAGTGAAGAACTTGTGCAACTGGTATGAAGCTGCGAGCATCTGCGCCCTGGTCTCCATGAGCTCCAGAAGATCCGCCCAGGACTCGTTCAGTCCGTCCTTCCACTCGGCGATGGTGGCAGCATCCGAGTGACTGCAGTCAATCATCTCATTGACCATCTTATTGACAGAATCCATCTGTTTCTGACCCACTGCACGTGTCTCAGAAGAAAACCGAGTAAAGTTGCCCTGCAGAACCTGAGAAAATTAAATAATACAAAAACAACATGTCAGAGATGAGCTCAAAGAAGTTGAGAGACATTTCTTAGTGAAAGAAAATATATATTTTTTTTTTAATCTTAGCTTAAATCGCTGCCTAAACAGCCATTTGTTTATTGGTTAACATTATTTCCAGTGTAAGGGATGTCAGCAGGAAAGGAACATTCTTTCAGTGGAAGAGCAAATTCATTTTGGGTTCATTTTTATTTCATCTTGACTGGTAGTCAGTATATTACATCCCTGAGTTTAGTGTGAGATGGTGATACCGTAACATGCTCCAGGTCCTGGCCTAACTCAGTGGAGCTGGCAACGGCCTCCCTCTCAGAGATCCATTTCTCCAGTGCCTCCACCTCTCGCTTCAACTGATACAACCAGTACTGCTGTTCCAGCTTTGTTTTCCTCTGTTCCACCAGGTCTTTCAGAGACACATACAGCCGGTCTATGTGAGCCTGCTGTTTGGTGATTTGCTCACTGATATAGAAGCAAAAGAAAGAAAAAGATACACAGAGGTTATATTCTAAGAGAGCCACACTCCATGTATTGCAAATCGATAAATCTACCATTTAAAAGTATGTGGTTGGTTGTTTTTTCATGTTTTCAAAAGTACTAGCTTATGCTCACCAAGGTTGCTTTTTTTATCCAAAAAAAAAGTAATAACAGTAATATTGTAAATTATTATAAAAATTTCAAACTGTTTTCTATTTGAATATATTTAAAAACGTAATTTATTCCTGTAATAGCAAAGATGAATTTTCAACAGCCATTCCTCCAGTCTTCAGTGTCACATGATCGTTCAGAAATCATTCTAACATGAATCCATTATACATTCTTTTTCAGAATTCTTTGATAAACAGAAACATTTTAAATGTCTTTTCTGTCACGTTTTGGACCAATTAGTTCTTACTATGGGAGGGGCTACACAGAGCAATTCAGCAGAAATAGAAACCAAGAAACCGTCAGAATCTACAGCCTGCCACTGTTGTGGTTAGTTAGGCCAAAAACTCAGATTAACATGGAAGAGATTTGGTGAAAATGAGACCTTTATATTTACCTGTCTGGATGTCCCAATTCAAGCATTCGACGGCACTGCTGGGACAGTGAGCCCACTGTCTCTGCATAATTCTCTACCGTTTGCTCTAAAGCCAACTGCTCTTTCAATAACCTAAGAGTGCTGGTCTCATCCTAACAAGAGGAGAAAGAGAGAGAGAGAGAGAGAGAGTAATGTATTAACACACTGTAATTAACTAAATAATGCTGAGTAATGATGTTTGAAAAACAGCATAAATTAAGTCAATTTCAATCATTTAGATTCCATGGACCCCCAAAATATGATTATAGTCATGAGAGGGTCCTCCATTTTAAAATTGTAAAGGCATCTATTTAGTTTCTTGCATAAATGCCCAATTTTTAATACTTTTTTTACTCATAGCACTGTACTGTTAGATGCATTATTTTTTATTTTTTATTTACAGTAATAAAAATTTTATTTATTTTTAAATACAATTCATTTTTTTTATCATTATTATAGATATTTTTTTTAATATCCTCAGACCCCCTAGCACTCTCTTGAGGCCCCCTGGGAGTTTCTGGACCCACTTTGAAAACCCCTGATTTAAGTGATGGATGAAGTGAAGAGATGGATTGAGTTCTAGGTACAGTACATACATTTCCGTTTTCCTCATTGAGGACCTGAAGCTTCTGTCCACTGAGCCAAGACTCGGCCTTCGCTGCCTGGGTGTAGTACTGCTGGGCGTGACTCACAGCATCCAGCATCACTGTGCGACGTTCCATCTCTACCTGAAGCACCTCCCACAGCTGCTTCACATGTCCCGCCCCCTCCCGCACAAGCTCCACCTCGGGGGTCCTCAGGGCAGCAACGGCCTCTGCCCTGTCCAGCACCTCCTCGACTCGCCCTCTCCGCGCCTGCATCTCCATCTGCAGTGCCTACATGTCCAATTATTCACACAAGTAAAATATCAATCAAAATTCTTCATTGGAAACCATTAAACCAAACAATATCCTCAGTCTTAAACCACAACAATATCCAGAAATCTGCAAAATGACTATTGATATATAAAAAAACAAGAATTTAATAATAAATTATTAATTTGGCTTTTAATGGAAGTTCACACCAAGAATGATTACTATACAGATAGCCGGAACAATAACCATATTAGCATCAATACCAACGAAATATAACATTCTGTTTATTATAAGCATATGCTGCAGTTAACTTGTTTGTTGTGGACATCCCTGTTCTCATAGAATTAGAATGATTATTGAAACTCATAGTGATCAGTACAGTTATTGACCTAAATGTAGCTGATAATTGATCCAAATTGACTGACAGACTTCACAAGCCATTTGTAAATTATTTGGCTGTTGGCCTGCAACACAGCATAGAAATAAATAAATTTCCAGACCTCATTTATTTTATTTATCTATCTTCTTTATTCTGCTTACTCTCTCTTTTACATTCTTATAGTTATGGAAAGTTGGCAGGAAATATCCTCTACATCATTATATGAATGTGTACAAATAACATGTATGATTGTTCAATGTAGAAGTTAAAGAAATTGGTATCCTAAAACAAGACAAAAAGTATCAAAGGAAAGAGCAGCATTAATTGAAATTAATTTTAAGATTGAAATTAAAATTAAAGCTGTTAATTTAACACAATATTTTAGTGTGACTAATTGTAAAAACAGAGCAAATCCCACTGCGATTGTCTTTATTCTTTATCACAGAAACACAACTACCTGTCTGAGAATTGTGTCCAACATCAGAGTTCAGAAAAGGAGACAATAGTTTTACTGACAACAGGTTTGTAACTCCTACCTCATGGTTTTTGAATAAATGCTGGACACTCTGCAGATTGGTTCCATATTCTGTAGATGAGGCCAAATGTAACCGCTCCTGAATCCATACCTACAAAACACAAAATAGTGAAATGGATGGCATTAGGTATAGTAAAAGTACTTTTTTTATGAACTTGTGAGTAGTTACCAAGGAATAGCTATGCAGTTGTTAAGGTTTACTGATAGGGTTGCATGATTAAACTGAAATAAAAAACGCTTTTCACCAAAATAAAAGCTTGGGCGATTTAACGTTTGAAAATTAATAAATGAAAACAGACATCATTTTAGTACTGTAATTTTACAGTTATATTGTAAAATAAAATTATAATATTTTTCTTAAATAATCTATTTTTTCTTTCACAGTGAAATATATATTCACAGCCAAAGTAAAAAGAAGCACAGCAAACTTGTACTAAAATTGCATTTTAGATCGCAATCACAATTTTTATCAGAAAAATCACAATTGGATTTTGCCCAAAATCGTGCATCCCTATGTTCTTGTTTGTTAGAATGTCCTTATGCAATTGCAAGGATTCCAGGGAGTAACTTTTCAGGGAGTAACTAAGTGAAAAGTAATAACTTCTCTACTTAACAAGCAGAATAATTTAAGATATGCATTATGTCCAAAGCACAATATGTGCAAATTTTAAGACTTAATTCAATTAGCAATGAGCATATAGTAACAGGAAGCACCACAAACTAAATGGAGAGAAGAAATAAATACTCACAATCTCTTCTTCCAAGTCCTGGGTAACTTGGTGCATTTCTTTTGAGGCAAGAAGGATCCGCCTCCTTTCCTTCAGAGGCTCAATAAGACGCACAATTCGGGTCTCCACCACACCTCCTTGCTCTTCTACTTCTGGTCTCCGGGGATCAGCATTGCCCCTGACTTCGCCAACACCATGATAAAGCTGCATTTGGGCTTCCAACGACTAAGAGAATATAAAGTATAAAGTGAAATTTCAAGTGGACTTGCAATTGGCCAAATGAAGAAAGATCATTTAGTGGCTGTTTCTGGTCTCACTTGTATCCTCTGGAGTTGCTGGCTGAAAGTGGGGCGGGGCTGGAGGAGGGTGGGTTGAGTGGTGTGGGCGGAGCTTAGTGTGGGTGGCTGCTCCTGTATGACGTTGAGATGCTGGTCCAGGTCGCTGAGGTTGTTGGTGGGCAGGTCGATAGTGCGGTGGTTCTGGGTTTCAAAGAGCTGGCGAGCCTTGACTTTGGTGGTGTTCTCCAGGTGAGACCAGCACTCTCTGATTTCCTTCAACTTTACCTCCACCACCGATCTCAACTCAGGCTGTTCCTGGATCAGTTCCTCACCCTCCTACACACACAAATGTAACATAATCCATGGACTTGTTACTGCTCTGGCCCTCAACCATCATCCTTGCCTGAGTGTTTATGTGTACAATGGAAAGAGATCAAAGTAAAGAGAGTATCTGTCTCCATGGCTGAAGTCCAACCTCTTAAAATAGGGCGGACAAACACACACACACACACACATATATATATATACATATACATACTCTCTCTCTCTCTCTCTCTCTCTCTCTCTCTCTCTTCCTCTCTCTCTCTCTCCCCGCATCAGTGTGTAAAGGTTAATTCTACCCTGCAGAGACACATGAAATTAAATTCCCTCCTGAATCTCTTTTCAAAGCGATCTACATCCCTCTTTCCGTTACAGAGCCGTCACTGTGTGTGTGTGTGTGTGTGTGTGTATACACGTGCGCGTGTCCATACGTGTGTGCATTTGTGTTTCATAATGCAGTGCAGCATTTCTCCTTTTGGCACAAGTCGCCTGCTCCCCGTACTGCAGAGTGTGTGAGAGAAGGAGAGAGAGAAGGCAGAGAAACAGATGGAGAAACACAAAGACAGATAGAAACGGGGAGAAACAAAAAGAAAGAGAGGGAACGGAGAAAGAAGTAAGAAAAAGGGGATGTTTGGATGGAAAACAAAAGATGAAGGAGAAGGGAATAAGACTGAAGATGGAATGGAAAAGCTAGATAGATGGTTCTAGCTGGATGCTAAGGTATTCTGACTGGTTGTTAAGTATTGCTAGGGTGTCTTAGCTGGCTGCTAGAATTTTCTGGCTGGTTGCTAGGAGTTGCTAAGGTGATCTGGCTGGTTGCTAAGGTGTTTGAGCTGGTTGCTGGGGAGTTATGACTATTGCTAAGCATTGCTAGATAGTTTTTGCTGGTTGCTGGGAGCTCCTAAGGTGTTCTGGCTGGTTGCTAGGTATTGCTAGGGTATCTTAACTGGCTCTGACTGCTAGAATTTTCTAGCTGATTGCTAACCGTTGCAGGGGATCAGCACACTGGCTAATTGAGCTGGTTGCTGGCAGACAGACAGACAGACAAGCATACAGAGCCGTCTGTTCTCTAAATGCATCAACGCTTTAAGTTGAACACACCTAATGTACTCTAAGGTGATTGGTCCAGCCGCCTGTCTGTCATTGAGGATGCTGAGCTGAGTGAGTCTGGAAGTGGGGGTGGGGGAGGGGGAGGTAGCGGGATCTTTTCCAAAAAAAGTTCTCCAATCACAGCGGGACGTGGTGTCATTGCTTCTACTGTTTCTCAGGTCTCGAGAGATTCTACATTCAAGAGATTGGATTTTAACAAATTCTGAGGCACCCAACAAAGAAAATAATTAAGGATAATATGAAACGTGTGAATTGAGAACTTACGAATTAAGCTTATAATAATAATCTTATACTTCTAAAATTCTGTAGATTTAGCTCACAATGAAATAGTAAAGAATCAAAACATTTGGTTTAGGTATGGGCACAATTACTTGAAAGTGACAGCAATGATTGATGATAAAAAAATGAATGAAAATACAAAAATGGCAAGCCGTGCCAGTCTGTCATATACATAACAGTATAATCAGAGAATTCTTGTAGAATTTTTTGTAGAATATAGTTTTTCATTTGCTCTTCAGCTACAACTCACACAGCTCAAACAGCAATTGATTTGTTGAATATTAATGAAAAATTTCAACATCATTGAATGATTTTTGTAATTTGAACCAATCGAATTCCTTTTAGATTTTTCAAAAACATTGGATCATCATTAAAATGAGACATCAAGAAATCTACAGAATAAAATGCCAGAAATTCTAAAATGACCTGTATAACTGTAAAATAGATCCAAGAGTTCTGACACAGCTGAAGTCCTGAAACAAAATCCTGAAGAACAGAGAGAGAAAAGGAAGCATGTTCCAGATTGCACAGAAAGCAGAATTAGACTCTCCGTCTTCAAACCGAACAGAACAAGCAAATGTCTGACAATTCAAAGTCAAATACACAATGTGTTCAGACAAAAACTTTGACTTGACTCAGTGAAGCAGAAAACTATTTTCTACACAGCAACACAGAATATTCAACATATATACGTATTCCCTTGCATTTTCTGGTGAATTTAATTTATCGCAGAATTCAGATTATAAAAAGCTATTTCACTCATGAGATAGGTTTGCATGTTTGTTATGGTCCACTGAAATCAGCCGAACAAAGCTTTGAAAGCGTTGGCAGTACCAGAACAATATTAATCACAAGTTTCACAAAAGGCCTTGAGATACATGTGAGTGACTCACACCCACATAGAGTAGCCAAGAAGCTACTGATTTCCACTGGCATTTACGGATCAAGAGCGGAAAGAATCATGCAATTTATTATAATTGAAGATATTATGTCATACTATGACATTAGCTTTCGCAACCCATGATATGACACTGATCCAGATTACATTAGGGCTGGGTGACCCATTAAATATTGACAGTATATTCGCAATGACTTTACTATTGCTTATATAATAGATTTAAATGCAATTATACAATTTAAATGACATAGAAATAGTGAATACAGTGAGGATTTGAATGTGCTTTTTATTACATTTCTTACAGAAAGTGTCCTTAGACTAGTAGACTAGTCTAAGGACACTTAGACAAGTGTCACAATTCTTTCTTGCGAGTAAGGGCAGATAAGGCAAAAAATGAAAAGCAATGTTCACTTAAAGGGATAGTTCACCTAAAAATTTAAATTACTCCATTCATGATTTACTTATCCTCAAGCCATCTTAGGTGAATATGACTTTCTTCTTTCAGACAAATACAATAAGAGTTATATTAACAATACATCATTGCTCTTCCGAGCTTTAAATTGGCAGTGATTGGCTGTCCTGATTTTGAAGTCCAAAAAAGTGCATCCATCCATCCATCCATCCATCCATCAGAAAAGTACTCCACACGGCTTCAGGGGATTAAAAAAGGCCTTTTGACGTGAAGCGTTGCATTTATGTAAGATAAATATCCATATTTTAAACTTTACAAATTAAAATAACTAGCTTCCAACAGACGGCCATACACATCAATTTATGGAGGAAAAAGTGACCTCTGACCTGATCCATGACGTATTGAGGACAGAGCAAAACAAAACACCAGTCACAAATTATAAGTCTAAAATGAGAATTTTTAAAGAGAAATGTTGGAGGATTTCGGTTTCAGAGAAAAGGAGCTTGAGTTTGTTTACCAGCCCTAGTTGTTTGAGCCCCAAGAGGCGTCAAAGCTTACGATACTCCTATACATAGCATCAGTGGTTACTCTTTTGGTGTAAGTTGACTTGTATTGGCCGGAAGCTAGTTATTTTAGTTGATAAAATTTAAAATATGCATATTTTTCTTACAAAAACCCATGCTCTTACAAAACTGATGCTTTTGCTTCAGAGGGCCTTTATTAAATCCATACAGCCGTATGGATTACTTGTATGATGGATGGATACAATTTTTTGCACTTCAAAATCAGAACCACCATTTACAACCATTGATGAGCCAGGATATTTTTTAAATAGAACTCCGATTGTGTTTGTCTGAAAGAAGATAGTCATATACACCTAGGATCGCTTGAGGATGAGTAAATCATGGGTGAACTATCCCTTTAAGTCTGATTGTAATGGATTAGAAAGTTGCAGTAAACATTTTCTAACAAATATTAACATGTAATATTATATTTGTGTTTTATAAGGTTATAAAGAAGTGCTGTCAATTGGTTAAAAATTAACTAATTAATCGCATAATTTTCTGTTATTAATCGCAATTAATTGCATCTAACGGCTTTAAAAATACCATACATTTACTATAAAATAAAAAACTTTTGTAAGTGAGCTTAAAACAGTCACATAAATTGTACACCAATTT
>JAOTRC010000034.1:10620954-10633693 GCA_027497675.1 Cyprinella lutrensis
GGTTTGCCCTTGCCCACACTGTCCCACAGAAAACCCACACTTACCCACAGTGGGCCCGCACTGGCATGTTTGCTGGGTTACTAATATTGTGCTCATTAGTAACTGAAGCACGTCCGTTAGCCTTTTTTTATTTGATTGTTTGTTGTTTTTCCATTTTTACCATTCTCTCCAACCCAGTGTGCCCTGTTAAAGATTACAGATTTGAACAATTACCACATCAAAAAGCAACATATATGAGCATATAAAGAGGGTCACATCTTAAAATAATTCACCTTCGTTTTCGTAATTCGTTGGATGTCAGAAATGCATAAACTTGTTTCCTGTCCATGTTTAAATCGGTAAAGGCCTTCAGGAGTTTGGCGCCCCCGTGTGGACAACATGTTAGAAACTCAATAAACAAAATGCGAATGAAATATTCATGTGAAATTTTTGTGAGCATTTATATGAACAGTACAACACAGTTGTTTGTATATATGCATATGAAAAATTATATCACATCACACGTATATTCTATGACATTACCACAAAACTTGAGTCACAATTTGCATTAGGCCAGATGAGGACCTATGACTTCTATGACCTATGACAATATTTTGTATGTGGTCAAAATATTGCTTAATTTCGAATAAAACTTTCTTGTCAATTTTTTTTCTAGGTTTGTAAATCAGACACATTTTTCTCAATCACTGGCCCTAAAACAGAGCAACATCCCCACGCACAACCAATGGGTTATTCTTTGTCTTTTCAAATTATTTCACTTTAATTAACCTCGTTAATCTGCATGAAGGGAGCTAAAGACGAACAAGTACAATCAGGTGTTATTAATCAAAGCTCCAGGACATGCAGCGTGTGTGTGTAGTTGAGAGGGTGGTTTTGTTTAGAAGGCATGTCAAGATAACCGTGAATGTGAGCAGGCGTGAATTTCCTGTAACATCAGTATAATGTGCAGTGCACTACAGAATGCATCTTGAAGTCATTGGGTCAGGCAGATGTTATTACTGCTCATCGGTAATGACCTAGTCAGTGTCGCCATGGTGATACTGGCAGCGAGCAGCATGCTGCATGTGCCAGTCTACATCAACATCTCAGACGGCCAGTGGGCACATGAAGCACAGGCAGTTTTTTTTTTTTTTTACAGGCCAAAATTGTTCTCAATTATTGTCTGACAAACCAAAAATAACAAATAAGAAACATCAATAAAAAAGTTGTTGTTTTTAAAAAATTACATATTTATCACTTATATCACTAAATACACAATCTACATAAATTAACTCAACATAAATGATTCTATAAACTAAAAACTGAAATACAAATACTGTAACTCTAGACGATTTACAACACTGTATCCTACATCCCCTGGGTCTTTGAAGCTCCTCACTTACTTTTTCCTTATTATGAAAACATATTCTCCAATCGTGTGGTTTCAGCTCTAAATTGTGCAATACGTTTTTTTCCTTTCATTTCGTAAACAATAATACTTTGTTGTCCAGCAACCAATTGAAGAACAATATTCTTTTAGAATCCGGGATTTTATTTTGTGGTAATTCAGTAGCCTAATTTTGACATTTTGATCATGTTGTTAATGGTTGGTTGCAAATATCGCGATAAGTGGAAATACAGTCGAGTCTTTACAGTTTTTTCCTGAACACTATCAACTTCTACGTTGTCGGCAAGGTATCATTGACATTAGTCATTAAAATACTTAATACTTACTTAATATTGATATTCATATTTATGTTTGGTATCTCAACCGTTAGGTGGTAGCATCGTGCAAGAGCAAACAGCGCGAGACCTCACTGGCGCGACCCGGTATTAATGCTGTGAGTGACGTCTTTACTTCCTCTTTGCTCCCGCACCGCGAGGGCAGCCATGGTGCGTATTGTTGTCCTGTGGACTTTCGTCCAAAATCTGTTTTAATCCTAAGTATTTGAACAACTTAGCCCTAAACAAACTGCACAATGTGAATTTATACAGCATCGGCATTATTTAAAACGTTATATTGGGTTGTTTATATGAGGAATAAGATGATTATTCTCCTCTTTACTTGCCGACTTCACGAATAGTAATGTAGATGTTTTAATCGTAGCAACATATGGTATTTAAATACGCTTAATTAAACGCTTACTATTTAACTTTCTATATTCGAATGCATTATTCACACCATTTGAAGTTCCGGTATTGTATGTACATTTTAGTGAGAATACTGATTAGCTCGTGTGCTAGTTTTTCTCTTGCTAGTTGTCAGCGCCGCGATAACGTTATTGGACTTCGTCTGCATGAGATTTCATTGACAATGCGGGTTTTTTTTCCAAAGGTGAACGTACCGAAGACCCGCAGGACTTACTGCAAAAAATGCAAGAAGCACCAGCCGCATAAAGTGACCCAGTACAAGAAGGGCAAAGACTCTCTCTACGCCCAGGGTAAGTCTTGAGAACTGGCTGGGACGTTGAACAGTGTTGATTTCACTGTCTGAAGAATTAACTGCATTTATTTAACTAAATTTTAGGGAAGAGGCGTTACGACAGAAAGCAGAGTGGTTATGGAGGACAAACGAAGCCTATTTTCCGAAAAAAGGTATGTTCGAGTCTTGCAAATGTGTGCCAAAGTAGCTATGGGAGCCAGAGTTGCCATGTTGCCTCAAATTCAAAATGTCTTGTATATTGTTACAAACCAGTACTGCTCTTCTTTTTGACATTTATCTGATAAAAATAATACATGATCAAAAATTAAAGCAAATCTTACAAGTCGTCGAATACAATTGTATTTTGTTGGGAAGATCACAGGAGTTATCATTAGGATACTGTTTTCCTGCACATAACATCAAAAATACAGCTCATTATTTTTATCTGACCTTTTCAAACTGGACTGTTCTACCTCTGAATGGAAGTGTGCATCATTCTCCCGAATGATGATCTCAGGAGTTCTGTGATTGAGTTTGTGGAATTCTTGTGCACCTAGCACTCTAAGCTGACATTAAAACGGAGCATGCCACAGAAATGTTCTTCTAAATTTGTTTAACGTCTGCATAATGTAATTTGACTGCTTAAATCAGTGGTTCTCAACCTCTCCTGCAGGGACTCCCTGACAGGCCATGTTTCTGTTTTAACCCTGAAATGGTACACCTGGTTCAATTAATTAAAGGCTGAATGAGTCATTATTAGAGTAGTAACTAGGAACTAGTCAATTAGTCAACTACTCATTAAGCCTTTTATTAATTGAATCAGGTGTGCCATTTTAGGGTTAAAACAAAAACATGGCCTGTCAGGGGGTCCCTGCAGGAGAGGTTGAGAACCATTGGCTTAAATATTTAATCTAAACGTGTATATCAACGTCGATTAAATCCTTCTGTTTACTTCGTTACTTGACTAACACCAGTAAAGGTGTAAGTGGTGTTATAGAATGTGGAAGGTTCAAAGCTACATATTTACTCTTTCTTAAGTGCCAAGTTTAAATGCAGTCGAAGTTGGGTTTATTTATCTGTTTGTGGAGAACCTATTGCCCAAAATATTCATTGTTGAGCATTGGATGATTACATTAGGTCTGATTGTCCCCCTTTTTGCTGTAGGCTAAAACCACAAAGAAGATTGTGCTGAGGCTGGAGTGCGTGGAGCCCAACTGCCGCTCAAAGAGGATGTTGGCCATTAAGAGATGCAAACACTTTGAGCTGGGAGGAGACAAAAAGAGAAAGGTAATGAAATGCACATTAGCTGCTTAAAGAACAAGTAAAAAGGCAAATTTTAAACTTTTTGTACTGACGATAAAACGTAAAAATGAGTGAAATGGTGGTTTGAAGGCGTTTAGTCATTAATTGTCTTAAATGGAAAATTAGTAATATTTAATTGGTGATTTTTTTAGTGAAAGATTTGTGGTTATGTCTTCTAAAAGATGATTGGCTAGAAAATTCTCTATTTGTGAGGCAGTCTTTTGAAAATAATTACATGAATTTAAGTGAAAAGTAAAGCTGCAAAACTAGTTGCTGAAATCATTGGGTAAGAGATGTGGGAACCCTGATTTACTAAAATTAATCAGTGGGTGGATTTATTTATTTTTATACATCTAAATCAAAAGTTTTAACTCTTAATTAGAATTAAATCAAATGTGTGGGCTTTCAAATATGTATTTTTTAGTACAAAGGAGTACTGAGAAGTCAAACCGTTCATGATTTGTGTATTGGAAAAAGGGTGACTTAACATTGTACTTTTGAATCAAGACAGATCCATTGAAATCTGTAAAACTATTTCTGACTTATAAGTATTTATGCATAATTTGTTTTCTTATCTTTCTTCCAGGGCCAGGTCATCCAGTTCTGAGCTGGGCCAAGTGCTTTTTTTGTGGTTTACCATCACTGTCAATAAAAGTTGTATACAGTTATCCTGAGTTTTGCCTTTCATTCAACATCATTATCAAATTAAGTGCAACACTAAATGCACCATGGGGGACCAAAAATACTCAAATGCTTTTTGTGTAGTTTGAGGCAGAGGGAGGGGACGTGGTGACACATGTTAGAAATTGTAACGATTCAACTTGGCAGCTAGAGGAAAAGATGTGTCTAGAAGGCATTCATTGTCTGGTCTTTTTGCTCTACTAAAAAAAGCCACATTGTTAGATCGACCTGAGGGGAAAACAAAAACATTTAAGCATGGGCAGTGAAAATGTACAATTACATTTTTATCAGTTTTTAGATCCAATTTGATGCCTGTCAATAAAATGAAAGCTTGAATTGACATTTAATTGCTTTCCTATTTATGTAGATATCTGTACATTTATGACTAGAAAATTGATGCCAAACAAGTCTTTCCTCGTGCGCCACCACTGCTTGATGTGACCACAACCAAACTTATGCTTTCGTATGCACTGCAAATATGGTCTCCTGAATTGGGGCTTATTTGCCAATACAGTTATTTTTAATCCATGTAACAGCATTAAGGTCTATTCAAAGTCTTCCTCAAACAGCCATGAGGGAGAATTCATTTATCACATTTATTTTTAACAGACAGAAACAAATGTGCTTTGTGCAACAAACGACTTTCTTTGGAGTGATTCAGTCATTCTGCATATAAACTAAAGGTTTATATGGTCTGTGTTCTTAGACACGTGCATATACCGTAGCTCACTCATGCAGAGAAAACGTGTTGAATTTCAATGTCCTTGATGATACAGGATCTCATCCTAACACTGGATTGTAACTGACTCTCAAAATGGGATACTCGGAAGTTCATAAGCCGTAAAGGCTGTCAGGGTCGCAGTTCAGGGATAATGTCCTCGTTTCTAAGCACTTTGTACGTGAACCAGTAAAGCACATTGAAAACAAGGAAGCTGAGCGGGAAGGCGGCACGTGAGATGGTGTCGATCCGCTTAGCTCGTTCCACGAAGCGCCGGCGGATGTCAAACAGAATGTGGCCGGGCGGCAGGCCCGCAAACATGGCAGCAGCCTCAGACAGAGGCCCGTCCCCAGACAGACAGGTGTCCATCTCGTATCCCGTGAAGTACAAGTCCTGATTTTGTGAGGCTAACTGCTCTTCCTGAAGAAAAACATTACCAAAAAAAAAAATGCAATATACACTTGTAAAATTATGGTTTTCAAAAACTCACCCAGGCTGTATTTTTTTATCCAAATAAAACCAGTAATACTGTACAAATTTTACTGTTTTAAATTGACAGTTTTATGTTTTGATACATTTTTAAATGTATTATATTTCTGAAATGGCAACGCTGTATTTTCAGCATCATTACTCAAATCTTCAGTGTCACATGATCCTTCAGAAATCCTTATAATCTGATTTGGTGCTCAAGAGATATTTCTAATTATTATCAATATTGATTAACTGTACTGTTTAATATTTTTGTGGCAAACATTTAAGGAATAGATAAATCAAATAGAAACCTTTTTGTAACATTATAAATGTATTTACTGTCTTTTGATCAATTTAATGCATCCTTGCTGAGTAAAAGTATTCCTTTCTTTAAAAACTAAATCTTACTGTCACTCTTTATTTCAGAACTTGCATTTTTATGAAACGGGAAGACAGCAGAGTAATATGGGAGAAATGAAAGTAGCACCATTACGTTGCCATCAATCATGGTCATTAGCTACATAAAGATATTGGACAGCTCAATGTCCCAACTGACCAATCAGAATCAAGTATTCATTAGAGAAGCATAATTATAAGTAAATACATAATTTGTGGGTGCATACCCGTGCGCAGGCACTGCATTTGCGTTGTCCGCTTTTGCTTGGTGTGCTCCCTGTGACGTTGTTGCTTTTGTTCTTCGTCTCGGCTCCTCCAGCCTGACCAGAGGCCTGAAGACAAAACAAAGACACATTTAAAAACGGATTCATCATTTATTCAAACAATAAAATATTCTCTTGTCATCTTCAACAGACCTCCCTGTCTGGCTTATCTGTACCCATGCATTAGAGATAGGAAACGGGGTCACAATGTACCTTAAAAATCTCTGGCGGGCATGAACATTTGTACAGATATATCTTTTATTTGTCAAGACGTAACTAAGCCAGGGAGCAGGTTCCAGTCTGAACCATTTAGTGTTTTAAACAAGACATTTATTTACTCTCTAAGATACATGCATTTTCTATTAGTTTTTCAGTCTAAATATGTTTTGTCAGTTGCAATCAGTTTCCTTGGCCTTTTCTCTCTTTTTTGTACCAGCTTTCTTTGGCTTTCCTCAAGTTTTCTCTGTTCTTTTCCATGGAGGTAATTTATTCTTAGTGATATCTTTGTGTGAGAGAGAGAGATAAACAATAACAGTGTTCCTTTGGGAAAGGATGCTTTTTTGAGGACGAGATCCAGTCAGTTTGGTGCGTTTGTGTTGAATCATATTGTGTTCAGGTCGCTGCCTTGGGCACTCAAGATCAGACAGCCTACTGAACCACGCTGCTGGGACCAAACAGCCAGACAGAGTAAAGTATGTGTGTGTTTTAGTATGTATGTGGCTAACACCACATTCACAATAATGTGTTTTTTATTAGTTCATTATGCCTAAAAGCTTGAGTGCAGTAGTATGCTAGCTTGTTTGCATGTTATGTACCTAACAGCATCCCTAAGGCAAATGAGGGGGCATAGCGCCACCAACTCACCCATTGGGCTACACACACATGACCTGCCCTGCAGGGCGATAGAGGGGATATGGAGGAGGAATAGAAAAGGACAGGATAGTGTAATATTTATTCTCTCTGCTCTTTGTAGCAGGAGAGAGTCTGCTGTGTCCAAAAGAAAGCCACGATGCTCTCTCAACTACCTGGTTAAGAGCAGAGTAACAAAGAAAAGGAAATAACTGCAATCTTTGCAGACTAAAACTCCAGAGATGAGTCTAGAAATAGCCTCCTATTTCAGGCAGACAAAGGGCATGTCTGGGTCATGATACACCTCAAAAATCAAAAGACAAAACAAGTAATTACATGTAGCATAAAGAAAATGAATTTTCTGTTTAAGACCATTAAAAGTGCATTGTGAGATTTTCCATTAAAAGCACAATTAGCCCCCACCCCATTCTCATTAGCGTAATCCATCTGGATGTTTTTCTTAAGGGTTTGTTTGTATGTTTTCACTCATTTCTCATATTTCTAAAAAACAAATTATATATTACTTTCACTTACATAAAACATAAAGCATGTTCTCGACATGATTCATGAGATTTACCTTTATAGCCATTGTCATTGAGTATTACACAACATGCAATTTTGCAATGTTCAAAGTTAAAATACTGTCATCTTAATATATGTGACAGCTTAATATTTAGAATTTATAAGAAAGCCATTTGAATTTTAAGAAAACTTTTAAAATGCTGCTTTGTTTATTTGAGCTTGACTCAACAACAATAGATCAACCAATGGCGTGAGCTTGGGGCGGGACTATCCATCTCACCAACCAATAGTAGATTAAAATTCAGAAAACCTGTTTGAATACAATGATTACTTTAGCTATTCTATTTGGTGGAGCTGATAGCCCAGAAATTACACATTTCAACTTTGAATAAGAAATGGTGTTGAATTTATCAGTTTCATTTTCAACATCACAGGGACATTCTCCATATTTAAAATCCTGCAGCTTTTTCTCTTTCTTCCCATTCATGTTGTCCCATATTTTTATGCGGAAATAATAGTATTACTCATGACATACTTTTTATGCCATCACTGACCTTCCCTCTCTGCTCTGGAGGGGGCCAGACGGCTGCTCATGAAACATCATTGGGACACAGTGGTTGTACAATCTTAAGGACACTTAATGCATATCGCACGTGTACGACAGAGGAGAGTTTCTGACTGCCACTCACAGCTCTATAGCGTTGTTCCTCCCGTAGTTTTCTGCGCAGTTTGAAGAATTCTTTGTGTTGCCGGGATACAAAGTTAACAGCTGCATACTCCAGCAAAGCAGCAAAGACAAACAGCAAGCACACTGCCATCCAGATGTCAATGGCTTTCACATAGGATACCTGTACATATGCACACACAGCGTAGTTAATGCAAACACATATGTTAAAGGAACATTCTTGATTGAACAAATCCTGTTGATTGACAGAAAAAAACTGTTTTAACAAGGATGCACAGATAGGATTTTTTGGGAGGGGGGCTAACAACTAAACACTTGCTCTCATTGAAATAGATTAGTGTTTTGTTGTGTTTTAAATTTCACAAATGCATATTCCTAGCTGGTTTATTTTTCATGCTATTTGCAGATGGTTTTAAATTGATCAAAAATCAGCAGATGAACATATGGGTGGCCGATACATCAATTTATCTCTATTCTCTAGTTTTAACAGGTCATACAGGTTTGGGAAAACTTTAGGGTGAGTAAGTAATGACTGATAGTGTGTGAATGTATAGATGGATAAAGAAGATTCTCTCCCACCTTAGGCAGTGATGCTCTCGATCCAGAGCTCTGTGTTGTCATGGTGAGAACTGTAGTGATGCCCAGCCCAACCCGGGCCGGGGCAGCATCCATGTTGATCCAGAAGGAGACCCATGACAGGATAACAGTTAAGAGGCTGGGAATGTACATCTGGATCAGGTAATAACCCATCTGCCTCTCCAGATGAAACTTCACCTCTATACAAGTGAACTTACCTGGGTAAAACACACACTTATGTTAGACAGCAAGAATAAATTAGCGTCATTTATAGTTTCTTATACTAACCAAACGCATTGCAAGCCCCTAGCAACCACCCCAAACACACACCACAATCACTGAGAAAACCCAAAGCAAACGCAGCTGGAAACAATTCAAAACACCACAGCAACTGCATAGAAACATTGTAAGAACACATTTAGAAAACCTTAGCAACTGTTTTTTTTTTAAATATTTTTTTAATGTACCAGTGTTGTAATGTTTTGTACAGTATCCTAGGTCTTTCTCCTCTTTTAGGACAAACTGGGGCAGCATAAGGTCATCAGCCACTTGCACTGGGCCTTCATCCAACCACTGAAATATCAGATCATTCATAGTGTAGCCAACTAGAGAGAGAGAGAGACAGAGAGAATAATGTGCATATAAAAGAGAAATGAGATAAAAATAAGATTAGTTGATGATGCTAAGTCGTCTTACAGCTCTCTAACTGCATAGTACAGATCTGTATGTCCATTGGAAAATTCTTCAGATCCATAGGACACGACAGAATTAGAGTGAGCCTGAGAGAGAGAGAGATTTCTGATTATATTTTATGTAATAGTTTGGAATTATTACCTATAGGAGATAATATCGCACCTGATGCTATACAGCACATTCCCATTCTGGAAAATCCTCAGCAGCTTGTTGTCCGTGGTGACCTCATGAAAGTTGGCGCCTTTCTCATTGGCGAAGAACAAGTCTGGCTTCCAGATGGAGTCTAGCATTGATGGATCCAGATCCAGGGAATCATCTGGATACTCTTTATAAGCCAGCCGTGGATCATTCCACTGTTGCCGTAGAAAAACGTTCAGCCGATAATCCTAACGAGTTAGTGTTAAGAAATGGATCAGATGGCAAAGCAACAGAGTAAAATACATAAATATTGAAATTCTATCTATCTGTGTGTATGTGTGTGTGTGTACATGTTTTTCTATCCTGGTGGGGACTGAAACCTGAATGCACACAGACTTTGGGGACCTAAATTGAGGACCCCATGGGTAAAAATTTAAATGTTAAAATGCAGAATGTTTCCTGTGATGGGTAGGTTTAGGGATAGGGACAGTGTAAGGGAATAGAATATACAGTTTGTACAGTATAAAAACCATTACATTTATAAGTCCTCAAAAAGACAGTAAACCAGACATGAGTGTGTGTGTGTCTCTGTACCATGGTGGTCTCTGTGATGGAACCAAAGCTGTTGATAAAAATGTTGCAGGTGACATTTACAGGAGGGCCTGAAAAGGAAAAAAAAACATCATAAGAAACAAAAGTATCCCTCTCGATACTTAAACCAGCCTAAACTGCTTCACTGGTCTTACCTGCTTTACAAGTAGTCTAGCCCAGGGGTGCCCAACCCTGCTCCTGCCGATCGACTGTCCTGCACAGTTCATCTCCGACCCTAATTAAACACACCTGCCTTTAATTTCCAAGTGACCCTGAAGACCTTAATTGGTTCGCTTTAGGAGTGTTGGGCACCCCTGGTCTAGCCTGTTCAGCCTTGTATTTTACTGGTAATCCAGATTGACTAAATCCAGCAAACCAGACCAAAATGAACAAATAATCTTTGGCTATATAAGCTGTTTTTTTTTTCATCAGGAATAACAGTCGACTAAAGATGTGATTCATGTCCATAGAGGCCCAAAAAGAAAAATATTAAAAACTCAAGATCTGTGTCAACCGTTTTAACATGTTAAATTAGATAAATAATTCAAGCAGAATTGACCCGCTGTGTCGGCTTCAGTGTCTTGAATAAAACGAAATTCTCAAGCAGCAAATAGCAGATAGCAACAGACAAATACTGAAGAGGTTGTCCGAGATTGTTAAATCAATTTACAAGTGATGAAGCATTTTCATGAACACGAAAAGCCCATAGCGAACCAGACAACTGTAAAATGCCTCATTCAACGTGCTGATTTAGCCGATATGTTTAATTAGCACTCGGTTGCTCTGTAAATATTGCAGCATTTTATTTATTGATTTAACGTTCATGACATTAGCGATATATATAGCTTATCAGAGGGGACATTCCCCCCCACACACGCTGACAGCCACATCTCTGAGATGTAGAACAGATATGAAATATATACGAGCTCAGAGACACCCACAGAGCGAATGCAAGAGAGAGATCGTGAGAAAAAAAAGAGGAGAGAGGAAAGAAAAAGTATAAATAAAAAAATGAAATTCCAGTTTTAAAAACATAAGCAAGAGAAGGAATGGAAAAGACTTATTTAGGTCTGTGGGTTAACGTGCACTCGAGTGGACAGCATGACAAACTAAATGGCCCTAATGCCGACGGAGAAAATCCTCGCAGAAGCTGTTGTGACACTTTTTACGGAGAGAAAACTAGCGTGAGCTGACAGCCGTATCCTGCATGTTTCTGAAATCATTCTCATCGACTGGGGCTGAAAGTCTCGTATTCTGTCGGTTTTCGCCTGTGGCTTTCTCTGGTTGAATGGTCACTGGGAGTCTTGTGTGAGGTGAGGAAGGGAAAAAATAGACTAGAGAACTCTTCAGAGAGGGGGGGCTCATCTTTAATGAGATCTTATGTTTCTCTGTGTTTTCGGGCTGCAGCACTTTTTCACATGCAAGGCTCAGAGAGAATGTAAATATATTCTTTGCTGACCACATCAAATTTTCCTGCCAAAACATCTAAGTTCAGGAGATTAAGCTGCAACAGCAGTTTTACTTACTTCTGTGTTCCCTTATGTGATGTTTAAAAATGACTAGGCTATCATTGAAAGAAGAGAGAATGAGTGACAAGAGAAAGACCGTAGTAGACCGACTCCTAAAGTCCTTCCAGGGGTGGTGATGGCGCAGTGGACAAGACACATGCCTTTGGTGTGAGAGACCTGGGTTCAAATCCACTGCGAGACACCAATGTGACACTTAACCCCTAGTTTCTCCAGAGGTGTGCCACCTCTGATATATATATAGCAAAAAATCATGCAGTTTGAGAACCACTGCTTCAAAGAATCCTGAAAAAATATATATATATCACCGTTCTATAAGCAGAAATATTAAGCAGCAAAACACTTTTCAACTGATAAAACAATAAGGAATGTTTCATGAGTGCCAAAACAGCATTTCAGAAAGATTTTGAAGGATCATGTGACACTAATGACACTGATGTCTCTCTCCATTAATCCTGGAACATCTCCCGTGATTTGAGCTTTAAACAACTACATTCTCGCCTGGAAAACTCTTAAAACTACATTTCGTGACACAATAACAATAGTATTATATTTCACATACGCGCTTCTAATGTTGTCATTCCTCTTGTACGATAATTGTCGCTACTCTGTGCAAGTGACGATACTCTGTGTGAACCAATCAGCGTTCTGCAGTGAGTCTAGCTCCACCCTTTAGTACCGTACGAGCTATATCTCTAGGAACCCCAGCGGAAGGGTACCCAAAAAGTGGTACTGTGCGGTTCGGCATTTTAGCACTATTCCAACCCGATCTCACAACCAAATCGTACGAATTCGACTAATGATTAAAAAGTGGCTAATTCGTAACAATTCATACGGACTCACTCGTACGAATTAGTAAGATTTTGCTAAATCGTACATATTTTACGAATTGGCCAATTCGTATGAATTCGTACGAATGACCTACCC
>JAOTRC010000034.1:10633793-10660491 GCA_027497675.1 Cyprinella lutrensis
CTTAATTTCTTTTCGACTGAAGAAAGAAAGACATGGACATCTTGGATGACATGGGGGTGAGTAAATTATCAACAAAAAAGTTTTTTAAAAGTGAACTACTCCTTTAAAAATGTCTTTACTGTAACTATTGATCAAATCAATGCAAATCAACTGCTGAAGTTGCTGAATAAAAGTATTACTTTTTTTATCCTACTGACCCCAAACTTGAACAGTGGTGTACCTCCATTTCAGAAAGATGTGCAGTTGTTCTGTGGGAAAGGCAGATTTCTTTGTGCATTCTGCAAATTCTTGCTCATTTTCATTTGGAAAATGTAGCATCCCTGCTTGTACAGTTCTATTACCATAAATGTGTGTAAAGGCTTTCTTAATTTCACATGTTGGACTGCAGTCCTAGTTAAACAGTCCGTCAGTAGTTGCCAATAAAAACAGACTAGCAGCAGTGGGCTTTGACTAGCTAACCTCGCAGCGGTGATGGGATGTCAGCTTTTACAATGATCTAACAGCAATCCATTTCCCTGAAGACTAAACTTTCCAGTCAAGAGTAATTCTGTAAATTGGCCTTAGATTAGATTTCAAATCCCTATTGTTTTAAAAGTTACTATCGCAGGTTTCCTCTATAAGACTTCCTGATGGGCGGCAAATCTATGGTTCCTCGCCAGGCTCACCAGGTAGAACAGCACCCAGTTTACTCCTCTCATCACACAACCCTGAAATGAAAATGGGACTGGAAGAGATCACATCAATGCTTTAGAGGAGAAATCAACACTCATTTAGCATCTACGCTGAAGCAGAGGAGTCTGTCGGCTTATGCTAGCTAGAGGTTAGCTTATAGGACTTGACAACTATGGCTATTGAAACCTGACCATAAACAATGGTACTCACACAAAGCTAGATTTTTTTTTGTTAGGTTTATAGCAAATGAATATGAGCAACTTTTCCCTACAAATGAACAAAAACACACAAATCTTTTAGTATATATATATATTCCTGTAAAAAAAAACGTAAACTACAAGGAGCTGTGTCACTGTTTTTGTTTTAAGGCATATAGCTGTTAAATTAGCTGTTTCATACTGTAGCTGACAATACGGTATTTAGCTGTTAATTTCAAAAACAGTAACACACCGTATTTTTACAGTATGATGCTTTGCAACCGCAGCTGCCAGTAGTTTACCGTTTTTTTACAGGATTTTTTTTTTTACAGTTTACTGGTCAAAAGTTGGAATAATTGAAAAAAAAATGTTTGTGAAAGAAGGCTTTTCTGCTCAACAAAGCTGCATTTATTGGACGAAAACATAGTAAAAACAGTAATATTATAACATATTTAAGATAGTCAAATAAAACAACTGTTTAACTGTGAATATATTTAAAAATGTAATTTATTCCAGAGATGCGAAGCAGAATTTTCAGCATCATGACTGCTTTCACACCATTCAGTGTCACATGATCCTATAGAAATCCCTCTAATAGCAACCCAATCTCACGACCAAATCGTACGAATTCAACGAATGATTAAAAAGTGGCTAATTTGTAACAATTCATATGACCTCGCTCATACAAATTAGTACGATTTTGCTAAATCGTACATATATGAATTCGTACGAATGAGCTACCCCTTACCCCGCCCCTAAGATTACGCATCACGTGGGTTTAGAGAAATCGTACGAATTCGTACGAGTGAGGTCGTACGAATTAGACACTTTTTAATCATTCGTCGAATTCGTACGAATTGGTCGTAAGATAGCGTAGATTATTCACAACTTTTGACAGAGGGAACACAAATAATTGCGTACTGTACTGGACCATACTGCTCAATGGAAACAAGCCATGAGAGACTTCTTTCAAAAAACACAAACTTTTGAACGGTATAGTGTCCAATAGAAGTGATATTCTTCATTACTTCAATGAGCTCACTGTTTCTGCCTTAAATTATAACATTGTTTAAATTAATACATCTATAGCCAATTGTGATTTGTATGTACATTTTTAAAATACATAACTTAGACAGCTACCTCCGATAACAGATCTCTCTAAATTGTAATGTGGACTTGAAATGATGAGAATATTGTGAAAAGTGCTACTTAAATAAATGTGATTTTTTTTGTCACACAGTAATTGGCTGTTTTGCCTCTCATTTGAATATATTTTTGATGCACTCATTACTTGCTACACTCACATTTAGATTTTAAAAAATCAGAAGTAAAAAAATCTAAATATCTAAATTATGCTACAGCAGATTGGAGTGGAATACCTTTAAAGTTGGGCCTGATCCGAGCATCATATCCGGACGTTTTCCCCATTAGTTTATCCAGAAAATCAGACGGCGACATGGGCTTCACCCTACTGCTGGGAGATTTTAGCTCCTTACTAAACACACACCTGAGAGAGATGAAATAATAATAATACAATTACATCAGATCTATACCCACCTTCAACAGAATCATCAAATAAACAGCAGTTTGTTTTTCAGTGGGGTCCAAATTCTGAGACCACTAATGAAATTGCTTTAGCATTTTTCAAAATCCTCATGAATCAGATTTCCCTCAACCATTTATATTGAATAACTGGTGTGCTTTCCATTCATCTCTTCCTCTTTGTCTTCAAAAACTTCAATTTATTCCGTCTAATTGGGCGTTTCCGTCTAATTGGAAGTTAAATGACCAGAATCCCATTGTGGTGTTTTGGACTATATTTGTGTGTGGTTTGATAAGTATACTCTATGAGCTATTTCTGTTGTTCATTTTAACATTCACTGGTGCCAAAAGGCTTTATTATCATTCCATTATTGACTGACTGCTTTGGTAATAATGTTGGCCAATTTGAAAAGTGAATGGCGGAGGGAAATCTGCTTGCTAACTTAAAGCCTTTAGTAAGCCTTTAAATGAGCACATCAGAATGTCATCTACCCCATGTTTTATTAAAAAAAAATCCTCCACTGGACACATCCTGTCTGTTTCTCTGTGTGGCTGCAGTACAAAATTAAACAGCATTGGCATTTTTATTGCCTTGGCTCTAATTGCAGTTAGTATAAGGTGTTAATATTTTATTAAGAAAGAGTTAAGTGGAAGTCCAAGTAGGGGAAAAGTCAGTTCTTTTTCACACACACTTTGAATCTTATTCTATATTTAGAGAAATTTTCTGGTCCAGTTCCTCTTCAATTTCGCTGTCTGTTTGTAAGCAGAACTGTGGCAAATTCGATTTTTGAAAGTATAATGTCTGTTTCAGACAGCGTACAGGGAATGGAAATGAACACGCAACGAATGCATCCTCAGGTGAGTGAAAAACAAGAAATGTCTTGTTCCAGATAAGACAATAATAGTTCAATCTCATTATGTGAACTTCAATAAATCTGTAATATCAGTAACAGTGAAAATGACTTTGGACAGAGCTGTCTCTATGCGTCAGCCTCATACATCAGAGACCCAGATACAAAAAGCCAACAAACACACACTCGAAAACATAAGAATGCTCCCCAGGATTAAAATAAACCTATCACCCATGAAGACTTCTGAACTAAACACACAAGCAAAATACAGACGACCGAGCACACAAACACACACAAGTATGGAAAAAAAAATATTAAGGAAGAAACTGGTCATTTTAACCAATTACACAAATACACCTGAGTTCTTCTAAAGACATTTTAAAACTATATTTGTATCTTCACAAAAAAGCCTCTACAAGTGTTTTAATGAATGACATGCTGTAACCAGTAAGGAATGATGGCACACCTGTGAAAAACTCACCTGATGACCCCTTCAAACATCCACCAAACCAGTAAGAGCTCCAACAGGATCCTCCAGATCACAGAAAACATCCTTTCACTATTCCGCTGCGCTCTTTTCCTCTCTGGTGTCCCGTGGCTAGAGCTCAATAAGCAGATGTGTTATGGAGGGGCAGGACGGACGCCCATTCCGATGCACTCTGGTCTCTCCTCCACTGCCATCTGACTGAGCACCGCATCCCCAGACGGGCACACTAAGAGATGTGTGTGTGCGCGTACGGGGGGTCTTCTGCTCTTTCTTTCTCTCTCTATCCACATGTTAGCCTGAGGTGCAGTTCTTAGAGAAAAGAGAGGCAACAGGGCGTAAGATGCATTTATAGACTTTTATCAGAATAAACAACTGTGACACGACTCCACCTTAGGGGCTCCAGATCCACATCCCAAGACGCACTGCAGCAGAGGACATCCATCCATCCATCTTCTCTGATATCTATATTCTTGACACATAACATGGGCTGTTGCTTTAACAGTAAGAATTGAGGTTCAAATGATGTATTAGAGACAATTCAGATTTTAAGTTCTGTGACTGGTCACCATTTCTTTTGAATTCTTGAATTCTTTTGAATCATTTTAATCACCTCTGTGCCTAGCTGTTTACTTCAAGTCACGTGGTGTGACAAATTAATTTTTAACGTTACAAATACTGCATGTATAGTCTCTTAGTAAATATGAAACATAACATACACACTGCTGGTAAAAAGTTTTGGGTATAAGATTGTGAAGCCTCATTATAAACAGTATATTATTACCAACATTATTAAAAAAATATTATCATGATAAAAAATTTTTTTGAAGAAGTTCAAAAGAACAGCATGTATTTAATATCTTTTGTAATCCTGTAAATGTTTCACTCTATATATGTATTTGTGTGGAACATATATATATATATATTATATATATAATGTGTTTTTGAAAGTAGAATGTGCAGAAACACAGTTTCCATCACCCCCCTTTTATACTGCTCTACATGAAACGGACACTCAATAGAACAAAGATGTGGAGTAAAAGAGAAAAAATAAGACAAGAAGAGTGGGTGTAAGAAAAACAACTGAAAAAATAGAAATCCTACTGAGCTCTATGTGTTGAGTCACAGTGGATAACTAGGCCAGTGTTAATTTTAATGTATCTTCTCTCCAGAGTGAACTAAACCAAAGAAAAACAAGCCCAGTTTTTCTCTGAAATGACACACACTCAGCGTTCATGTCCATGATGTGTTAAAACATTGCCTTGACCTCTGGAGGAATTGGAGCACATGCTACAGTACGCACACACACACTTATGCTCCCAGCCAACATAATTATCCAAGACCCTCCAAATACACACACCACTGACTTCTAATCATTAACACGTCTGAAAACAGTCATTAACCAATGAATCGTAAAATTTGAAACGCCACATAAACACACATTCACTTCAAATTTTCAGTCTCCACAGGGGTTGAAGGTACTCAGGCATTCTGAACTGAGAATTCATGGCTGACTCCAGATTAACTGGCGTGGAAGCAGAAACTTGTGTGTGTGTGTGTGTGTGTGTTCGGGTCAGCGACATCCACCCTGTTCATATGCTTTAGAGAATATCGTAGTCCTAAAGAACTCTCAGAAACATCTGATCTTGTTTTTGTGGAGGCTGGAGCTCAGATTTAATACAGAGCTCAAGTCAGTCATTGCAAACCACCAAAAATACACACACACAATGTTAAAGTGCTCCCCGCTGATAGGAAAACAAAGAGTAACTATTTTACCCAAATTGTGAATGTGATCCAACAAAAAGACCGCGTATAGAAATAAGTTAACAACCTTCCTAAAGTGGTCTACAACGCATTGCTATGTTGTCCAAATCACAAATAAATGATTTCTACAGGATTAATAGAGAGAATTTCACATTTAATCAATTTATCTGAAATACTCTGAATCTGAAATCGCTACCCAATCCCATAGGTATAGTACAAGAATATTCTATTCAGTATACTGTAAAGCTAAATCTAAATCTCTTAAAGTCCACGGCATGTTTAAACTTGCTTTGAAAAAAAAATCTGCAAAAAATAAGTAGATAAAATATTGAATTAATGTTGATCTGTAATCTGTACCAAGATTACAAAACAATATCCAAATAGCATTTGGAGACGTCAAAACATTTCATTAAACATCAAAATTTCATAATATCTCCAACTGTATTTTTCTCCTATGCCACATCACTCTGCAGAAAGAATGAGCATTTTCCTATTACTTGGACCTGTATATCAGAGCGCTGGTGCATAAGAAAATAGGTCAAGGCTATGTTAGGGAACATGTTTGCAGGCAATCACAGGTTTAATGAGCCTTACCATATTGCATCTTCTCCACACATCTCAAAACCCTCAGGGCCACACCCATATCGGAGACACGGGCATTCACAACTTTTCAATTTCTTGCACTTGCAGATGGTTGGTAAGTTCCTGGAAAGACTTATGGAAAGGCCGAACAATCACTGTATAGTGTTGATAAATGTTAACAAAAAAACAAGTTAGAAAGAATTCAAATGAAACATGATGAGGCATACATAAAAATAATTTACTTTTATTTAGTTTCATTTGTACCAGCTGCTTTGATCGTGCAGACAGAAAACTGTGCAACCAGGTGTCAGAGGAATGTCTGTCATCTGGTTTTGTTTGATTCAAAACGCAATTTTATTGCAATATTCAACAAAAGTGGTTATCCCGTCAGGCTTTGGAGGAGGTGTTCGGAAGGGACGCATTCAAGAGGTGAGATGAAAATTTACTGACCTCAACAGGAAAAAAACACAGCACTTTTCAATACAAACAACAGGTATAGATTTCCCTCAGTAGAAAATTAAAACAGTTTGAACCAATCCATGAGCACATTGAAATCCTAGCCCCAGAGGCAGCATTGCATGTGTCTGGATCTCAAAGAGTTCAAGGTCAAAATGACAGATGACAGGCTGTTGTAAGCCTGTATGTTTGTTCTGTGTGTGTGTGTGTGTGTCTTTTCCCAAGTTCACTCCACAAAGATATGGAAAGAGAACAGAGAAAACCAAAGATTATTCAGTCCTCATGGATGTTGAAAAGCTTGGCCACCTCATTCAGATCTGTATGTTCCTCTCCATCTTTGATTATCTATAAATAAAAACAAAACAACAAATTAACAATCTTTATCAGAGAGACATTGAAATGAAGTTGAATGGAGAAAGGGAATGATATCTCTGCTCACCTTCCTTGCGATGGGCATTCTGTTGAAGACGTTCCACAGAATGATACCAACCACCACTTTGTCCCTGAGGTAAAATATCACTCCCTTCCCATAATCCTCCTTCTGCTGGATAGGAGGTGGAGGGGCCGCTGTTCCTGTCTCAAACGCCCCGGCAACCTCCTCCGTCTCACTCTCGGAACGGATTCCAGTTCCTATAAACAAAGAAAACTTTGGGTTTTTTTTGATGTACATTTTTTAAACTCTGCTTTAGAAATAATTGCTCCATTGCCCTTAAATAATATTAAAAAAAATAGTCCAATGCCATGGTACAACAAGCCCTTAAGAAAGCAGCCAGAAAAATGGAGCGAAACTGGAAGAAAACTAAAATTTTTAGCAAATGTTTGTGTACCTGATTGTACGGTTGCAGCTTTTGGTGTGTCCTTGGCCGTGGCTTTAGCAAACACTCCAACGGTGGGCAGACTGCTGTCCACTATACCGATGGCTTCATATCCAACATCTGGACCTAGATCACTCCTGAACACAGGACAAATGGTGAGTGCTGCATTATGCTTCAGGCCAGGGTTCCCACTTTCGCATAATAAACGGCAAATTCAAGGACTTTCGATGACTTTTTAAAATCCCCTTTTATTTTATATCAAGCACAATAAAGACAATAAAGGTGGGCTTGTTACTGCCAATCTGGACAGTATCAAAGACCTACTGTACTTGTGTTATTCATTACTGCAGCAATGTTAAGCCACATACTGACAACTAAAATCTAATTTAAGTGGCATATGATCGTTTTAAAATCCAATGAGGAGAGAGGGCTAGTACAGTGTACGAGAGAGCGAGCAAGATGAGAACGAGACATCACTCTCTTATTCATGCTAATTCATTTTGTTATGATCCAAATAAAAAATATAAAAATAAAAACTAACAACTAATTTTAGCATTTAAACCATTTTTTAAGAAAAGGGATGAGTCAAAATGCTAAAAGACTATACATATTAATTTAAAATGTGATTATATACAATATTCTAGAGACCTTATTCTACACTTTTAAAAGCAAATTATCTTCCTATCAATCCACCAGTTAACATTTACATTACAACACTGCTTATAAGCAATGTAAGAAAATGGGTCATTCTTAGCAGATTGGTCTGAACAAAAACAGCAGAATTGAATCTGAATTTACTTTCAATTACTGACAGTAGATAACACTTATTGAACAGCAGAAATATATTGGTTCCCTCTGTAATTGACACACTTTAAGAATTTTTCATTGGAATTTTGATTAGCCAATTTTTATGCAACATTTAATTTGCAGTTCTCTGATATTGAGCTAGTTAAACAGCTCTACGCCTCTCATGTGTTTATCATGCAGGGCTACCTGTGCGTAATTACGATCCATGTGCTCAAGCTGCTTATTTTCAGGTTTTACCCACTTTCCCCCCAATTTGGTAGCGATGTTTCGTTCTGGCTTTGGCAGTGCATAAAGACCAATTTTTATAATGAGCAAATTGAGTTCATGTTTAATTCAAGCACTTTCACTTTCTTATGTTTCAAATACTTTCTAGTCCTTGAACCCATGTGTCTGAAATTGAAGTACTATCAAGAAACCCTGATGCAATTAAAAACACATTAAAAAGGTGAGTTTGTTGCATATGTGTGCTTACCAGAACATAGACTGATGCCAATAGGGTTTGTTGGCTCCAGTCATGTTCTCTCCAGCCAGTCTGCCGCTGACCACCGCGTGATCATGGTGCTCCACGCGCCGGCGGCCCAGTCTGATGTCATAAAAACATGCAGCATCCCCTGCCTAGAACACAAACAAAGAGAAAACTTGATTATCGGATTAAATTGAGATTCAGAACTAGTACAGTTCCTATGAAAACTGAGCCATTCATCTCCATCATATTTAGGACATGGAAGTGTCTAAATACCCACACTTTAGTAGCATAAGATCCACCTCTCTGCCCTTTCATTAGTTTTGCTGGAAAAAACATCAGTCCTACGTACCACCCAGATATTGGAGCGAGCCTGGAGCTCAGCATTAACACGGTACCCTCCGAAATCAGAGTCCACCTCCAGCCCGCCTGATTTGGCAAGTTCCACATTGGGCTCCAAACCAACTGCTGCCACAATGTGGTCCGTCTTCACCTAAAACAACACAAAAAATCTCATTGTTTTTATTTACCATAATACAAATACTGTATAACTAAAAACACTGTAATTAGCAAACAGATGATCAGGCTGTGTTATGATTGACTGATGGAAAAGCAGACTCACCACTCGACCATCCTTCAGTTTGATCTCCAATTGGTCATTCTTGTAGCTCACATTTTTCACTAGAGCATCTGGGATAACGTTCACACCCTCTAAGAATGGTCAAAAGGTTAGCTGTGGTCAACTTTTTGCTTTCGAACTTTTCAAAATGCATATTTCTTGAATTTGAAGTTAAAGTTAAAGGAAGCAATTCCAGTGTCCTTTATTCATACTCTTACCTTTCCGAACTTTCTCAGTAGTCCAGTTACTCAAGTATTCAGGCAGTACTTTTCCCATGTTACCCTTCTCTGGGAACATCTGGATCACCTCTAAACCAGGGTCTGTAGCTATAAGAGGGAGAGAGAAAGGAAGTGACGGCAAAAACAGAGGAAAATTCAGTAGTCTGTTTCATTAATAATAATAAAAAATTAAACAAAATCCATACTTATTATCAGTGTTAGTCAGGAGTTGATTAGATATGCATGCAATGTTGAGAAAATTCTATTTTACATGTAATTATAGACTATAGACTGTTCTGTGTTTGTAAATCCACTACAAATCCATATAATATGTGATCATGTAATCAAAAATATTAACTAATCTGATGAGCATTTCAGAACATAATATAAAGTAATTACAACTACATCATTTTTGGAATCTTTTTTTATAATCAACACTTTTGGCCTGATTTTTTTCCACATCTAAATGACAGTTGAGGGTTTGGACTCACATCTGCGACCCATGGCACACGCAAGCTCGCTACCGAGGAAACCTCCGCCAATGATGGTAATGGACTTCACCTCTCTGCTGATCTTCTCTAGGGATCTAAAATCTTCAATCTACCAAACAAAACCAACACATTTCCATTAGTTTTCCAGTTATTACATACTTTTTAGGATTTTAAGTATAAAGATAAAAACATTTTTTACACTTGAACATAACTTTGTTTAATATAGAACTTTACATTAAATATTTTCCCACAATTTGAATTCCCTTGCTATTTCCTGGTTTTCCAGGACTGTAGGAACAAGATATAGAAAGTGAGCAACATAGAAGGAAAATGTATATCAAGGAAAATATTCACCCCAACAGTGATGTTTGTAAAATTGTACACAAGATTAGTCCTATTGATTAAATTAAATTAGTCAAGATTACAAGATTTACAAGATTAAATTAGTCCTTTGATTAACAAGGGGGGAAAAAAATCTACTCTTGCAATTTATAATGGAGTGCAAAATGCTACAGCGACATTATTAACATAAGGGTGCCCTCCAGTGGTGTTCTGCACATTTACATTTATGAATTTGACATCTCATGAGATGATGAGCATATGCACTTAGTAAAAGATCTCATCTAAAGAAGCATGTTATTTTGGTTCAAACGGTACTGACATTGTATATTCGGGTATAATCTGATCATATATCAAGTGCATTTCAGTCAATTGACACATATTAAAGTCAAAATGAAACAGCATTCACATCACAACCCATTTAATATGCTTTGTTTGAGTGAAATAAGATAGTAAGTCAAAGGGGGAAAGACAGGATTATTCCATCGTCTGAAAAGAAAAGCTTTCAGTGTCTGAGTGATTTCTATGTTGATAAAGAAAACCCTTTTCCCTTTAGAATAACATGTAGCAATGAATTGTGCACAATAAGACCAGGAACATGTATTCAGAACAGAGAGGGATCAATATTGATTTCATATGGACAAACATATTAATTGGGGATTTAAGAACACTACTGCTACACTCTGCCCAAAATATCTTCAGCAAGACATACTTTCCTAAAGAGGGTTGTCCTCTTCGTCACCTCCTCTCCTGCCCTTTCAATCACTTGAAGGTTCCTAGGCACCCCACCTAATGCACATAAACAATATTCATTTATAGGACAGACAGCAATAGATTATAAACCACTGCATGTGTGTTCATGTGCATATTATGTGTTTTACCTGTGGCAATCAAGCACTTTTCATAGGAGATCTCTGCACCATCACTCAGTTTGACTTTGTTTTCTCTGACATCCATGTGTACCACCTACACCATAGGTAAAAACACACACAGGGTAATGATTCGGACAACTCATTCACATACATTTAGCAATCCATAAAACATGTCCTCCTCTGCTGCAACTTCAGCATTTTTCAGACTTGTTTAAGTGGACATAATTAAGAGGTCAGAGTTTCTCACCTTACGGCCTGTGAGCACAGCCACACCCCCATTCTCAACTTTAGCAAGATCCGCGGGACTGATGTAGAACGAGGGAGGCTGGAAGTAAATACTACAACAAAAAGAAATAAATTAATATCACGATATATGCAAACAGACTGAACAAAAAAATCAGAAAAATTATGCAATTATGACAAAAAAGTCAGTGTATCAGTCTTAGGTCTGGTTTAAGTGGCCTGGAACACACGTCACACACCTCCTCTCTTTGCCATTCCATTGTTTGAAGCGCAGTGTTTCAGTGACCTTGGGGTCATCAGAGAACCAGAGTTCTTTAGAGAGAGGGGGTCTCATGTAGGGATTTTCAGACTCCTCTGTTACAATCAACACCTGTATAACAAACACACCGGACACACACACTTTAATACATAGATATGTTTTGCAGATGGGATTTAGAATGGCCACATCTGTGGTTTATAATTATCATTTTTAAAATTGGAAGAAAACTAAAAGATTCCATGAAATGTATTTTTTGAGCTTTTAAAATGTATGTAAACTTGTGCACTGAAGATATTTATTAAATACATTTAATGAGACTTGATGTTTATATATTATTCACCAAATTTGATTATATTACTCTTTCTGCTTTCCGAATACTGGTCAGATTAATGGATTCATTGTGATTATTCTACTGCCATCACTAATTTTGAACAATGGAAAAAAAGAAAAAAACAGTCTGCTTAAGAGTTTTAGTTTAATAAAAAGTTCATCTCAGACACGCTGTCAACATAAAAGCATAAAAAGAAAATATTTAATAGATATATTTAACAGATATTTTAATAGATTTCTTTAGTATATTGACAATATAAAAGCATTTTATTCAACTTTAAAAATGATAGTTTAATTTTGTATATATGAAGAGTTCAGATGCAAAAGCCTCTAAATGCCATTTGAAATTTTCTTCTAAAATCTTCTTCTAAAAATAACACCAACATTTTCCTATTTATATGTTGTAACTTGTATAGTCACAGTGTGTACAAATAACAAGGTCACATGAGACACAGCCATCACCTAACCATGTGCATGCTGGGAACTATATTCTCAGAAGGCGAAGCACTGCTATTTCTTCGGAGTGATTACCGCAGCACCTGAGACGCACCATGGTGAGGAGCAGGGAGTTCACTCAGAGTGTTGCACTAATCACTCAAAAGTTGAATCCACAGTAGAAGGTACAAAAAGATGGTCACCAAATAGGCATTAAGGTAGACAATGTGTTTAATTTAAAATGATAATGAAACCGTTTCCAAATATTGAGGGATGAAAGCACAATCGGGTTAGTGGTATATTTAGAGGGACATTGCAAATTGGGTTAAAAAACTAATGCCGATGACGAGGATGATCAGCAGGAGTTAAATGGTTTCATTATGTTGTCTTTACAATATCACATATCCTGTATTACTTTTTTATATTACTGCTATTAATACAGGAAAAATGTGCCTTTATATTTAAGAAAGGATGCCTCACACAAGGTCCCTCATCCTCATATTTGGGGGTTCTTGGCAAATGTTGTATTTATGATTACAATAATTGAGCGTTAACTGACAGACTCACCCTGGCACCAGGGTCACGTGCCCGAATGGACCGAGCTGCAGCGAATGAAGCTGTGCCCCCACCAATCAGCAGATAGGGAGCGTGTTCGGGGACATCTAAATGAGCAGCAGTGGGTTCAAGGGGCACTGAAGCTGGCTCAGGATCTGCAGCTGGTTAAAGAAAGACAAATTTAGTACAAACACACATGCAAGCGTTTATGAATAACTTGACATGAATCGTGAATTAGCCATGTGAGTGCGCTTAACATTATCTGTACAAGAATATGCCAGTGATCTCAGGAACACAGAGCTAGATGAGGGGAGAAATTAGCATTTTTATAGTAATATTAGTGCAAACAATACCTCGAATAATCTGGAAACAAGGCTGCGAATTGGTCATAAGTGTGTGACCTTGTACAATTAGCATTAGCCATTAGCATTAAATCAGTCACACACTATGACACACCTAACGTTCAAAGCATGAAATGGCTGAGTGGGGAAAAAAGATAAAACCTTGAAAAGAAGTGAGGACAATTTGGTTTATATAAACAAGAAAAACAAATGATCTTCATTGGTAAAGGAAATAACCAACCAAAGACAGACCGCACAATCTAGACGTCAAACAACTCAAAAAAGATCATATGTAGCCAAAAAGTGTAAAAACAGAAGGTTTTGAATAGGTGTCCATATGTGTCAATGAAGTAATTATCAGTATGTTTTATCGGTAACATGTTTATACGGCAGAACTGATTCCCATCCAGTCAAAACTGGACTCTTACCACTCTCAGAAACAGATGAAGCCTCTGGAACATGCTCAGCGATGATTACAGGTGTGGGCTCGGTTTCTTAATCACGAAGTTAGAGGAGAGGAAAGATATTAACCTCAATATCCAAATAAATGAATTTTCCTCCTTAAAAATCCTGGATTTCCATGCAGATGTGTCAATCTTACCACTCTCAACTACAGGAGCTAAGGGTTCTTCACTCTGTAGAACCGCTGGAGCTTCTTCAACAGGTTCCACTACAGGGACTTCAATGACTGATTCCACTGGAGTTTCTTCAACAAGTTCTGCTACAGGGACTTCAATGACTGATTCCACTGGAGTTTCTTCAACAGGTTCCGCTACTGGGACTTCAATGTCTGATTCTGCTACAGAGGCTTCAACAGGTTCCGTTACTGGAGCTTCTACGATGGGTTCCGGAATAGAATCATCTACAATGGGTTCGGTTACAGGTTCTTCCACAACGGGTTCTTCTGCAACAGGTTCAGCTTCAGGGGACTCCACAATAGCTTCTGTTACTGGAGGTTCTTCAACTGAAGGTTCTGTTGGAGTTGGTTCTTCAGAAACAGGCTCTAATGCCACAGATAAGCAAAACACAAGATTGTTTGACTGAGACAGAAGATGCCACAACCGATCTACACCGAAACAATCTACTCCATCTTCCTCATCTCTAGACTCTTAGCACTCATAACTGATTCCAGAGGTGCTGCAACATCTAAAGCAGGATTATGAGTAGATAACTGACTTTTAAAAAATACCAAGCATTTTTAATTGCTTTGATTCCAAACATTTTCAAGCTTTGATTGGTTGTATGGGTACGGTTCTTCTGGTGAAAAAGGAAAAATGAAGGATCCAGGATCAGGAATGAATTTGTAAGAAATGGGTAAAAACATGAGGAAAAGGACAATAGTTATGGGTGAATGTGAAGGTGTCAGAGTCTTCATCCACTTCCTTCCTTAGTTGGAAAATTTTCTGTGTGACATTCCATGACAGGATCCTCATGTTTCATGAAGGGCTACCATGTTACCATGACATGCATCAATTCTCAGGAATCTTCCCTCAGGCTTCATTACCTTTACATTAAACTCATTCCAAGATTCTTATTAAAAAAACTCAAAGCTCCGCTTTGCCATTTTTATTTCAACACTCATAGCTGAAAGTTGATTTTGAGGCTGGGTCAATGCCAATCAAGAAGTCCAACAGAAACTTTTTTTGAGGAATGAGGAATATGAGAAATTTTTTTTCTCAAAAGTTCCAGAAGATGAGAATTTCTCCAAAACTCCAAAAAAGGACAGGACAGACAATCCAGGCAAATGGTGTCAAGCCATCTAAAAATCTTTCCAAATATTTTAACAGGAATAAAAATGTTAAAGCAAGACAAAACAGCTCTCTTGAAAATATCAAAGTGTTAGTAGGACGAACAGAAAAAGGAGGACAAAAATAGAGGTGTTCTTGTGGTGGAAATGTTTGGTTGGTGACAGACAATGTGTGAAGCAAAACCGACAAGTGAAAGAAGAGGACATGAAGAAGAGCCTCAGGCATATCCATCAAGGATAAAACAACTTCATAGATCATCACCTCAATCCAACCAATCTTGGCCCAACGGCAGAAAGAAAACAAATATGATTTGTACAATTTTAACCTCTCAATTCCAAAAAGCACAGTAAATGAGATTTAGAATAAAAACAAAGGATAGTCAATTGGTTGGGTGAGGAACGTCAATGGAGTTACCCACAAGGCAGTCACACAAAAACAAATGCTCAGAGTCAAACACTTGATAAAGAGACAGATCACCACCATGTATGAGCAGAGGTGGAAGGTCACAGTAACAATTCTAAAGATAGCTAACAATTTACAATTACCATTCCTGAAAGATGCTTATTTAGAGTTGCTTATTTGACGTTATTTAGAGGCAAGTAGATATATGATGCAGAAATATTAGGAGAGTTAAAGAAGACATTTACACAAGTAAGAAGACAGTTAATAGGAACATTAAACGGACAGTCACATGCAGTATATGCAGTGTCCCAAGAAGCATGCACAACTGAAAGTGTCAATTCATGTACATTTTACCAGTCTTATGTTCACCGAGGCAGCATTTATTTGATATTGAATTTATATGAAATGAGGTATCAACAAAGTAATATTGTGAAATATTACTGAAATTATTTTATTTTTAGGTAATTTATACATGTGATGCCAAGCTTAATTTTCAGTGTCATTATTCAAGTCTTCAGTTTCACATGATCCTTCAGAAAATCATTCTATTATAATGATTTGCTGCTCAAGAAGACACTTATTATTATAATTATAATCAATGTTAAAAACAGTTGTGCTGCCTAATACTTTTGTGGAAACGTAACAATGTAAAATTCTTTACTTTCAATTAAAAAAAAAACAAATCTTACTAGAACAGTAGAGTATATGCATTGTACGCACAACTTAACACAGAAACTCTGGATTTGTTAATACTAAGAGTGCATTTGTTGATCCTAGCATGTTATGAATAAAGACCATGTTAAAGTCTACTCTTGATGTCGGCATAATGTGTAATTTGAAAGACTAAATTAGGAATGATTTTACCAAAACAAATCTTGACTAAAATATGAATGGAAGTGCAGAAAAAAATAATAAAACAATAAAATATATGATATGACCTCTTTCAGATTATATTATTTTTACTAAATCAATTGATCTTACTCTGATAAAACAGAGCTGGTTAAGCAATGTTATGTTATGCTATGCACATACCAAAAATAAGACACTGAAATGCACTGACAATGCATTTCAATGAACGTGGAAGCAGAGAATGCCCGAGTGTATTGGGTTAGCTGCGCACTATGATCGATTATACCCATGTGTGCCCCAGTGACATAGACATATGCAATCCAGAGCCATGATACCTCAGAGCACAACAGTATTGGTTATATCACACGCTTTCATCTTCGTTTTCCAATCAAAAGTAGAATTTTAAAAACTTTCAAATAAGAAAGTCATCAGATGACTGACATATTTATGCTATTTATGCCCAGCAGTGCTCTGTCCTCAAGGCTGTGAATGTGCACAAACTGCACATATAGCAGTGTATAGAAATAACCTCTCACCTTCTTTTGATTCTGCCACAACTTCAGCTGAAACACAAAAGACAACAGACCACTGAATTAATCTTCTCTGATACTAATTAAAGAACAAATACTGAGTATTTTTTTTTTACATCCGTGCTTCAGACAGCAGTAAAAGACAAAAAAACATGTTTTATGTTAAGAAATAAGTTGACTAAACACGAGGCACACATCAATAACTCTTTAAGATGAAAATATAGTAATTGAAACAACCGATAACTGCTAATTAAATGAGACCAGTGATGCATGTCTACATGTGATTAGCGTAATCACTTACCTACAGCCTCAGCTGCTTGTGGCTTTTGCTTAGGCCTACTGGCAATTTCTGTTATACGCTCCTTATATCTTTCTTTGTCCCCTGAGAGAGTGCGGTATGTCTTCAAACACACAAACAGATAAAAAAAACACTTATTTTGAACTCTGCAAATATGAGAATCAACATCATATAAAAAATCATTTGGAAGACAAACGCTGTGAGGACCAGAAAAATGTGAGAATGTTTATGATTGAAATTATAACATTATTTACAACACTGAAGAAGCTGATGCAACCTTTCATATATAGCAATTATATAGCAACTGCTATGTAAGCTATATCAAGCTTATTAGCCTGTTTTACCAAGTGCACTTCGATCCAGTCTCGTGTCTTATCAAGTCTGCTACATGTAGATGATTACCAGTTATGTTCATGGCACATCCATAACATCAGATCTTTTTTTAAAGCAACTGAGAATGCAGTTTAACTTGCAGAGCAAAGCAACTCTGCTTATATATTGTTTATCAATACTTGAGCATACTTCAGAAAAAATAAAAAATAATTTACAACTAAATTACAAATAATTTATAACTCCACAACCCACACAAGAACAGTACTGATGTGATTGTGAATATCATTAAAGTTGAAGCAACTTTGCTACAAATAAATATTCATTATATTATTGTCAATATGCGGCTGATGAAGAATCCAATAATAAAGGGGTACTTACATAAACCCCCGCCCCCAGAAATGTTGCTCCAACCAGGACGTAATACAGAGTGTTGTCCCCTCCTGTTGGCCCTGATGACATCTGGGCTTTTTGAACCATATCCAGCCTTCTTCCATGTCTCAGCACTGAAAAGTCAATCATAAAAACAAAAATTCTTTAATACATCCATTTCTTCACGAACCCCACAATAAAATAGCTTTACAATCATAGAAAGACATTTTTACTATACCCGTAGTGCTTAACGACTGAGGAACAGACACTAACAGACTTTCAATTAGTTTAGAACACAACAAACTCAAATGTGCCTTGTCCTTGGAGATGCACGGCCGATGAAAACTCTAAAATGAAAAGTATATGATCCACAGTTTTTTAGTCTAGTGTGTGATGCTCACTCTGCCCAGTTTTTCTCTGTAACCACCTATAAAGTCTGCAAGTGATGCCTAGCCTCAGTGTTTTAAAATCGGTTCAGGATTTTAAAAAATACAATAGTGCATTCCAGTCTACAAAGATTGCAACACAAAATGGATATTACCACATACTACCGTATTGTATTTTTTTAAAAAGCATCAGCAGACACTATAAATTTTAATGTGGAATAGGGACTATCCATCTCTTTTCTTTAAAAAAAAATCAAAACCAATATTTAATGTCCATGTATTTATTTAGTTGATATGTACCTGTGTAATATACAGGATAGTAGTATACAGTCAGCCTATCTTAAAGGGACAGTTCACCCAAAAATAGAAAATTCAGTCATTAATTACTCACCCACATGTCGTTCCAATTTCAAACCTGTAAGACTTTTGTTCATCTTTGGAACAGAAATGTTGACTTTTCTGATGAAATCTGAGAGCTTTCTGTCTATCATTTAACAGCTAGGAAACTGACTATTCGACGCTTCAAAAATTGTTCACAAAACTGACCCACACGAATTGAGTGGTTAAGTCTAAAATTTTCAGAAAAGACAAATCGGTTTATATCAGATTGATAGGCTTTAATTCACATATAACATCAAATGACACATCAAAACAGAAGCTCAAGCATGTTTTCTTGACCTGCGAGAACCAGTAAGGTTCATTCTCGTGTTACGCAGCACGTTTGAAGTTCAGTAAGAACCAAAAAGTTTGTTTTAGTTTGTCAAGTTGGAGAGGTTGAGATTCTGTTTATCTTCACTGATAAATGCTTATATATGAACTTTTTGAAAAGTAAAAATGTCAGTTGCGTAGCTGTCAATGGAGGCATAAAAAGCTCTCATTTCCATAACCACAATACAGCTGCGGTGCAATTCCCCTTAGTAAAAGAATGGCAGTGACATGGAGTTGTCACAGCAAAAAATGTATGAGGCAGACTTGACGTTCAACGACCTTGGGGTAATTTACGACAACACTTGTACTCCTAGATTAACCCATAAAGTCTTTTCGTGCCAAATAATATTTTTACAGAATGGCCGCATAGAGTTTTGCTGAAATTGTGTTCGAATGCGCTGTGACCGCGGATAGCACTAAATGAAACTTTTAGTTGTGTTTATCTATTCAATTCAACTCGGTGTGCTTTACTTACTGGTTTGACTATCCACACGATTAAATAAACGCTTATTCTACCGGTGCCTGGACTTGTGTTTCCATAGAAATTGTGCAAGCCGTTGTTCTGCTAACGTTAGACAGAAATGAGGTTCACAGGTGATTGCTGAGACACAGACTTCTGCCGTTTAACGTTATCTCAACTTGCCTGATTTCCGCGCATTCTGCAGACACAAAGAGGATGAGGCCCGGGCCAGCGGGGCCAGCTTATTCCACGCTGCCTTGCACTTAAACATCGCGGCTCTGCTGTGCTTTTCAATAAGACAGCCTGCGGAGGTTCACAGACACGCTCACCGTGCAACTTTTGCACAAGGCCGGAGACCTTCTCAGGTCACACAGCTCCTGCAGGCGCTTCCGGTTTCCTCTAACGTCACGCCCCCTCCCTGCAGTGATTGGCTGTAGTTCTGACGGAGTATTAAGTAATTGGTCAGTGTTTCTGTCGGGCAAAATTTCTCAGCGTCACTCCAGAGCTCTCACTGGCTCAGCGTCACCCGACGATTGGCTATTTAAGGTAACGTTACTCCTTAACTACGTCGTGTGTTTTTTTTCTATTCTTTCTATTATTTATCTTGCGTTTCAGACATTTATAAATGCTAAATAATTTTGAAACATTTAAAGAAAAATTGTCAAAAAATCACATTATTAAAAAAAATCAGATATAAAACCTTAAATTATAATATAACGTATCTGCAGGATCTTCTTCCCTAGAAAAATAGCATAAAAACTTTATATAGCCTACCGTTACGAAAAAGAAGTAGCCTAACGTTATATCAATATTTTCAAATAATGTAAATTTTATTATACTGTATATGCAAAACTATGTAATTATATAGGCCACTCGATCAAAAGAGTTCAAAAGATCAAAAGAGTACAGGCCAACTTGGACTTTTTTCTCAATAAGTAGGCTAATTTTAAGTATAGGATATTTTTCTGAGAAGTAGCCTACATAAAGTATATTTTTGAGAAGTATATTAAATGTAGACTAAAAGTAATGTAACTATACTTTCTTATTTTTAGTTTAAATTAAGTATAGGCTAGCCTACTAGAACACTTGAGTAAACTTATTTTTCGTTAGGGTATGTACAGTAGACATCATCGCAAACTCACCTCAGTTTTCAGATCCCCATTCAATCAGACTGATAGAAAGCGGGGCGGCGCTGTGACCACGGGGCTTTCCAGCAGGGAAACACTTTTTTTGTATATGTATATTGTAGTTGATTATAGTAGGGGAAACAAACTGACATGCGGAAGAGCGCTGAACAGCTCCAAGACCTTTGACTCCCTCGGGAAACGACAGGAAAGACTACTTTCTCTTTCTGTCATGCGAATATTCTGTAAAACGCTGTCGGAACATGACATCAAACATACCAACCAGTCCCAATTATTGCCAGCTTGACGAAAACACATCTGGAAACAAAAATACAAAAGGGCAGTACATATTTTTCTTGATTTTAACTTTGATATTAAGCACCGAGACGTTTATCACAGCGTTTCTTCTTTATGACTTATGCGAGGATATTCACAGAGTGAGTTAAATCCTTTTTCGTTAAATTATGATCTATAAACATGTTTTTATATATGTAAGTTTTTTTGTTTGGCTTTAAAAGACTCGTGAAACAGGCAGAGATGGAGGGTATCCAATCCACTGTCTTTCCTCAGTCACCCAACAAGCAGATCAAGCAGGAATCGCAAGTTGTGACTTGTTCAATCAAGAACTGGCACAAACTGCACGGCAGGTATTTAAAACGGCTTCAAAACATGAATACATTTTTGAAATTGAGTAATACATAACCTACATGTAAGATTTTTACATTATAACGTACATATATGATCTTTACTAAGAGTCTAAATTTCTTTTTGAACAGAGGCTGTTGCTAGACATACAAAATGATGTACTGGGAACATTAGGAGGTAAAACAAATTTATTGATTTATTTAAATTATTGTTCGCTATTATTGCTTATACAACACCTTTTGTTAAGATTTCCATTACACGAGAGTAGCCGCCTGCGACCTTGGTGCTGGTGTCCTTTCACTCATGTCTGTGTGCATCCGCAAACCATTCTCTTTTGTCCCAAAAAGAACTAGCCAAAGAAATAATCAAGTGCATAGGAAATGTAAAGGCTGTAAAAACTAAAAAATAAGACATTGATTTAAAATGTATTTCAGTAAATGCACATATGTGTTTTGAGTCCAGATTTTAAATGTGGCTACTGTTGGAGCACTTATGATTGAAGCTCCTGTCCTGTGGCATAATAGCTAAAATTAGACTCGCATTGTTTTGAGTGAACCCTTGTTATTTCTGACTGACTTGATCCTAATGATGTGAGTTATCTGTTAGGTTTCAATGAGCAAATGAGGTCATAGGCCATTGAGTGATTTATAAACAAGTAATACATTAAAGTCAATTCTAAATGTAACTGGAAGCCAGTGTAAAGACCTAAGGACTGGTGTGATATGTTTATATTTTCCATGACACCCAAAGAGTCAAGGCATGCATTCACCTTGAGAATTTCATCTTTGTTTCCAAATGCAATGACTTCAGTTTGACTTTGTTTAACTAAAAAGATAATTAACTGTTCATTTCATCAATGTATTGCCACAGAGAATCAATGCTGTCGTTGTTAGGCGATAGGGCTAAGTATCTGGGTGTCGTCTGCATAGCTGTGGTGAGCAATTTGGTTCATATTATTTGGGTTAGTGGGACCATATACAAGTTGAACTGGAATGGCGCAAGAATTGAACCTTGTGGGATTTCGGATGTCATGGATGTCCACTTATTAGACTTATGGTCACCTGTATGTTCACATAGTAACCCCTCCCTGTATGATCTGAATCATACCAGAAAGCCCTATAGTTTCGAAGCCTGTCAAGAGGTATAACTGTGATTGACAGTGTCAAATGCCGCTCTGAGATCAAGTAGTACCAGCACTGATAATTGTCCTTTATTATGTACTATGTCTCCTCTCCGCACTATTAAGATGCGGTTTAAAAATTGTCCAAGTATCCATTCGGGCTTAAGAATTTATTCAGCTGATTGAAAAACACATTTTTTTTTGATACCTGTGAAACACATTTTTTTTTTGTTACCTGTGAAAAGATTTGAGATTGGTCTATATTTTCTCAATATGGTGTTTTCCAGATTGCTTTTTTCAGGAGGGGCTTAACAAATGCTGTTTTCAGGGACTTAAAAAATGGTGAGGGGAAAGAAGTGAGGCATTTACCACTTCTAGGAGATCTGATTCGAAATAGTTAAACCGTTTTGGAAAAAGATGTGTGTCAAGGGTGCACAGGTTGATGTTTTACTATACAGACACTGTATAGTATTTTCCCAGATTTTACTATCAATTGCATCGAAATCAGACGTGACTGATTTAATTATGTTCTTGGACTTTACAGAACATAACATCACTGAGATTTTCAAACCAGCTGTGCATGTCGGGGCAAAACAAGAGCTTAAACAATATCAAAAGCTTCAGAAAAATGGTAAGATCTTCCCCAGAATAACAATCCATTATTTACTCTTTACAAGATTGTATAACATTGTAGAAAAGGGTCAGTTAAGGTAAATCAACTAAAATTAATCAACTTCATGTGTAATTTAAAAAAATTAAGTTATGTGGAATTGTCACGTTTAGCCTACATAACTTAATTTTTTCTATAATCATGAAGTTTATTTAGGCGTACTTAATTTTAGGGCAGTGGGTTTCCTTAGTCAACTGATCACTTTTTACAACAAGTATAATCTAGTTAAGATTTAGGATAATGATCACAAAATTCTTCTCTTTACTTTCAGTCGACGAAACTCCTGCACTGGATCGTATCCAGTGGGACAACATGAACGGCCAATTCAGTCAGGAAGGGTTAATGAGCTTGAGCCCTGAAGGGGAAATAGTGGTGCCGCACGACGGAATTTATTTTGTTTTCTCTCAGGTTAATTTCGAAACACAATTAGGACAGAGTATGTACTTTACACAATACTTGTACAAGAAGACAGCATCTTATCCACGACCAGTGATGCTCGCAAAAGCCGTCGTGACTCCCTGTGCGAGCGTAAGAGCTGGTGTACAGCTTTATTCCAATCACCAGGGGGCGCTGTTCCGCTTAGAAAAAGGCGACAAGCTCTCCCTGTATGTGCTGAACATAAGCGATGTCCGCTTCCCTCAGGAAGCCACTTACTTTGGGGCATTCATTATTAACTAAGCAAAACAGCAGTATTTTGATTCACTTTGTTGCTTATGTTATATATTTCCATAAAAAATGTATGTATGTATATAGAGATGATGCATAACAGATTGTTTTGTCCATGTCAATGTTAAATAAAGGTGTTTTTGTAAGTGAATTAGTTTTAACAGATTGTTTATTGTAAATTAAAGGCCATATGTGAATTATAAACTTCAGTGTCCTGTTGGTATGTGTTGGTGCTTTTGTCCGCAGCCAAAAAAGTTCAAGAGTAAGAGTGGATCTGATTTAATTAAAAAAAAACATCAATACATAGTTATGCCTATTATAATTCATATTCTTGACACTTAACAACACAACCATTCCCTTCTTTTGGTAAAATGTGGTACATGATTGAATTTCTGGAATGTCAATGGCAAGATTTTCTTCTTGTGCAGCTGAAAGATGATGTTGATTTCTTCTATTTAGAAGCAGCAGCCTGAGAATGGGGAATGAAGAGAGAGATCGATTTGATACATAACATTTTCATGTGGCAATGTATGATACATTTTTTTAACTGAAATGTTGTTCAATGCAAATTTTCTATTTTAGATTGAACTGAAAAATATCACACCACAACAATGAATAGAAACCACAAGGCTGCTACTTTGAACATATGGAATTCTAGTTTAAGAAGATGCATCAACGGAACAATATTCAGTTTTGAATTTACATGGCATAACACACTGCACAGAAATTGAATGGATGTCTGTAATGAATAAATTAAACAAGATTACGTTCTGACCTTCGGAGCTCTGAAAACAAGAAGCTTTCTCAGAGTGAAATAAGGCTGAGGAGTCATCTTTGCATCTATTATTTTGTTGTCTTTTTCTATATTGCCCTCCGCACGGCTTACTTCGTCATTGACTTTAGTGAGGATCCTCAAGATGTCCTGGTCTCTAAAACGAAGGAAGAAACAATTTAGCATTATTAATAATACTATTAAGCATTAATATTACTGTAAGCAAAAAAGGCCAGTGAAGTGGATAGCTCACCGTTTACTTCCTTCTTTTAAATGCTTGCAAAGGGACTGTATAAACCATGTTCCGTTATTTGGATCACGAATCGCCCCATATCCCTCCACCGTGGACATGGCAATCAGAAAATCAGAATCTTTGGCAATGCTGTATTCTGTGCCAGATATCTGGATACGGCTGGAACCAGGACCATCTGCAACCAGCACTTTACTCTGCATTTCACGCCCTCTACATGCTTGAATAAAGAAGACTTTAGGTTTGCCAATGAGAGAGGTACATTTCTCTCCATCAAATGGAGAGGTGATGTCATTCAGGGGACATATTTGTTCATCACATCCCATAACACCATTCTTGTCTCCATGACTCATCAAGCAACAGACAAAGCAGTCTGCATGACGGTCATCCTCACTGTAACCAATCATGAGATTTTTTATTTCAGATGTGGTCTGATCCGTCTTGATTTCAACCAGAAAGCCCAAATATTCAAATAAAGATTTCAGTCTTTCTGGGGAAAAAAAATACATATAAGACAAGTAAATAAAGTAAAGATCATAAAATCCATGACCACAGAGCAATTATAACAACAAATGAAATAAATAAAATGAAGAGGGGAAAAAAGTAAAAAAAAAATGGAACAATACATAGTTTTATAAGCTCTTCTCAAAGGAAGGATGTGTTGTTTTGTGGTTCATACACATCAAAAATGAAAAATCATTTACTGCATACCAACATCTTTATCGGATCCTTTTCGTTTACGTTTGGGATTTTTGAAGTTCTCATTATTAATTATTACACAAAGTCCACGTGGATAACTGTCCATTTTGTACTCCTCAGTCTAGAACAAAAGAGCAGGCGTTACAGAGCACATTCAAGAATAAAATCTGGAAAGTCTGAAAATGTAAGAATTTGAGAGAAAAGTATCATTTCAAAATGTTACATCTTGCTCCCTCCTTCATTACCGTGGTGTTTGGTTTATCTGGGGGGACAAGAGTAGGCTTTCATTGTACAAAGTTTAATTGTAAAATATATTTTTTTAAAAAAAACTAATTATGAAAATGACATTTTTTTCAAAACTGTAAAAGTAAATTTGACCAAGAAAAGATGAAAGCTAAATATGATTTTTGAATAATTCATGAAACTGTACCTGCCGTTAAAGATATGTGACTGGAGGTCGCTCCTGCTTCCTGAATTGCTGAAAAGCTGTCTATGTTTAAGGATTTGTGAACATGCTTGTCTCTTTTCTCCAAACATTTAAGCAGAATCTCACTTGCATTCCGCCCCTTTCTCGCCACGCTGTCAATCAGATCACGAGCTTGATCAGTTCGCGTTTTGGTCTTCTGCAATATTTCTTCAATCTCCTCTTTGCCTAACACATTTTCTTTCCGAAGATCATCCGACAAACTTTTGATAACAGCCTCGGTCAAACCATCGATCAGTTCAATGCGACATTTTTCCAAGGCTTTATCTAAAAGAAAGCACATTGCTAATTAAAAAGTTTTGCATAGGCATATTCAATTTAATTAGATGATATTAAATGCTATCACTATTTTACTAGTTTTCTCAAGTTTCTGAATGCTTTTTACCTCAAATTACTTTCCGTAGCCTAATTGTAGTCTGCTAAATGTCTTCAATCTTAAAATAAATTGGAAACGTGTGGATGTCTTTTTCTTAAAATACAGGTAACTGTTAGGCAACTTTTTTTTTACTTTCACTTGTTCATCTCATTCTTGTTGAGCGATTTCTTCACAAATGAATACTACGCCAAGCCAAACTATTTAAGTTTTCAAACTCTCACATATAAATTATTAATATAGGTTTGTCTTACCTGCCATTTCGTCGTAAAAAATAAATAAATCTATTTTTATGTAACGTTATAGCTGCTGCCGAGAAAAGGTGCAAAATGGCGTAGTCGTTCCTATAAAGGATATAGGCTATGAGTAAAAGCCCCTCCTACGTGCCGTAGCCTTGGTAGTCCGTTCTAATAATAATAGCTAGGCATACTCGTTTCATCATTAGTTTTATCGTTGTGTTATCATAACTAAACTATT
>JAOTRC010000034.1:10667015-10687469 GCA_027497675.1 Cyprinella lutrensis
ATGCCCTCACTCTGGGCCAATCCTGACCAATTTGACGCAATCGGCCTTCGGAGGATGAAGGCTTGATAAGAGGCAGTAGAGTGCATCATATAGCTTAATGGAAGCTGCTAGCCAAAGGATGACAGAAAGACGAATTCTGCATCAATTGCGTTAAATATTTACTAATTGCGTTTGTATTCTCCCACTTCTACCAGTGATGCTTTATTCAACTTCCCGCGTCTACCTGCACAGGTATGAACTGCGCAACTGGGTTGTTTGCCAGGTTGAGCTCACAAACGGTTTAAATTTGCATGATGCATTTCTTACAATGTCAACAGGACAACCTCGGAATAATAAATTAAAGTGATATTAATAATTATTAATGTTATTAATTATTAATAATTATTAGTATCACATTATTATTAATTAATGAGATAATGTGAAATTTGCTGGATCCATGATGCACAATAAGACACCTGTTTCCATTAAAAATAGAAAGCAATTAAAAATACCATTTGGCCATTAAGAACTACTTCCTCTGAAATGTATTATTTAATACTATTTGATTTCTTTAACGTTATAAAACAAGGCAAGGATAAGCTACTAAATTATTTTTAGCAATGTAATGTGACGGGACTGTATCTCATATTTTCGTAATGTCTTACCGTTAAACATGATATCATGTGGATGAATGCATATACACATGTTATACAGAGGTCAATATGCATAATAAAACTAAGTGCTGTAAGCTCCAAATTAATTTCGGGAAGGAGATGCATGTGTGCACAATCTTCCGCAGACTCCAATTTATAAAGGGAAATTTGCGCAGTTGTACTGGCATAGGCAGCAAGTCTGAATATTTTTAGCATGCATGGCATACACCATTTTCGGCTGCATGTGCACTTTTAGTAAGGTTTCTACACACAGTTTTATAAATGAGACCCCAGATAATGACCGTTCAATGAGAAATCCAGTTAATGTTCAGGCAACACTCATAAACTGTATTCAGGGTCCCACAGCAAACCCTCCTCTTAATCCTGGTAATAGGAAATGCAAAATAAGCGTGTTTGGGACATCTAGTTTGAAACTATAATTTCTTCTTTGTAACAGACCTCATGTACAAAGACAAATAAATAAAATCCAAGAATGCTACCAGTAACACTGAAATGTGTGTAACATGTAGTTGTGAATTTATTTGAAAGTTGACTAGAAAGGCAAGCGTTGCAGAGGACAAGACGGACAAAGGCTAATCTATACTTTAGAAAAGGAATTAATAAAAAAAGAAGAAAATAGGGCTATACAAAGCTGAATGATCACCCTGAAGTTGTTTCCATACACAGATAAACCATCATCCCTAGATGAAGACTCTTCAGTAAGAAATCATAAGCATAAAGGTCTTTTACCCCAGAACTGGGCTCAATCAGTTTCAGGAAACATCCCTTAAGGCTCCTGCTGGAGATGTAGATCACACAGAGCAACTTAAAACTTATACTTTTAACCTGTTTAAAACATTTGCCTACACAAACTCATTTGTGAAATGAAATGCATACCCAGGCTCTACAAAACCACAATCTGCACTTAAAAATATTTTACAGTGTGTAAAAAAAAAGAAAAAAAGAAAAAAAGGAAAGACATTTGGCTGTTCTTCTCAGAATCTGCGGCGTTTGTTGGGCCCGAAGTCCATAGCTCCAGAACGAGGGAAAGGAAGAGGAAGACCACCTGGATTACCGGCAGACCCCTGCTGAAAGAGAGAGAAAGCAGCTTACAACACTACTACTTGCATGCTGCCCTGAAAGTTGACAATGTGTGTGTTGAGATCTGTAGTACCTCACTGGAAGCCATGCCGGCAGCTCCTGCTGCTGTGGGATTTCCACCCATCGGGCTCCTGTTCATAGCCATTCCTTGACCTTTCAGCCCAAGAGAGAATGAAATGTTAGGCTCAAATGGGTAATACATAGGAAATCTTGACAAAAAGTGAGAATCTATCAATTGTTTGTATAACAAAAATAAAAGAAAGATCATGGAAGGATTAACCACAGAATTTCTCCAAGTCTAAAATAGGGTGAAATCACAGGAACAGGATCTTTAAGCCCTTTCTATCACTCAAAGATGTTTTTTGTATATGTGTGAAGTGGCTTTCTCACCTCCCATTTGCATCCTCATGTCGGGATCCCTCTGAAACAGCAAACATACAGTTCATGAAATTAAAATGCAGACAAACTGTGACATAGAGTTGTCAAAAGTACGGTACTACGTCGATACTTTAATGTTAAGCGTAACAATACCAGCCTACAGTACTGTCTGGCAGTTGCGAATTCCGGGTCAATCAAGTACATGTTAAGTGGCTTCAAACACTCCCATCCAAATTTATGAGTGCTCTGTGTAGAGCTTCAAAGGGATCTTACAGCATTGAAAATTGTAGCCAACCACAGATGGGTTTGTTAAGCATGTGAACACAATGGCCAATTAGAGGCGTTTTGTTTAGCACACTCGCAGAACGTTTCATTACAAAAAAACTATAAACTGTCAATGAGATTTTTTCATTTGATTTTTTTTTAATTAAAGGGATAGTTCATCCAAAAATGAAACTTCTGTCATCATTTACTCATGTCGTTCCAAACCCGTAAGACTTTCGTTCATCTTTTGTCTCCATTGAAAGTCTAGGCAACTATCAATTTAAAGCCCCAGAAAGGTAGTAAAGACATCATTAAAGTTATCCATGTGACTTCAGTGATTTAACCATATTTTTTTTAGTGACACGAGTGCTTTGATTGCACCCAAAAAACAACATAATTTACCACTTTATGGACTTTAATGTCAAAAACACGAATGTGTCATGATGCTCTCATGAACGCGCATTGGAGATAAATATTCTGTAAATGAAGTGGCAAATATTTTCTTTTGCGCAAACAAAACTCTTGCGTTGCTTCATAAAATTGATGTTAAATCACCGGAGTAACACGGATTATTTTGGCACTTTCCATAAAGGTAGTAAAGAATTAGTTTGGTAGTCAAGAGTGAGTTAGTTTGGTAGTAAAGTAAAGGTAGTAAAGAGTGAGTTTGTTTGTTTATAGTTTAATGCCATGTCAGCTACCCCGGCTTTATTCAAGACGCGGAAGAGATTTAAAAAAAATTATTAAAATAAGTTTTAAATTTTATTTTAGATAATTATAAAACTAAATCTATTCTTAATATAAATATTATTTTTTATTTGACTAATTATTTTTAGTTAACTAAACCTTTATAACATTTCAAGGCTACATGCTAATATTTTAATGCATTATCTAATTAAAACTAACACTAATAATTCATAATATATAATAAATAATATAATAATAACTGATTTTAATATTTTTATTTTCAAATAGTTAGATAAACTACTAATATTAAATAGTTACAATAGTTTTTGCTATGGTACAGAAATTGGTACCGACTACTGAAATGTATTGTTCCAACACTACTGTGGAGTCCGAAAACCTCAGGAAACTCAGACTCACTTTCTCAGGGAAGTTTCCTCCCTGCCCCTGCTGCCGCCTCATCAGTTCCTCAGAGTGGGCACGGAGCTCCTCCTCTCTCCTTCGTCGCTCCTCCTCCTGACGCAGCTCCATCTGTTTCCGTTTCTGCACCTCCTGGCTATGAGCCTCCTCCATTCTCCTCAACTCTTCCTGTCTGCGCAAGAGATCTGAAGCAGAAGAGAGAGGGACGTGGCTATGATTGCTGACTAGGGTTAACATAAAACTTCAAATAATAGCCCAGACTTTTATTTTCCCAAATCACAAAACTGCACCAGCTTGTATTTGAGACAGGTGTCTAAATGAGACAGACCGTTATAATTTAGCGTTGAGATGTTGTTCATTGAGTGTAAGCCTAGAGTTTTTAATCTCTAAAAATTTCTAAATCTTCCGACCTTTTACTATCACTTCAATTGGTTTGATTAATATGCGCGAGGGAGAGAGAGCAAGATGGCGCTCGTGTTGTTTGAAGACGTGAGAGTGTGTTGAAAGTGCTCATTATGCGCCCTGTCAAGCGCAGCAGTCATTCTATTCCACATCACTCACCAATCAAAAAAGGCTTTGGCGGGACAAAAATTTGCTTTAGCGGCCGCCAAATAGCAGACGATCTGACGGGTTTCAGAAGATTAAATACAACCCGAAACTAAAAAACAGAGCCGACCTCGGCCTCTATTTGAGACCGGCTTTTATTTACCCAAACCTGCAGCCACACCAGGCGTGTAAAAGAGACAGGCGTCTATTTGGGACTCGGCTATTATTTGAGATTTTATGGAATCCAAATCTACATTCTCAAAACAGACTGTCTGTAGGTTTCCTGAACTAGTATCCATTTAAATAGGCTGCAGGTTTTTTTATGTTCAAAAACAGCAAGTTGAAGTACAAGGTGTCTCGAGATGTAATTTTTAACTTGATATTAAAAACAATGCTCATGATGGGATGAAACACAAAAGGTGCTTTGAAAGCAATTACTTTTAGTCAAGCTCTAAAACAGAGTTCACCAAACTGGGGTTGGCAAACCTGTGAGGATCCATAAGGGAAATGCAGGATGTTTGTAAGATGACAAAAACCTAATCATAATTCAAATCATAAAAATATCAAAATCAAATAAATGGAAAAAAAATAAATAACTTCATCAACCTTTCATATTTTGTTTGAATACTTGCATGCTACATGACCATTAAACCAAAAACCAGAGAACCATGAACATGCAAATGTGTAGTTAACTTTATTGAAATGTTAACTTGAAATGTCAGTGTAATTATAGCAAATATTTTAGGTCAAAGTGTTTTTAATGACAAAAAATTATATAAAACCCTTATAACTACTGTATATAAGGAATACTTGTCAGAAAGATGATGAATAACTTTTTTTTTAAGGTTTACAACCTCCAAAAGATAAATCTGCGTGTGCTCACCTTGTCTCATCAGCATGACTTGGTGCTCATGACGTGCGGCTTCCATTTCGGTCTCCAGCTTCTCTTGAGCTTCTTTGATGTTTCGATCAACCTGTTCGAACTGCTGCTTTTCCATTTCCATTAAGGCCTTCCAGCGCATCGCATACTCGTACTCAAACGAACCTGGCTGGGCAAACCGAGGCGGCTGCTCACGTTCTCTAATGGACAAATAGAAAAATACATGTTAGTTTATTTTTAAAGCTGTGTAATGACCTGGATAATGCACAGTCTACTGGTCATCACCACAAGAAAATTGTTCTCCTGTTTAACACTTTATTAGAAGAACATAAAATTATAACGTCATAAATCCTCACACCCTTATGAACACTTACCTTCCATTTAAATACATACATGACACAGTTTAAAACTTTTTGGGGAATAATTAAAAGGTAGTACTCACAATTTTTGAGAACATCTAGAAAAATAAAATATTCCATTACTTTGTAAGAGAAATACATTATTCTAAATATTTCCAAGTCTTCCATGCTCATAGGAAACATGGATAATAACAGTCTGGTAATGCACCACCATTTACAAACACAACGCATAGGAGGCAACGAACAAACTCACTTGTGATACATCGGGTTTTTATTAATAAGTCTTTCAGGAAGTCCCTCATCATCATCAAGCTGCTCCATCGGCTCAACGGTAACAGGCCGGGGGAATCTGAGTTTGGGAAATAAAAGTCAAACTTAAGTAAACCAACTATCATTAACGCAGAGAGCAGCAGAAACACAGACTCACGCAGTGAGAAGAAAGGCTCCATCTCCGCAACGGTCCAGAGCTTTTCTAGCGGACGGTTTGTTGGCAAACTCCACAATGCCCTTCCCAGTTGGCCTGCCACGGTCATCGACAATGACAATGGCCCGTTCGATTGGACCGAACATGGAGAAGGCCTCCTCCAGGAGCTCATTGGACACAAACTGAGGCAAGTTCTTAACCGTCAGTGCAGCGCCATGTGTGGCAAAACGCACACGGATCTGGCGACCACGGAAGACGGCGTCGTCCAGTTCTGCTTTAGCTATGTCCGCAAGCGTCTTCGTTTCCTAATGAGAAGAAAGCAGCAAGTCAGGTTGACTATTGTGTTGGTTATTTGCTGTCTGAGAACTGAAATGCCATTGAAAACAGAAAAATGTATGACCTTGTTATGTAATAGAAATATGATCTTGAGTGAATTTATTAGCTACACAAAGTTAATTGACTGACTATCCAAAATGCAGTTTTAGGTATGAATACATTTTGTCAGGTCAAGCTTATTGAAAGTAAAAACCAATGTCACTCTCTAGGGATGGGTGACAAAATCTTACTTCACAATAAGAACCATTTAGTTTTTACCATTAACAATTAAATATAAGTACCAAAAATACAAACAACAGGACAAATTCAATAGAACAAATTCAAATCAATGAAACTTTCAGTTTACAGTAGTACTGTAGGTTTATTTTTAGAATACAATTTGATTTGTATAGTTACAAATAATATTCAGTCAAGAGCAGTGAGCCATTTTCTTTGCCTTTTGTTGTTTGATTAAAAATGCTGTCACTTTGAAACCTAATGCATAGATCTAATATACTGACACGCATCAGGTTTTTACCCACCGTTCATATTCTGTTTACATAACCATAGTAACAAATTCTTGTGTATTTGACCTCTTAATCTGGATTGCTTGCTGAGAGGCAGCTTTCTTTAACCACTCTTTATTTTAAAGTATCAATAACTTTAAGCAGTACCATGTTAAGTGGATATATTTACATATCGATATATAACTGATTTAGCAAAATCTCTAATGATAAACACTTTGTGAGTTATATCGTCATCCTTCCCAGCCCAAAGTGATGGCTGATCAAACTCACCAGCCTGATGAAGCCAAAGCCTCGTTCCTTGTTGATGAAGATCTCAGAAGGTTTTCCATACTTGGAGAAGAGCTTTTCCACATCATCCTCTGAGGTTCCAGTGGGAAGGTTCCCCACGAACAGCCGACTCCTCTGTGTGTAGGTTTTCTCTCCCGGCTTCCTGAAGTTCTGCAGGTCTATAGTGAAAGCAGCATCTGTAGGAGAGAAAGTTCAGTCAGTGAACAATCACTTCAATATAAAGCCAAAGATCTGTGTGGCAGTGTTGTGTAAAACTGTTGCTTACTCTGGCTACTCTGCTCTCCAGCATCAGTGTGTTGTCCATTGCTGTCGGCTCCTGGGGTCTTCCTCTGCTGCTCTTGTTGGGGGTTGGGCTGCTGCTGTCGGGGTGGGCCATGATTCTGCTGCTCTGAACGTGGTCCTCTGTTTCCTTGCATCTTTTAAAGCAAATAAATCATCAATAGAATCTTTTATAGAAGATGATTTCCAAAACCCGAGAAAAAAACTCGTTCAAAAGTACAAACAGAGCCATGATGGATGTTGTTCTGTTGACGTAAGAGGATTCACTGATATTGCAGTATCTGTTATCATTCTTTTAGCTAAATTCTAAAATTTGCAAAATCTACGTTGGACATACAGTGTGAACACATAAACAGGAGACGATGAAAAACAACAAAAATCTGATTACATTAAGTTACATAATTTAAAAGAAATCACAACAGAGCTTGATTTTTGGTCATGTTATTTCAATTGAGCATCTATTCATTCATGTAACGTTATATTTAATAGCTAATGTCTTAATTTAGTAGACATTTTCATTAAGACTGGGATTTTACTATTTGCGGGTGCAATTTGGTGTCTTTGTTTTCAATTATTGTTTGACTTTGCGCTAATGATTTCTTCGTTCGCTGTTTTCATCAATTAAGATCGAATTACTTTTAATAACGAGTGTGAATCGTTGCATGCGTGTATAGACTCATACTTATCTGGTTTCTTTATAAATGAGCGTTTATGGGTTTTCAAAGTGAAGCCTGAGCCGGCCAAAAACTCGAAGAGCACGGAATAGCACGGGCTTATATCCAACTGATGTGCACTAACGCAATCATTAGGGAATAAAATCATGCATCATAAGCAGAGAATATAAGAGAAATATAAGTGTTTTAATACCTTCAATAAGTGTTTATAATCCGCTTCGGTAACACACGCAGCGTTGATCACAAAGAGGAGAAGGGCGGAACGCCGTACACCTTAACCTGCTGAATGCTCTAACTGCTCATTGGCTGGCGCTGGGTTTTCCGGCGTACGATTTGCCGCTTTCGATTGGTCGATTTTACGTCAAGAAAATGACGTTTACATGTTATAAACGTTCATTGGTTGTTGGCGTTTTTAAACAATAGGAAATGACATATGTGAAAAAAACAAGTTTGTGAGCGGCGTGGATTGATAAAAGCGTAAAACAGGATTGAAAGTTGCTAGTGCCGCCTAGTGTTGAGGAAGCGCAATCAATAAAACCAGTGTCCGTTTCATAACAAATATTTATAACCCAATGTACACATTTTTTATTCACCAAGACGTTAACTGACAGGGCTTCAGTAAAAAATATATATATATTTTTAAATATTTTTTAACGTTCCATTTGATTTTCTTTATATACATTTTTTAAAAGAAAGTGAGCCGAATCAAATAACAAGTAGTGACATCATGTTAACTAAATGTAGATATTGTGGTAAAAGAAAAGCTACCTAATATGATATCCATCTACTACATCATCAACTAATATCTAATATATCAATAAATATATGATGAGGACATAAAATTGTACGGCATAACAGAAATTACTCACATAAACCTGGCTATTTCTATAACCATAACTATGTAATGTGTACATACAAAAAAGCTCCTTTAATAAACTGCATTCACAGATTACAGAAAGATATGTTTGTACATGACACTCTCAAGAGACATCACATAAACATGTACAGCATATATTAAAAAATAAACCAATAGAAAAACAGATTGTCACAATTCATTTAAAAAATGGCCAGATCAGATCGCAGATCCATTCTTCAAATTCCTCCAGGACACATGTGGTATAAAACTGAACAGTTTTTATTGTGCAAAAAGTTTGTCTGCTTTTACCTTGGATCCAAAAAAAAAAAAAAAAAAAGAATTATAACCTTTCTATTTCCCAAAAAACGCTTACAGAAACCATGCCCAATGTATATTTACCACACGTCTACTCAGCCAAACAAGTCCCTCAGTCCAACAAAACCAAAACAATTGTTTAATCAGAAGTGTCAATTTATGCCCATGCAATAAAACCAGCTTGATCCACACCATTCTGCACTGATGACGCCAATTTGAAAGTGTGTTAATTTTATTTGAGTTTAACTCTCTTTGCTCCTTCCTTATAGTCCTCCCGGTTGAGTTTGTAGCCCCAGTGCTGTAGAGTCTGTCTGACCACTGGGGAAACACCAGGGTTGTCATAACCACAACCGGACCGGACCACTTTAGTGATGAGATTTTGCCGCCACCGACCTTTGACTCCTGCACATTTGGCCCAGCGACTGATCTGCCGTGCATCATCCTTAGTTCGTCTGCCCTGGTAAAACCTGCTGGGAAGACAGAACTAATGTGTAAAAGATAAAGATAAATTAAATCTTTGAATTTTTAAGATTTAATATATTTCCTATGCAGAGCATAGGAGGGGAAATAATATATTTTTGGACAACTATTAGCTTTTAGTACTGTCTTCTTCTAATAGTGGTCTTCTTCTAATAGTGGTCATCCCTTCAATAGTCCCAACATGCATGTATTTGGATTTACACCGTAGTGTAAAGTGAGTTGCAGAAGCTCTTGCCTGCAGTACCACTGGAACCAGCCGTATGGATCCTGGGTCACGATCCACCCACTGCTTTCCCACATCTCTAGACTGCCTCCACATTTTACTTTATACGTGTTCACATTTTCCCTGTACGTGGATGAAGCCACCTGAAATAAACCCAGATCGTTTAAAAAAACAACAAATTGAACTTAAAAAATCTATAATACTCACAACATATTCACAAAAGTTTCAATTACATCTCAAATGCATGCACACATCAGCATCTCCAAGCTGAATATGCTGTTTATGAAAACCATAAATGGTGTTTGCTAGCTTGCAGCAATCTAGCTGTTGTCAACCAAAGTAATGTGTGTGGTAATCTAACTGTTATCAACTATTCATTCATTTTTATCAAGTGCAACCAATGACTTGAGGCTAATTAGAATTTCATGGTTTTCTCTTTTGCGTGAGAATCCCTTATCACATGCTCATAGCCCTGAGAGCCGATCTAAGGGAATAAAACTACCAAAATGACCAGTTAACATAAAATACTGCATAAAACAACATAAAACACTAACCACATAAAAAATAACAGTAGATCAGTAAAATGATATCAATGATAGTTATAAGAGAAGTATTAATACAGTATTATAAACCAGTCCTTATATGAACTGATCACAAAGAGCTCCATTGTGATCTAGGGCAAAAGAGTCAACTGAATGAAACACACATACACATACACACACACACACACACACACACTCAAAAAGGAAGTACACACAAAATAAAACCTTTGTTAATTTTGTCAAAAGCTTAAACTGTTAAAATGCAATCGTAAAGAATAACACCTGTTTAGAGATGTTCAGTCCATCCAACCAGTCTTCGGGAAGCTCCTGCCAAACATCTTTGTAATGTTTCTCTGTTAAAAGAAAAAAAAACATCTGGCAATTCTTCAACATTTTCAGTTGAATGCATAATAATTGCAACACATTTGAGTGTGCCTCGCTGTCTCCAAAACCAACCAATCAACCAACCTCACTGCCTCCAAAAGGACATGTGGAGTGGCTTTGCAATCGGAAATATAAAAAAAAAGAACGAAAAAAAAAAAGTATTTTCTTGTGTCTCTTGCTCAAGTCCAAATCAAGTCACAAGTACATGTGACAAACTTTTTAAGAGGAAAGTTCACAGCAAATAATTTTATCTATTTCTACGTGATCTGAATTTTTTTTCCAGTCCAAGTGAAAACAGAGGTTCTTACTTAAAGTGCTATGGTTACCAAACAAATAAGATAGGATTCTAAAGTTAGGATCTTTCTGTAATAAAATTCAGTAATTTTAATAAAACATCATTAAAAAGCACTGTGCATGTTTTGTTTTGAAATCATTATGAGACATACTTGTGATACTGGAGTAGATGGGCCTGAAATAGGTACCCCCAAAACTGCCTGCCTGTAAAACCTCTTTGGGGGTCATGTTAGGTGTGAACTCTGGGTGGTCTAGATAGAACAACAGAGACATGAAAAGATAGTGAATAAATGATTGAATAAATGACAAAACTATACAACAAAACATTCTCAACTTCACCTTCAAACACAAGTTGTCCTTTCTCATTTCTCTTTACTTCAGAAGTATTTTTGCCATCATCTGAGTTGTTTTTCTCATCCTTCTTTTTTTTCTTTTTGTCCTTGTCTTTGCCAGAGACCTCCACTTTAGTTTTTGTAGGGTCAGCTTTACCATCGGGAGCTGAATATCAGAGAAAAACAGTTTACAAAACACAGTCTCTTAACACTAAAAAATGTTACTGACCTAAATAGCCTCGATCACTGAAACATCAATGTAAATATATAAAATGTAAATGTATATAAAAAAAACAATAAAGGATATTTTCAAAATATAATTTATTAATTTTTTTAATTCATTTAAAAAAAATGAATGTTTAGTTTTAGATATCTTAGATTATTCTAGTCTAGTTTCTGATAGTTTTGTTCTTTTTTGGGGGGATTTTTTTATTTTTCAGTGTCTTGAAAAATTTGGATTTGGAGATTTCTTCTGTCGTGCCATAAGAACTTTATACACAAATGGCAGTAGTTCTGCTGTCTTAAATCATGGCACAACCCACCACTTTGAAATGTCAAGGGGAATAAGGCAGGGCTGCCCCATTTCTCCTTGACTTTTTCCTTCTCGCTGCTCAGCTTCTCTGTGCTCACATAAAAACCAGCAATTTGAAAGGAGTAGCTATAGCTGAAAGAGAGCATCAGTCGGCTTGCTGATGACACGACCCTCTTTCTTAGGGATGCTATGCAGATCCCTTTGGCAATAAGTGTTATTGAATTAATTTCCAAAGCCTCGGGATCGCTTTTAAATGTTCAAAAATGTGAGCTTTGGCCATAAAAAAACTGTAATGACTCCTTTATTCACGGTATTCCTCCTGTGAAAGAAAAGGTTTGTTATCTAGGAGTTTAAATAGTGAAGGACCAAAAAGAGAGATGCATTTTTAATTTTCAACCCCTTACGGATAAAATTCAGAAGAGATTTAACCAGGCAACAAAGAGATCTCTCTCTGAGAGGCAGGGTACTTCTTACTAAGGCTGAGGGCCTCTCAAGGCTTATCTATGCATAATAAAATAAATAAATGTATAAAAAAGATGTTGAAAGCTGTTTAAGGTGGGAGGACTTTTTTTCAAATGTCTGAGTATTTTAATAAACATGAGTATTTTAATAAACACAAAAATCTAACAATAATATATTATTATTGATAATGTGAGGTTTCATTAATGTGGAACATGTGAAAACCTAACGTTAGTTCATAAACGTAGTTTTGTAGTTTCACAAACGCTGATTAGATAGATAGATAGATAGATAGATAGATAGATAGATAGATAGATAGATAGATAGATAGATAGATAGATAGATAGATACCGCGTGATTTCTGAACTGCGTTGCTCTTTTCTTCGTTTTTGTCTTTTATTTTCTGTCTCTTCTTCTCAGGAGCCTTTGAATCATCCGGACCAGTTTTTCTTTTCATCTTCTTACTGTCTCTTTCATCCTCGTCACTCATATCTGAATCTGAATGCCTAACGTAGGTAGCTGAATCAGATTGGTTTGGTGATAAATGGGTTCTGTGGAGACAAGGACACTTTGCTTAGAAAATTAGCAAGGACTTAACCAAAGACTTTATAACTCAACAACATAAACAGTTTCTTGACAACAGCCGATTCCGCGTTTACGCAACACAGTGTAGTGCGCATGCTCACACCGGACAGACAGGTTTGCCTGCATAATAAGCATAATAAGGGGCTTTCGGAACATTTTCATAGTTCCTAGACCTAAAACTTGGTGAAATTATCGGATGTTGGCGCGTGCACACCGCAGGAACTAAGAACTATTTTAGTTCTAGAAATCTTTTGGATGCTATAAATTAGAAAAAACATAACACAAGCGAGTAAATTGATTTATTTCTACTGCCTTCAGAAGGCTACACACTTATTAAGCCTATGCAGGATGTTAGTCCGTATAGTTTTTTTTTTTTTTTTTTTTTACAATAATTCCTTCAGCCACTGAAGCGCTGCTTATAAAAGTTTTTCTTAAAATTAAATTTTTTTTTAATTTTAATTACATTATTTTAATATGAATGTAATATTGAAAGTTTGGTTTCTGTACCAGGAAATGTTTTGGTAATTATTTTATTTATTTAAATTGATTTGTTTGTTTAGGCTATTGTTGTTTGTTTGTGTTTGTTCATTATTATGCTTATAGGTGCTCTTTGCATGTCGGTCAAAAATGATCGAAAAATGTGCAAAAATACTGTGTTGATTTAATATGAAATATATATTTTCAAAAAAACATGCTTAAAAGTCTAAAACTGTAAGAAAATCAAAGCCATAACCTAAGTCAAAACAATTTGTTTTCAAAAATTGAGCCTAATATCTTAATAAAACACAAGAAGAGCTTTCAATAAGATTTTGTTTGGATGCACCCATATGAAAATCGTCTCCCATTCATTTCCAATGCGGTCATTTTAGAAATTCTGTTCAAATCATGTCTGTCTGTATGTCTATATTTATCTATAGCCTAAGCTGTTTTTCTTCTTGCTTCTTTATTTAAAATGACATTTGTGTATCTTGTTCTAAGAGACTTATAAAACTATTTTTACAGCGTAGGCAGTGGATGCCTCACACTTGGAAACTTGGCAGTGTTTCTGATGTTGGCCTTTTGGTCTCTTCACTTCGTTTCGGGTTTAAAGTTCCATAGTCTGACTCTTTGGTAAGTCTGATCAAATCTCTGTTGATGGATAACCAGAACAGGATTTCAACTAGCGTTTCCAGCATGGGAGGCGGGCATGAGTCTCTAGCTTTCTTCTATAGGCCAAGTGAGTGAGGTTTACCTGCACAGCTCTTTACTAGCTGGCCTCCATTATACACTCACCCCCTAAACCTCACTCCTATCCAGGTCACGGCACTAATGTGACAACCCCCGATAACCGATAAAAGGTGCATAAGATTTTGAACCTTTTAAGGGTAAATAAAGTTTTTTTTATAACAGTGTAAGTGTATTTATTAATTTGTAACAAAAATGTATTCAAGAGTTTATTCAAAGAAAGCTGAGATTGTTCTGACACATTTGCAGAGTGAGGAATGACTAAAATGCTGGCTCAACAGAACCGTAAATCTCCATTGAGGATTGACTGATGACATTGCTGGCATGGAACATCCCTTCAGTGAAGGCACTTCACACTAGACAGTAATTTATGGCATAGAATTATAAACAAGACGCCAGACATCTACAGGCATGAGCATGGCTACGCTGATTTCACGCAGCCACCATTTTGAAATGGCTCCAGTGGGTAGACAGATATAGACTATAGACTATAGACTAGCCAACTATTTATCAATAAATTATCTTTTTATATATAATTCAGAATGTAAAAAAGAAGCAGGAATGAACTATATACATATCCTATATTGGATATTAACAGTGTACTGACATACCCCGTGCAGTGTGAATGTATGTAGCCTACATTGAATGCAGATGATTATTTTTAGCAACAGATTGTTTAGTGTTCAGCTGTCCTAGCTCCCATGTCAGGATGTCACTGTTTATTTGTAGCCTGCCCTTGTTGGTCAACTTGGCTGTTGCGATCTCATTAATCACATCTGTAAATTTGTTATAAATCAACACATAAGAATGAGACTTTTAAAATGCTGCAGCAGCAAGTGTGTCACTGCATGTGTATATTTGTGTGGGTGCCTGGTTGTAGAGATTCAGGGTGGATTATTATCTCTGTGAAACAGATTTTGTTTATTTCATCATTCAAAAAGCAACAATATTTCATCACTGTTCCACCTCAGAGAATGGGAGCAGTTAATAACAAAACGGAGAAAAAAGAAAAACAGGTAATCAAAATAAATATATAAAATCAACATTTGTAAATGAATAGTTTTACGTTTCTCCATTTTTATTTCGAATATGCTGTTCACTATAGCAGTTCTTTCCCTCACTAAAGCAGTTAGCTATCTTGTACCTTTATATTTTTGTCTGACTTTTAAATAATTTTTTGTTGTGATTTACCTCATGATTGTCTTAGTCCATGGTTTATAACTCTTTAACAGATTTTATAAGAATTTTTTAAAATCCCTATGGGGAAAATTAATGGAAAAATACTTCTGGTCATAGCGCCGCTAAAAAGGGGGGAGTGGTGCAGGTTTTACGTAATTTTTTAGGCTAAAACACATAAACAAGTTCACATTTTAGCACTTCATGTTCCATGGTCCCAAAGTCAACAGTTTTTTTTAAGAGGTTTGGTTAAATGGCTGAAAAAAAGGTCTGTGGTGAACACAAGCTGAACTTCCACATTTAATTCTATGAAATACAATAAATCAGTATTACCCCACTCATGGGACTACAGAGGCTGTCATGGAGATTATGAATTCAGGATGGTTGCGACACTTTTTTTTCCAGTGAGATAACTTGGAAAAAGTGTCCCAATCAGCCGACCCCAATGTCATCATGCCGAACAAGTAAAATTAGCCCACTTTTACAGCCTTGTTGTTGTTATGCTTATAATTTTGCTCTTACACTATTCTAACTCAATCTTTCTGGGACAAAGACAAAAACTGAAGACTGTGACGCTGAAGTCGGTTGAAGACCTTACTTCCGGCGACTGCATTTGGCCTACAAAATGGTCATATAGGCTGCACCACTTTATCCACATTATTTTTCAATAAGGTAGAAAAGTTGTTTTCTCAATACACTTCCGATTTATTAAAACCTATAGGGAAATAACAAGACAAATATATTAAAGTGCAACACATCCTCTGAAAAGGTATACTGTTGCTATAGTTACTTCTTCAAGCCAACAGTTGCGCCTTTAGCTCGCATGGAAATATGCACCCTAACTGTTAATTAGACTACCTTTTCTGGTTAACCAAACATTTATTTATTTGTTTCACTATGTGCGTGTATGTGTGGAGCGTGTGTGTGTGTGTGTGCGCGCGCGCGCGTGTGTGTGTGTGTGTGTGTGTGTGCGCGCGCGCATTATTATAGTAGCCTAGCTATGACATAGTTATGCATATTAAAATCACCTATTTATAAACCTCCACACTCTGCTTTAACGGAGGTGGTCTGAACTGAATCCACAACTCGTTACGCTAATCGCTACTCAGACTGACTCTGAACAACTGACTGAGGCTGGAGTCTCCGGGCGCCGGTGATGCGACGCAGACCGCCGCTGATGTCTGTGTGCCGTGATGTGTGTGGCGTCTGAGCAACAGCCCGGAGTGTGTGTGAGTCACTGTGATTCGAGTTGACAATCCAGATATGTGGGGCTTACAATGCACCGACGACCAAACATGCAATAGAATTGAATGGGAGCTTCTGGGAAATTCACAGGGATTCTTCTGTGACATTTAGCCTACCGTGCGATGGAAGTTAAAACAGGGATTTTACATTATTGCATTCGATTCTTAAGTCCTCAGTGACATTTTATAAGTGTAATGGATTGGGAAAATATTATCGGGAACGTGTACGAGAATAGTCGCGCCAACTTTGTTTTTTTTTTTCTCTTGAAGAGTGTTTCAGTGTAAAAACTTTAATGTGGCATTACACCGGTCCCTAAGAATGGCGATGATGAAAGCGAACTTGAGCTGTCTGGATAGTTTATCCCGGGGAAACAACAGCCTCCCCGCCAGGAACACGTCTCCCGGTGTAGCGGCCACCCTCGCCAGCGTGCTGATCTTCACTACCGTGGCTGACATCCTTGGAAATCTACTGGTCATCCTGTCCGTGTACAGGAACAAGAAACTGAGGAATGCAGGTGTGAAGACCTCTGCAATGTCAGGCAAATACCAAACATTACATGATAAGCTTTTATAGAAGATACTTCTCTTTATTATTTTGCTCAGTTTGTATTTATTGTGTAGGCTAAAGCATGCATAATACACTTATGTAAGTTAAAGAAGGATTGGGTTTTTTTGTGTTGGCTGAAGTTGTTCCCAGCTGCTGTTGTCAGTTTGGCATGAATCATATCGTTTTTCAGTTCATAGAGGTTGTTCATTGCAATATTGGAAACAGGATTGGTCATATATAGGCTATGGCAATATATCAAAAAATTGTTAACATTGATTTTCTTTGTGTGCCCTGTTTTGATGCACCTTTTCCCCAGACTTACATAAGAGGCACCAGCAAAACATGGCTGTCTTTTTGTTGTGCAACAAAACAAAATAGCCTATAAGATGTTGAATGCCATAATAATGTCACGTTTTTGATGTGTAAAGAGGTGTCAGGAAAATGTAACCCAAGGCACGATCGAGTCAACAGAGGAATGTCAGCAAACAACTCATTTTACAGGTCTTCATATTCTACCGCAGGCTGTGCGTTGAAGAAACAATACACTAGATACATGAGACTTTTATTGGGCTCTAACGAAAATTATTTTTCTAATTTATTACATTTTTTATTGCAAATGATATGTTCCGCATTATAACAATATAAGAGTGAATTAATTTGAAAAAGCTGTTAACCAGCATGATTTGAAAATATTGAAAATACTCCAGAGAGCGTCTTGCATGCTTCACTGGTCGAAAATCTGAAAATCCCCATGGTTAGTGTCCCAAATTTGATTTCTTGACTTAGTCAATTTGTTGTTCTCACCTTTCTTATCTCTTTGTATACACCTGTTAAAGGACCTGTTGCTAAGTTGCTACATTATCTGATTTCTTTCTTTCTTTGCTTGTAATCTTATACAGGTGAGAGCGAGAGAACATAGCTCCGCTTGAGAGGGGTATATGTCTATCGATTTCACTGCTATAGTTATTTAACATGATTGGGCAGCACATGGCTGTTGTTAAAGACCATAATCTCAGAAGGGCAAACAGAAGACATCTGTGATCCATTCCATCAGAGCTGAAGTGCTGTCATCAGATCAGACCACAGTGTGGTGTTAACACATGTTTATAGAGCTCTGGCAGTTGAGATTTGTGGTTAGTTATCCATGTTGGGTTTCTCAAAATGAGAATTATGAGATGCACGTCAATCATAATGAGAAAAGCATGCCGTGGGGATGGTGTCGTTCTCCTTGCATATTCCTGTCATCAGACCGGTCCGATCTCTGCAGCTGCTCCTAACTGTTTAGACAGCGTGTCGCATTCTCACTGCCTCGGATCATGCGGCTTTTTCCCAGCCTGAGCTAGAAGTAGAAGTTAAAACACTGCATGTTTGCATAAAGAATGGAAATCCAGCATTGCTTGATGGACAAACACAAGACGCTTCGCTCCAAACACACACTTACACGCATGATCAGTGTTCGCACCTACTGCTTGAGTCCATCTCATTAGGTTCTGGAAAACTCTATAATATCAGAATCATGTGTGTGTGACGATGGGGATGCTGTGAAAAAAAACAGAGACATGAAACCTGCCAGTGCCATTTTAGTGCTTTCTATCTCTTTTTTTTCTATTTATGGACTTGTAATGCCTTTAAGCAGGACAAATGGAGAGAGACAGGAAACCATGGGGACAGAGACAGTGATGAAGACATTACACTGGCTCTTTATGTGTTCTTGGCTTTTTGTGCTGATCATGCCACTACTAAGGCATGATGTTTGTGTTTGTTGATGAAAAGGTTGTTGTTGGGGAAATTTATTCTCAATAAGCATTTTAACTAAATGTGGATGGGCAGCTGTGCTCATTTAATTCTATTTTTCAGTATTACTTGTAGTTTAGAAATGATAATTATATGCACTTGAAAAAGCTGTTAATTTAACCATAAAATGTCACGGTAATTGGCAAAAAAGTAAGTTATACTATTAGTATTAAATGCATTTTGTCTGTATTTTGATCAAATGGCCAACATCGACTACATGAGCTCTGCAGAAGACGTCCAACAGGACGGATCTCGTGTTCAAGTGACAAAACAATACAATTCATTTCAAATGAATCATGCAATAGGCACAAATTACCACACAGTATTAAATGTGCTCTAAGCGATGTCATGCATTTTCTAGGCCAAAACATGTTTTGTCACATACAGCAAACACCTCCCCACTATGCGCTAGCTGCCTGTCCCCTGAACACAGTGTAAAAACACGGCCTATGTAGACACCCCAGGCTTCACAAACGGCAACAAAAACAAACTGAGCGAACCCGCACCACGAAAACATAACAAACAGCGTTCCAGCCAATGATCGACAAGAAGGGTTTGGGGGGTCAGTGCGCGTATACATGAAGGGGGGTATGGAGGAGAATCATGAAGAGGGAAGAATCATATTCTCGGTTTCAGACTCTTGTTTGTGGGAAACATGTAAAGTAGTGTTAAGAGGTCATATTATTGCATATGAATCCTCATCGAGGTGGGAGAAGCTTAAGCGTCTGGCTGAGATAGAATCCACACTTCCATCTTTAGAACAAACATTTCGTTCATCTAAAGCTCAGAGTGACCTTAACACTATTCTTGAGTTGAAATATGAATATAACTCTGTTCCTGCTGTTGTCAGTTTAGCATGAATCATTTATTTTTCAGTTGATAGAGGTCGTTAATTGCAATATTGGAAACTGGATTGGTCATATAGGCTATGGCATTATATCAAAACATAGTTAATGTGATTTTCTTCATGTGCCCTGTTTTGATGCACCTTTTCCCCAGACTTACATAAGAGGCACCAGCAAAACATGGCTGTCTTTTTGTGTTGTGCAACAAAACAAAATAGCCTATAAGTTGAATGCCATAATAATGTCACGTTTTTGTAAAGAAGTTTCAGGAAAATGTAACCCAAGGCACGATCGAGTCAACTGAAGAATGTCAGCAAACAACTCATTTTACAGGTCTTCATTTTTTACTGCAGGCTGTATGTTGAAGAAACAATTACTAGATACATGAGACTTTTATTGGGCTCTAGTGAAAATTATTTTTCTAGTACAGCCCGACCGATAAAGGATTTTGAAGGCCGATACCGATACAAATATTTGTTGGTTTTAAAATCCGATATATCGGCTGATATTTTTTTTTTATTTCAGAAACGCGCAACAAAACATTAACAGATTTCCCTAACATTAGTTTTTTGTATTTATTTATGAGTTTTAACCAAAATAATATGATAACACATTTTAAAAAGAAACTTTTTTCTTTTATTGTCACAACAGAACAGATTGTGGTTAGCTAGTCTATGATGAGCCATAATTTAGCAACGGATAACGTCATACTCCAAATTGTAATAAATGTTCAATATAACAGGCCAAGGAGAGATGATGCGTCTCATTGCTATAACGGTCACGCGCTATTAAAGAAATACTTCAGTCACATTGTCAAAAGTTAAAAGGACAGTCAGTCAACTACACTGTAACAA
>JAOTRC010000034.1:10687569-10703498 GCA_027497675.1 Cyprinella lutrensis
ATGACAACTGTCATTAAGTGTCTTTCGCTCAATAATGACATTTTGAATGCAAATATGACATTGTTTGAGATGTCTTTGTGATGACATCTTGACATAAACCAATACATGACAACCTATCAGTGAATTTGTCATGACAACTTGACATAAAATTAAGTTAAACTGTCATGTGGTTGGCTTTGACATTGGTTGTCATGAGGCCATTATAACTGTGTCATGAATATTTTTCCTCAACTATAGTGGTACCAATTGAATTTGTCATTAAAAAGTTATAATGGCTTCATGACAGCCAATGTCAAAACCAACCGCCTGATAGTTTAATGTAATGTTAACCAAGAAAGCTAAGTGGTTTCTTAAGTTTGATAATTAATGTCATGTTTATGACAGGTTGTGTGTCTTAGTAATGTCAAGTTGTCACTGACAGGTTATGATGTATTGGTTTATGTCAAGGTGTGTAATAACAGACATTTCAAACAATGTCATATTTGGATTAAAAATGTCATAACTAAGCGAATGACACTTAATGACAGTGGTCACAAACATGCATAAAACTTCCTTATTCATGTCATATCATCATTATGAAGGTGTCATTAGTCTTGTGCACACCCCTTCAAGTAAAGTGTTACCAAAAATGGTAACAAATGTATCACTGAATTGTTTTAGCACTTGATTTTATATGTATGACAACATAAATATAGTCTAATGGTAGGCTATCTGACAGAGACATCACAAAAACGATGTTTTCTTCTAGGCCAATATCAAGAGAGACGAGTTTAGTTGAATGGTTTTAGAATGGTAGGCTGCAGCATGTCAAATTGTAGGACACTGCTGTCACTGCTTGAAATCTCCACTCAATTACCCATATGTTCATTTCTTTACATAGGCTTATTTGTTTTTGATAAGGTAGCTATCTGTGACTTAACTTATCGACAATCATTAACATTGCAAGCAAAAGCAAGGGATATAGGCTATCAATAACTGACCTGCAATGTCCCACAACTGAAGTCGAATGACTGTCCGGTGATCCCAATTCAGGACTTTCAGAGCAAAATCCACACCGATAGTTGCGCGGTAATGTTGAGAAAAAATCTGATGCACATAACGCTTTATGATGGAAGTCTTCCCCACACCTAAGTCTCCAATGACAAGTACTTTGAGTAACCGCTCCTGCTGCATTTCAGCAGTCTAAACTACATGACAAATATATGCAGAAGAAAGAAAGCTTTTATTTTAAACTAAAGTCGTGTAAGGCGGAATAGCTATACAAAACAGAACAAAAAACGAACTGCGCGTTCCGTTGGAGCCTTGGACGCGCGCCTGACAGTTGTCAAACGTTTCTTCGGAGGTGAGAAGTTTCACACTTAATTTGCCAGTCGACAACTTTTCATCACGCGGTGGATCCGCTGTTAAGTCTTTCCAATAAACTTTATTTAGCCTAAGCCTTTCTGACCGATCTATTCAAGAAGCTCACTCTTCCCAGTCTGCCTAACTGAACTTTAAGACTAGGAGGAGATTTTGATCGAGCGTTTAGTATCAAGAATCGCCTATAAACTACAGCTCCCGTCATTCTGATTATCTGGTGCTTTTGTCATAAAACTTCAAATAGATGGCGCACATAAAAATGCATTTACATTTTATCAATTGACTAAACTTAAAGGAAGATTAGTGTCGCAAGAAGTAGCCAAATACTTTTTTTCTGTGATGTTTCAAACAACCTAAATGTAAATGTATTAAAACAATATTTAGGCTATTTCCATAATACACATAGGCTAGGCCTATATAGACCTATCTTTCTTTTAGCTGGTTTAAAAGGATAGCCTAGTTCACCCAAAAATGAAAATTGTGTCATCATTTACTCACCCTCATGTTGTCCCAAACCTGTAGCCTATGAGTTTATTTCTTCTGTTGAACACAAAAGAAGATATTTTGAAGAATTTTGGTAACCAAAGTTGTTTTGTCCTAGCCTACAATGGAAGTCAATGGCTGTTTGGTTACCAACATTCTTCAAAACATCTTCTTTTGCTGCATTTAAAAAACAAAACAAAAAAGGTGTTATTTTTTAATTAAAAATTTGGTCAAACAACTGATAGCCTGTTCAGTGGGCCAAACATTAAAAATTGGGAAGTTTAAGGTAAAACTTTGAGTGTATAAACATTTATTTGGGTCTACATTTGGCTACTGATCGTCATCATGGCCATAAAAAACTAGGCTATTTGTAGCCTATTATTTAGTAGTTTATTAGTAGATTAATGTTTAAAGAACAGCATTTTAGTTTGATGATGAATTTCCGAGATGAAAATGCATATGAAACATAAATATGTTAAAAGGAGGGGAAAATGTATGGGGTGTATGAAACGCGCATGTCTTTCGCTGCTATTAGGAGGCTTATGGTACTGGTGCTGATGCGGAATGAGTCAGGCTATATGATGCTTCTGCTGTCGCTTCCATTTCATCAGCACAAAACATCCAAACATTTCTCCATCTTCCAAGCGTGGATCAAAACATGACAGGCGTAAATCATCTTTGACTTCCACGCGACTTTGATCCCGACAGGGACCATTTTAACAACACGTCGACTCACATTTAGCAACATCCAAGCAAAATAGACCGCCTACGCGGAGCAGTTAAGGTTTGCACCTGTTTTTTTCTGTAGAGACGAATGTTTTGTTTATTATTCGCTATATTATGTGAATAGTTTATGTCCGTCATTTCATCCAGCGGTTTCTAAAGAGGCTTCAATCCTTTAAAGATTATGGAATCTGCCGTATGGTAGTTTTGAAACGACCAAACAAAACAAAAAACAATGTAAGTAAAGAGCGCCGAATAAGGGGTCTTTTTCACAGGTGCTTCTACACAGACAAAGCTTGTTAAACAGTTGTCTGTTTTGCAGATTTAGAATAAGAAACATTCGTTATTATGACAAGGCCAATGATAACCAGCTACTAGACTAGCCCAGCCACCAGGCGAGCCTCAGTAAGAACAGGCTTGATGGTAACTGACCAAACTCAACTGGTAAATGAGTTTGCATTGAGTTTCCTGCATATATATGAATAAAAACCTATTAACTCAAATTACTAAAAAATAGTAATTAGGTTAAATGTGACTTTTAAGATTAATCATTGTTATTATTATGTGTACCTATATTATTACTAAAAAAAGAGCATTATATTCATCCAAACATAGTATGGACATGGAATTGGCTTTGCCAGTTATCCCACTTTACTTGTAATCATCCTAATTATGAAAATCTCACATGTTAAGATTAACTTTTGGGATAGGTAAAGTTTAAACCACTAGACGGTTATTTCTTTATGGCTTGAAATCATTTTGTGCCTCAACTACCTTTCTACACAGAGCAAAGATAGAGTTGACTGAGAAGACTGTCATGCCATGATCATGTAATTGCTGTAATATTTATAACTACAACATTCCCAGATGAGGTTATAAATGAATTACAAAAGCTTAAAAGCGAACTTTACTATATTTCCTCCTTTTATGTCAAGCTGATTTGGCTGAATAAAATAAGGAATGTCTCTCTTTCTTTTCTATTTTGTCTTTGGAAACCATGAATATTTGTTTTGGTTGCTTATTAACAGTATAATTTAATTTCTCCACTTTTTGCTTTGACAGACCTGAATAGACATGGAAGCAATTTGGCTTTACCAATTTCGACTGATTGTCATCGGGGACTCCACTGTTGGAAAATCATGTTTAATCAGACGATTCACAGAGGGCCGGTTTGCGCAGGTGTCGGACCCGACGGTCGGGGTGGATTTTTTCTCCCGCCTGGTGGAGATCGAACCTGGGAAACGCATTAAACTGCAGATTTGGGACACGGCAGGCCAGGAACGCTTCAGGTATTGTGAATTTTTATCTTGGATTATGTTATGAGACCTTTCTCATATATCATGTATATGTATTTATTGTACATAAAACAATTTAAATCCTATATACCCCAGTAACATAAAGAGATACAGGATGTCTATGTAAGTAATATCACTGATTATTAGTTCAGAAATATTTTTATGCTAATGGAAACATTATTTTACACATTTAACTTTGTGCAGTGTGAGATAGTTGTTTACTCAAAAGAAACCTCAACTGTATTAAGTTTCGAGATAAATATAGATAAATCATCTTATCTGATCATGAGTCCTTATCCATCCACATCATTGGTGTTTCCATGGTATCCATGCTGATGTATTTCTCCCAGACAGACTGATTCACACAGACTGATTCACACGTCACTAAAAAAATATTTTCCACCTTTGGTGATTCAGAGACACTGTCTTTATTTATTTATTAACAAATGCATCTCAAAGGCCTCTTTATCAACACAAGGTTTTGTAGAACTCCTATAGGAAATAGAAATAATTGATGAATCACTACCATCTACAATGTCACAAATGTCTTAAAACTTAAAGTGATGTCAGTAACTCCAGAGGTCCCTCAGCATCCTTCACAGCTCAGTGTGTTCCCAGTGGTACTCCTACACAATCTCAGACCTCTTGTACAGTCTCACTCTGATGCCTTTTTACAGTTTTTTTCCCCTACCTTGTTTTCTTCCCTGCCTTCTGTTGCAGTTTTACATTTCCTGTTCTCTCCGCTCCTGTCATAAACAAAAATACCTTTATCGGGTCTGTCTGTCTGTCTGTCTGTCTGTCTGTCTGTCTATCTATCAGGCCAACGTATAAACTTCAAACTTTAATTATTTTAAAGCTTTTTTAAACTATAAAACAAGGCTTTTTGAGATGTTGTGAAATGTGCTTTTCTAGTTAAAATTACAGTTATATGAATTTATTTGAATTTCAGTTCATTTTTAAAATCCAAGTAACGGCAGATCTTTTCTTCCATATTGTGATGTAACCAAGCAAAAGAGGTTATCAGAAAGAAAACAGGGTCTAGGTTCAGGGTCTAGGTTCAATCCATTGGCTGTTGACTGGATAGAGCCAGATCTGAATACAAGTCATTTTCAGTCATTTGTAAGACAGACGTGGAGTTTAAGTGAAGTCAATGTCTTGTCGGCTGGAAAGATCCTTCTATTCAACCTGTGCTTAAGATCTGTGTGGAGGACGTGAGCCAAGTTGCCAAAAAACAGAAGATCAGAAAAGCGTCAGGCCCAGATGGTGTTGCACCTGCCTGTTTAAAAGCCTGCACAGACCAGCTTGCCCCAATCTTCATTGGAGCAGTGTGAAATAGTTTCCTGGTGCTTCAAACGCTCCACTATCATTCTGGTCACCAAAAAACCCAAATCACTTAATGGCTACAGACCTGACACTCTCATATCTGTGGTCATGAAGTCACATGAGGACTGGTGTTTGCCTACCAGAAGAACATCATTGGACCCCTGCTTGATCCTCTTCAGTTTACCTACAAAGCAAAGCATTCTGTGAATGATGCAGTCAACATAGGACTGCATTATATCCTACAACATCTATAGACCACGGACTTATGCAAGATCTTATTTGTGGACTACAGTTCTTCAATACCATCACACCTGATCTTCTCACAGCCAAACTGACCTAGCTCTCTGTGCCCACCCCAATCTGTCTGTGGATCACCAGCTTAATGAGACAGGCATCAGCATCTAGACTGGGGAAACTCACATCCAGGACTCTAATAAGCACTGGTGCTCCTCAGGGTTACATCCTCTCTCCACTGCTCTTCTCACTGTACACAAATGACTGTCCCTCTAAAGACCCCTCAGTCAAGCTCCTGAAGTTGACACCACCGTCATCGGTCTTAGGATGGTGACGAGTCTGCATACAGAAAAGAGGACGAAAAACTAGCTGCCTGGAACATGCTCAAAACAGTGGAGATTATAGTGAACTTCAGGAGGAACACCCAAGCACTCCCCGCACTCAACATCACGAGCAGCACTGTGGCAGCAGGGGAGTCATTCATGTTCCTGGGCACCAGAACTGAGACAATCACATTGACTACCAGCAGAGGTTGCTGCTCAGCTGTCAATCAGTTTGTCATGTTGGGTAACTGATCTATAACTGTCTGGTTTAGTTCAGCCACCAAATCAGACATCAGGAGACTGCAGAGATGATAACTGGTGCCCTCCTGCCTGCCCTTTCAGGATCTGTACACTTCCAGAGTGAGTAAACGAGCAAAGTAAAAGACTCCACATCACAGACTCCACTCACCCTGGCCACAACCTGTCTGGACGGCACCTCAGATCACTTGGCAGGCACTAGAACATCTAGGCACAAGAACAGTTTCTTCCCACAGGCTATTTTCCTCTTGAATAGTTAAATGCCTTCCAAGTGCAATGCCCCACTTTTTTGCGCAATATCCTTGTAAATTAATTTAGTCCTATTTATTCAAAATTTTATTCACAGTACTGTAAATATGTTTTTCATAATTTTATAAATGCTTATTCTGACTAAAGCTATCTGTGCCTTTTTGATTGTTAAATGTTATGTGTGTATTGGAAGCTTCAAAACAAAGGTGCAATCACTCTTGGTAAAGCTCTTTTTTAAATTTCTGAACACCCAGTTGACATTTTGATCAGAAATAATGAGGTCAAACAAAAAATAAACATGCATGGATAAATTGTTCATCGATCAGATCAACAACGTGCATTTAGAAAATAGAAGGGGTGAATTTACAATTCATCCCAAATGTTATGCTACCTTACAATCTCAATTCAAATTCAAGGACATTATTTAATTCTGTTATGCTTTCTTCAGGTCTATTACCAGAGCGTACTACCGTAACTCTGTGGGAGGTCTGCTGCTCTTCGACATAACCAACCGTCGCTCCTTCCAGAACGTTCACGAGTGGCTGGAGGAAGCGCGCAGCCATGTGCAGCCCCACAGCATTGTCTTCCTGCTGGTCGGCCACAAATGTGATCTGGAACCACAACGTCAGGTGAGCCGGCAAGAGGCTGAGAAGCTAGCGGCTGCGTACGGCATGCGCTATGTGGAAACTTCAGCACGTGACGCCATAAACGTGGAGAGGGCATTTACGGAGCTAACACGGGATATATTCGAGCTGGTAAAGAGTGGGGAGATAACCATCCAGGAAGGCTGGGAGGGAGTGAAGAGTGGGTTCGTACCAAACGTGGTGCATTCGTCGGAAGAAGTGACGAAGGGTGATCGTCGATGTTTCTGTTGAGTCAGCAATCACCACCCTGGTACCTATCAAAGCTCTGGGCCCTGGTGGACAAAAGAAACACTTCCTCCAATCACAGGGTCAGTCTTCAACTCCCTGATTATGACATCATCATCCCCTTCCTGCCTGCTGAATGCCTAATCGAGTCCCACCATGCCCTATTGCTTCACTTTTCTATACTACTTTGCTCATTTCCCTAATCAACACAATCTTGTATATGGCCAAAATGAACTCTGTTGACTGCTAAGAATGTAAGGTTAGTAGATAACCTATCGCAGAACCCGTACCGAAAAGGCCAGTCAGAACTATATCTGCACTTTAACTGTATCTGCACATCTGCCATTATTCTATTGAGCCACGAAAGTTAAACTTCCCAAATAAATTTGTTTTAGCTTTGGATATCTCCCATATCCGTGACTAAGCTCCAGGTATCTTCTACTGGTTTTTATCATGGGAGAGATAAAAGACTAACCGAAGTTTAACTTGCTTACTTCACAGATGAATGCTGGGATACCCATTTCTGGTGACTCAAAGATCTCAGACTTGAAAAATGTGATTGCTGGAGGTGTGATGTGTCTGATTATTGACTTTGAAGGAGATAAAATGCAATATACTACATGAAGAATTCCAAGACTGGAAAGCCCATGACCTGTAATGCTTCTGAATAATCCCCATTATCAACCAAAACTAGGTTTTCAATTTTAATTGCGGTGTGAGACAAGTATGTCACTCAGATGGTATGATAGTCCATAATATCACCCAAGAGGTTTGTTTTAATGATGTAATGTGAAGATTGATAAGGGACTACTCAGAGTACATCCTTGAGCCCCAGATGGAGTATTCAATTTGTGCATTATTTTACAATAACATTTCACTTATCACACATTGCCACAAGAGGCCTCTGGTGCTCACCAGAATTACAAATAAACCTTAATCTGTTGTTAGGTACATCTTTTACACCTTTTATCCCAAAGAGTGTTTCTGATGTTACAGCTTGTGATTGTACTATCTAATGTGAAAAAAGCAAGCTCTTCCTTTAGGTTTCCACACTGCCCAGTGAGGGCCTTTGTACATGTTCATATATTCTGTATCCATAGAGCTTGCATTGCCATGTATTTAACCATTACTTTAATCATCTATAGCATCTTTACTTTTTGAAATGACTTGCTCTTCACTTTCACTCTCATCCCTAACAAAATAAAACCATAGCCGCTTTCTCAAATCTGATTGGAGATGATTTGTCCATAACTGTGCACAATTGGCTGAGTAGTTAATATGTCACATTATTGGATACAGTTAAAGGGAGACTCCACTTTTTTGGAAATAGGCTCATTTTACCACTCCCCCAGGGTTAAACAGTTGAGTTTTACCATTTCTGAATCCATTCAGCCAGTCTCATTGACTTCCATAGTAGGAAAAAAAATATACTATGAAAGTCAATGGGACCAGAAACTGTCTGGTTACTGATATTCTTTTAAATATAAAACAATCGGCTGAATGGATTCGAAAACGGTAAAACCCAACTGTTTACCTCTGGGGGAATGGTAAAATGAGACTATTTCCAAAAAAAGTGGAGTATCCCTTTAAGCCCCTGAGATGCTTTCCTGGGATTGAGTAGTTGACACACATTACCATGATAGATTAATGAAAGTCCAAGTCTTATTTGCTGTTAAAACCATGAGCTCGGCATATCCTGACAAACTTCATTACACATGTATTTGAGAGTCATAAAGTTGCTCCTGCTGCTGCTCATGGACAGCTAATACTTACGATCTCCTGCTCTGCAAGATTCAGAAGGGAATGATTCAGATTCCTCTTGGCACAGCTACTAGAAAACGTACAACTGTCAGACAGGTTGCTCATGTCAGATATGTTGTTCATATCTATGACGTCGAGCTCAGTTTGAGCCTGCACAGTACGCTCAACCATCAGGAAGTGAGTGCTTCTAATTGGCTTCACTTTTCTCAGTTGAAGTCTATGGGGTCGCTGTGTACGTTTCTTTTACTGTCTATGGGTTTTACTCTCTACACAACACTATAACCGGCATTTCTGAAGGGACAAATGGCCGAACCACGTAAAAAAAGTAGCCTACCCGTGTCCATGTGGACAAGGCCTTAGAATTTGGCAACACATTGAACAATGTGGAGGTGCCATTATGGTAATAAGGTGTCAGTTTGATCTCCTGAGCTGGCAAAGCATCTGTCCATTACCCCATCTGCGCGTAACCAGGTTGCTTCTGTGTTATTTCACTATTCTTTAACACTGGCAAAAAGTGTTTGCCGAACATTGTACCCTCTTTATGAATACCAAAATAGTGTACATATCTGTATACATTCTGCCAAATAGCCTGAAGATTTGACTGAAATGGTGTGTTAAGAAACATAAGAAAGGCTTTATGCTGAGATCTCCCATGTGTCCTCCATGTGACTCATTTACACATGCAGCTCAGGGTTGTACATATGTCCTTGTGTAGAGTTTGTCATGAGAAGTTGTGAGAAAGGAAACCAATTAAACTGTTCTGTTCAGGATAATCATGTGGATTTATTGAGATCCTCTGGCAGTCCCAGGAACTGTCCTGATATGAACCACAGACACAATAAATTCTGTTCTCTTTCTCTCTCTCTTTCCCAAACATGATATATGAGTCTCTGTAAAACAAGCATGTCATTATTACACTGTTTTTATGTTCCTCAACCTTGATGAGGAATAAAAATAAGAGTAGACCCTTCTGCATTCAAGCTGGAGGATAGTGATAAAGGAAAGGTTCAGTATTCACTTCTTATCTCTCATGAACTATGGTGTTATTAGATGTTGAAGTATAGTTCCTTCAATATTTTTACTCTAAATTTGGCTCATGTGACTTTGATCCTCTGACAGCTGTGTAGGTTCATTTTGATACTAAGTGACCGACCGCAACTCAAAGTCATCTGAACCTCACCTATAAAGATATACGTAGGAAAACAATCCAAAAAAATGCTTCTTTGTGTTTAAATGACACATTACATCTTTTATGTCTTGAAGTGGTCCTATGATGTATTTTATGTTCTTGTTGTATTTATGTATTTATGTACTTCCATGTGTTATGTTGCTGTTTGAGCATGAAAAAGGCTTGCAAATTTACAAAGCACAAAATCCACTCTAAAGGGAGTTATTCTCTGTATCATAAGCAGTTTTTGAACTCCCTGAAAAGACTCGAATGTAGTCTTGAGTTTTATTCCAGGAACGTACACGTCACAATGCACAACGCACAACGTCTTCTTTTTCAACGTCTTCTTAAATGCACAACGTCTTCTTTTACACAAAAAATTCCAAGGCCTGGTTGAGTTGTGTTAGTAGTGTGTTGAATCTCACGGTCTTAGTAACTAAGGGGTAAAATTTCTGAAAGACACTCGAAGTAGTTGACCAATCACAACACATTGGTCAAGTCGTCCAATAAGAGCACATTGCGCTTTTTAGAAGGAGGGGCTTCATAGAAACTGGAATTAAACAGATTGTGAGAGATAATGAACAATATTATTTTTATAATATATATAAGCATGAAACTAGTAGACCCCAAAAACAAAAGACTTAAGACTCAGAAAAAGCAAGAGATTCCTTTTTTTAGGTTTCGTCCAAAATACTTTCCCGCTCAGAAACTTTGTCCGCCGCCATCAGCCCTGACTTTCCATATAAATGTCATTGTAAATGTCAGTGCAAAGAACCCGCAGTGACCTGTGCGCAATTCCCTGACCATTTTGACTCTGTTGCCAGAGGATCCATTTCCAGACACTAAGAAAGATGTCAAAAACTGCTTTATGGAGCCTAAGGTCCGACTTGAGCTTAGATTCTGCTCGGGTTTCGGTGATGAGCTGCTGGAGAGAATCAGATCACTGAGGCATTTGTGTTTCAGCCGAATAGATATCTTGACATTATGTCCAACTGTACAAAATTGCTTACATTTGATCAGCTGAGTTACATAAAAATTAACCTATCAATCAGGATTCTTATTAGAGTAGAGCAAGGTGCTAGCATTTTCTTTTTGATCTGATATCAAGTATTATCAAGCCCAATATTGCTGATATTAATACTATTATGATGGTTATGGTACTTCTGATCATAATTTAACTACAATTCACAATAAAAAATAATATAATAAAGCTACCGGGAGGATGCGGTTTTTGTTTTTACATATATGTAAAAAATATGTGGTTTTAGTTAGAGAGAAATTAATGGATGGATTAATGGTCCTTTCACCACTGCACTTCATTTCCCATAATCCCCCCTGGCTCGCACCTGCACACACTTCACAATCATCCATGACATCATTCACTCACCCTCATCGGCTGCTCTCCATTTAAGCATTCACCATCCACGACCACATCCCAGGGTCTCGTTGTTTGACTCTGAACTCTACCTGATTACCTATCCGTGGGTTGAACTGTCTTGTCTTTTGTGTGTCATTGTCTGCTAGTCTTCAGCCCACCTGCCTCTTTTCTTCTCTACCTGCAAAAGGATAAGATATTCATTCATATGCAAATTTCACCAGAACCGTGTGCAATCAAGAAACTCATCTGCCAATCACCTGTGTCATTCAATAAACTCCACTCATATTTTACCTCTGTTTGAAATCTTCTGTTCAATGACCGATTTCTGCATGAATTATTTTACGCACAAATGTCTATAATTACGAATAGTGAATCAGACTTATTGTAATTTCTGAGGATAAAATTAGTAATTATATTGTTTAAAAGTCATTATTTGCTAACTTGGTTCATTTTAGAGCTTATGATACATCTTCAGTTAATTAAATAAATAGACAACACATAGATTTGATATTAATATGCAAGTATCAATTATTATGACAACATACAGGACATATCAGAAGTATAGATATTTTATGATTATGAATTCTGCACACTTCTCCATGAATAGTGTAGATGAATTCAGCACAGAGAGATGAGATAGCCCTGGCTTTTTGTCGTCCTGTGTTTGATGCTTCAGGTTATTGGACTTGTGGTAGACTGATGGCAGGAGATGGTGGTCTTGTCAAAGCACACTTCATGTCAGCTGTGGCTTTGAGTTGACAAATGTTTGTCAGACTGAGACACCAGTCAAAATGCCACTATAGATTTAACTGAAATGGAATGATAAATCATGCTTGATGCTAAAGATGACATGGTGAGAAAGGGGCAGATTTGAGGCTGTCTAAAATCCCTTTTTGTGTCTGTGTGTGATTGTGCTCACCAAGCAGACATAATCTGTAACTGAATCTTGTTTCTTTTTTGGTTGGGGGAAAATGGAGTTATGAGTTATGAACAAGCGATGAGTGTTTTCCGACCTCAAGTAAAAATGATCATATGACAAGTTGGGATTTGTTCTGACACCAATGGTATCACTGAACTAGTTCAAATGGGAAGGAGGCATAAATGTTTTACTCCAGCATTTCATAGGTGAATTATTTTCTATGTATATATTATATTTTTATTTAAGATAAAAATAGTACATTTAAAAAAAAATGTTACCCAGTCTAATCACTTCATATTACATTGCATATAAGTGGACAACATCATTGGTAATATCAGTCTGTTTCAATGAATGCAATCTTCATGAGCTATCAAGTTTTCCTGGCACGTAATCTTAGCTTCTTTGGTTCAACATGTACTGTGATGGAGGAAAACAATCAATGAGGGTTCATGAATGGAAAATTGTGAGTGTGTGACCTGACAAGTGTGACCTGATTGAGTCAAGTGTTGCGAAGAGTCAAAAAATAATTGAAACAGTGGAAATGAGCTCCATTTGAATTCAGCAAAAGACTTGTAAATGTTTGTTCTTTTTGAAAGCAACTCAATAAGAAATGCATTTTTGCAAAGACACAATGAGGTCATTTTAAGAGAAGATGGATGTGTCTAGCCATTTTATTTTTGAGAATGAATGAGCCTGAATTACTCTGCTTTTAAAGACAGCTTTTATTCTCTTTATCTATAGAGTGTAATAAAAATAATTTTGGTCAAACTTTAGTTTAGGGTCCAGTTCTAACTATCTACTCAACTATTAACTTAGACTTTTGCCCATGTAAACTTCCAATTGCTGTTTATTGATAGTTACGTTTAGGTATTGGATTAGGGATGTAGGATATGGACATGCAGAATAGAGTATATGTCCTTTTTAAGTACTAATACAGCCAACATCCTAGTATGCAAGCTAAAAAGCAACTTATAGTGAGAATTGGGCCCTAAACTAAAGTAAAACAGCAAAACACTAAACTAAAGCAAAAACACTCAAAGATAATAAGCAGATTTAAAAAGATGCGTCTTAACTATAGATACATTTATACACTGATGTAGCCTCAGCCTCTTTAGAGGCTGTTTCTATGGACCACTATACATAAGCTGTGCCATATATTGGGATGGTCAAAGATCTGCAACCGTAATCTGCAACCAGAAGCTGTGCAATGTTGTAGCCTCTTACTGTAAGATGTTGTACAATGTACAATGTTCTTGCATCCCTGCTTTTATTTAATCCAAACAATTTACTACCTTGGTTGATAATGTTATTCAATGAATTTTGTTGTTTACATGACCATTCCAAATGCATATGGAAAAGTCAGAGTCCTACTGATATCCTATTGAGGCTCTGAAGACAGTGAAACCACTGATGGACTTTTTTGCATACTGCCTCAACATGAGTATCAAAACACGGCTTATTATCAATGATAAGCCTAAGATACTTGCATTTGACCTTCCAAGTAGAATTCTTGATACCCAAGCGGACCACCAGGCCGACAATGAATCCACACACAAGCTCAAGCTCATATCATCATTGATACACACAGGGATAGAAGAAACGGATACCAAACCAGTCATGCCGAGTGAAAACGCCAGAAATGTAGGATAGCAGTGACGTACAGTATCACAGTAAATTATAATATTAAATTACACAAAATTTATTTAAACTGGAAAATGAAATAAAATAAATTATTTAATTGAATGAAAACTAAATTGCATGGGTTGAGAAGTAGCAGTCAACTGCGCCAGCATCCTCTATCAACTAAATAGTGTGAGGAGACTTAATGTTAGCCTGCAGGGATGATAGTTATTACAGCTCCTCCCTAATCGAGTTATAAATTACATATTGGTGTCTGTATTCTGTCATTCCGCACAGTTCTGACTCTCTCTGTCTATCTTTCACATACACATTCAAACACACATAAATGTTTTCAATATCCTCTCAGAGATGCACTATTCTCTATTTGTTGATATCACAGAGCAAGAAAACTCAGTGCTTTTTTACTCTTTCTTTATTGGCAACTCATAATCTGCTTAGCTTTTAATTAATAAAATGTAAAAATGTTGTTATTTACTGTATAATATGTGGTGAAATTTAAAGGAGCAACTAAAGGGACATGTTGCATGGGGCAAAATATGAGCTCATGGGAGGAAAAAATATATTTTAATGCTTTTGTGTTCCCCTGAGAAACTTTCCGAACACAAAGTTTCTTGAGGGAACAAACATTTTGCAAGCAGATGCAGTTTCTCGGGAGAACGCAAAAGCATTGAAATGTATTTTTTCCTCCCATCTCATATTTTTTCATATGTCCCTTTTGGGGCTCTGTATATGTTTTGCCTGGCTGCATTTGCACCTTAATTTCCTTTAGTAAAGTATCTGTCTAAATAAAATACATTTAAATGCAAAGTAAAATGAAATAATAACATTACAACATAATAACAAGGATAAATAGACAAGTAAACAAAATCAATAAAATTTAGATGGATACAAAATTAAATTGAAGGGAAAAAACAAGAGGGTAATAGTAACATTTTTTAGTAGAGACAAAGAGACACATTTACTCATTGTCCCTCGTATGGTAACTGGCAAAGGCATCCTGTGCACTGCAGACCTTGTGGTCCCCTGAAGGGCGTTCACACTGACAGGGATTTGCAGCGACAAAGCAACCGGAAGTCATTCATTTTCAATGAGAGTCGGTGATTTGAGGTGACATGAGCAACAGAGACCGTTGGCGATGCAACAAAGTTGAGCAGAGTTCAACTCTATGCAAATGTACAATGACATAATATGACTACCAATGACAGTGAAGAGAGTGGAGCTCATGTGATCCACCTCATGATACAAAAAGATACAGGGGGGCATCTACTAGCAACACTCTCAATATTGTGATTAGTTTGAACAGTTCACCTAAAAATGAAAATTGTCATCATTTAATAACCCACATGTCGATGCCATGTGTCTCATTGTTGTTGTTGTTTGTCCATACAATGAAAGTCAGGGTCCATGTTGACCACTGCATTCAAATGTAATATAATGAAAATTCTGTCATAGTAAATGATGATGAACTTTCATTTAAGTAAGACTTATTTACTTTGTCCCATTGTTTTCATATGGTTTATAGTTTCTTTCTTATAAGAAATATTTATTCATTTATTATTTTTCCATAAAATGGAGGTCAACTGGGTCCAATGTTATTTGGACTGCAATGACTTTCAGTAAAACTTTTTTAATGCAAGTAATGACAAACAGTTTTATTTTTGTGTGAATTAATTAATCAATCATTTATTTATTTTACTTTGCTGTTATATTTCAACACTATCTCACGCCCAATTCTTGGGAATTCGACGAATGACTAAAAAGTGTTTAATTCGTACGACCTCTCTAGTACGAATTTGTACGATTTGTCTAAACCCATGTGATGGTTAGGTTTAGGGGCGGGGTAAGGGGTAGGTCATTCGTATGAATTCATGGCCAATTCGTAAAATATGTACGATTTAGCAAAATCGTACTAATTCGTACGAGTGAGGTCGTATGAATTGTTACGA
>JAOTRC010000034.1:10703598-10716316 GCA_027497675.1 Cyprinella lutrensis
AATCGTACTAATTCGTACGAGTGAGGTCGTATGAATTGTTACGAATTAGCCACTTTTTAATCATTCGTCGAATTCGTTCGACTTGGTCGTGAGATCTGGTTGTGTATTTGGGTTATCCAGTTGCCCTGCATAATTGTAATTGTTTCAAATAAATTAGTTAATTAAATACATATCTAAATATTTTATGTCACTCTCTTTTTCTCTCTCTCATAGGTAACATCTTTGTGGTGAGTCTTTCTGTTGCTGACCTGGTGGTGGCGCTGTACCCCTACCCCTTGGCTCTGTTCGCTATCTTCCACAATGGCTGGACAATGGGCTCCCTACACTGCCAGCTGAGTGGTTTTGTAATGGGACTGAGTGTGATCGGTTCGGTCTTCAACATCACGGCTATCGCCATCAACCGATACTGCTACATCTGCCACAGTCTTCGCTACGACCGACTGTATTCGCGCCGGAACACCTGTCTGTACCTGCTGCTCACCTGGATGCTAACCGCTTTGGCCACCGTGCCCAACTTCCTTGTCGGTTCCCTACAATACGACCCACGCATCTTCTCCTGCACCTTCGCCCAGACAGCAAGCTCCTCTTATACAGTCTGTGTTGTTCTGATCCACTTCCTTCTCCCGCTGGGTGTCGTTTCTTTCTGTTACCTGCGTATATGGACATTGGTGATTAGGGTCAAAAGTCGTGTCCGGCCCAATCCAAAGGCCAGAGCAGCTGACATGAGGAATTTCTTGACGATGTTTGTGGTGTTCGTACTGTTCGCCGTGTGCTGGGCGCCCTTGAACTTCATTGGCCTCGCCGTGGCGGTTAACCCTGCAAGAGTGGCACCCATTGTCCCCGAGTGGTTGTTTGTTACCAGCTACTTTATGGCATATTTCAACAGCTGTCTGAATGCTGTTGTCTACGGGTTGCTTAACCAGAACTTTAGGCAAGAGTACAAACAGATTCTCCGTGCTCTCTGCACCCCAAGAGCGCTGTTCAGTGAAAGCTCCAGGTGCAACACTGAAGCCATGAAGAGTAAACATTCACCGGCGGGAACTAATAATAACGTGAAAGAGACCAACATGTATAAGGGCAGAGAAACACATACTCTTTTCTAGTAGATCACTCCCCATTTACCATAAGGGTACAACAGGCCAAGAGGTGGACATGTGGTAAAATGCGCATATGTTTTTATTCTCCCAGATTGCAGCCAAAATCCCCACAGCACTTTTCTAATCATCTGCGGTTCATGAAACACAGTGAAATTTGGAATGATTCTTGATGTGATGGTTTGCAGGAACACAAAGTCAAAGCTTATCTAATATTTAAGGTTTTTAAAATGCTATAGGGTTATATAGCTAAAAAGAATCCAAATTCAATCCAAAAGAAATTAAACTGGGTTTGTCAACTGAAAATATATATATAAATGATATTTGGGGTGAAAAGTGTCCCTATTGCTGGGGGTACAGGCACATTAGTTGAACTAATAATAAGTTGGCTGACTATTATGTTGGGTAATCATATTTATATATTTATAAAATATTATTTATTTTCACTGTTAAGTCATATTACGTAAATTATATCTCCTGAGTAAGAAGATTTCAGAATCTTTTAAATCCCATTTGCATGTTGTTGTTTTTGTTATTTTAAATGAACTAATGTTAATGAAAGGAATATTTATTGAATTAATTTATGTTTTTGGATGAATGTTACAAACGTTGTTGAAGGAATTTTGAACAAGTATCAACTTAGTAATATATTTTGCATAATGACCATTCTTGCAAAGTTGTCAAGTATAGAATACTGTTTCTGGGTCTAAGTCTCTTGTCCAAGTTTCAAGTGAGAAATTGATTATCTCAACAGACAATAGACATTTATTTGCACTATTTATTTACAACACACTAAAACTTGTTTCCATGGACATCAAAATGTTGAAAAGAATCATTGTCTATCCATCTGTAATTTCACTGGAGATAAAGGTTGGGATCATGATTTATTTGGTAGTACACTCTCAGTACAAAAGCATTAATCAATAAAATTATTGAATATGAATATTTTTTAAACCCCAACTTAGCTATACGAAAGTGATTGGCAAGGGACAAAATCTACATTAGGTGGCAGTAAATTTAGCACCATCGTTTCATATATCTATTCTACAGAAGTATGTGTGGAGGCTATGAGATGATAATGGTCCTTGTAGAATGAAAATTTCTTAACAAATGGAGTGGTTGTCAGCCTTTTTGTGTTTTTATTTGAGCAGACTTGAGCTAAAAAAACAGAGAAAATAAGACTGTAGACTGTTGAGTCTGTCTGCTCTTGAGTTCCTATAGAGATTGGCTGATGCCATGGCAACTGACACTGAAAAATATGTTTTGATGCACTGTGAGTAAATTCCTTAGTAAAGTCTTTGTATATGGATGATTTGCATATCAGGTGAGTCTCCAAGTTATGGACTGAAAAGATTATTATTATTATTATTATTTTTTTTTTTTTGCAATAATAAAAAAGTTAAATAAGACTGATGCTCACATGAGTAATACATTTTTTTTTTTACTTTTGCAGCAAGAATTAATTTAGTGAAATATATTTGATAGATATATCTACATCATGTTCTGTATTTCCCCACTATCAGAGTGTGCATTTCTAATCTGAGTGGTCTGCATGCAGTGGTGCTGAGAACTAAACTAAATCTTTGTCTTTCTTTTTAGTCCTGTCTTTCTTATCCTGCTGAACCTTGCCTACATTTTTTGAGCATCATATGTCAATCATACTCTTTGTCTTCCCTGATTATTTTTACCCTGCACACACACACACACACACACACACCCCACTAATGCTCCTATCCTTGAGGGATATTCATCAGTTCTCCAGACACTTAAAGTGCTATCTGAAAGGGACAGCTGATGATAACCTGACATAAGATTCTCCAGAGCAGTAATTTTCAAAGAACGTCTGGAATTATTAACCCCGATGAACCACAGATATAAAGAGCCTATAAAAGAGCAGATATAAATGCTTTTCAAACTCAGTTGTATAAAAGCATATGGCACTGAGGGGGTTGGAGACTCGCAGGTCTTAATTTAAAACATCATACATATTTTACTTAATCATTTTTGTTTATATGTATTTGCTTATATGAATTGATTTACATGTTTTATGAATAAGTTACTTAACAAACTATAAGGCTTTGAGTCAAAAGTCGAATTACACAAATGCGGTTTGTGTTTATCATGTTTGTTTCAAGTTCAAAAATATTTTAAATTAGAAGCATTTTGTCCTTCAAACTAAAAGCCCATATTGCTGTAAAATGTAATTTAATGAAAAATATTTAAATGTTCTAAAAAATTTTTTTAGAGATCCTCCATCCATTTTGTTAAAGATATGTCAGTAGGATACCACATTAACCATATAGGAAATCTTTAAAAAGCTGTCACAAACACAATGGCTATAAATAAGGTTTTAAGTCAAAAGTCCTCAAATGCTGTTTTCTCCTTTTTTATGTTGGTTTCAAGTAGTACAAAAATATATTTTAGTTAAAAATAATCTCTTAAATTAGAAAATAAACATTTGATCATAAGCTACATAATAATAATGTAGTAAAATGTTTGAAAACTATCCCCTATTCTATTCTCTAATAGAATTATAGATATAGAAAAGAGAGAAATGAATAAATGTATAACTACTTTTTGCTGTGATGAAGAAAAGCCACCAGTGGTTTTCAGTGCGGGTATGTGGACACACAGCTGCTCTGCACAATCTCTTTTATTCGACTCTTTTATAAACTAGCCTACTCAGTTTCGTTTATGGAGCTCTCTCTGTTTAATCAGGTGTGGTAAAGAAAGCCATACAAAATGAGCGTGATTGAAACCACTTGTCAACATCATGAATTTAGATTTAAGTTTTCAGGTATACTAGTTTTCAGGTATAATCGACGTGTAGCCTACAACTGGAAACGAGTAGCAGTACTGCGGCGCCCCTTAGCGGACATGCGCAAACATGCACACAACTGCGGTCAATATGATCGAGATCATGTGACAAAGACCCGGAAGCGCAAATAATAATTCAAGATGTCGCAGCACGGAATTATCAGCGATTGAGTTCCTTTCAAGATTTTTTCTTTGTTTTGCCTATGAACAAAAATACACAATGGAAAAATACGACAAGACAGATGTCGGGTCCATTCCCGGAACCTTGCCTGATTTCAGAGGGTAAGAATTTGATATAATGTGCTTAGCGTTATTCTGTTCAGACTTCACGTGACCTCTCTCGCTAAAATTACAATCACAAAGCCCAAGAAACTAACGGATTAAAATGAAATAAACATTTACATATAAAATCAATCATGTGTTTGGTGCTCTTGGTGATACCAATTCATTTAAAATTCACATTTCGACTACTTTAATTTGTCTAATCTCTCATTGTCTCTTTTTTCCTCTTTTATTCATTTAGGAATGACGGTTCTCTTGTCTCTGTGCTCAAGACACTATTGTTTTTCACTATTCTGATGATAACTCTCCCCATCGGACTGTATTTTACATCAAAGTCTTTTCTCTTTGAAGGTATTTTGCTTAAAAAGGCTGATAAGCCAACTATATTTATAATAATAATACTTACTATTATTATTATTATTATCATCAAGACTGCTGTTCTGATTATTTTTGGACTGTCCACACAAAGTTCCAGTGCTAAATATCGATGTGTTACTCTACAAGCCATTATAATGAGTCCTTACTTAGTTGCTGGTTTCCTTTTACCATAATAATTTCTCCTTAACTCTGTTCTTTTCTTTACAGCCTTTCTGGGTTACTCTAGCAATGACAGCTATTTCTATGCTGCCATCGTTGCTGTGCTTGCCGTCCACGTGGTTCTGGCACTCTTTGTTTACGTTGCATGGAATGAAGGATCACGCCAATGGAGAGAGGGAAAACAGGATTAATCTAAACTGGAAGCAGCAGGGAGAGATGGAAACACACACATGCCACTCTTATCTTATTCCCATGAACTAGAATATCATAATGGAGTGACCCCATCTCTCTCTGTGTGTGTGTGTGTGTGTGTGTGTGTGTGTGTGTGTGTGTGTGTGTGTGTGTGTGTGTGTGTGTTTACTTTTTTCTCCTGAATGGCTCAACTTGTCAGAGATAAGACGCCTGATTTCTTCTTCATCTCATGCTATGGTCAAGGTCATCTTTAGATCTGGTTGGAGGTTGTGTCAGAAGGTTTTAGATGATATTGTGTGTTTTTGTGCAGGGCTAATACAAGATGGTAGAAATGACAAGCTGTTCTCATAAACATTCATTGTTCCTGCAGTGTCATTATTTGCCTCATTTAGTCAATAAATGAAATCAGTTGATTCAGAACTGGATTCAAGCTGTTGTTCGGTATGATTTTTATGTCTTCCCTTCTATTTTTTTTTTACCAAGCATTATAGATAGTTGGTGAGTTCATATGAGTGGGTGTCTGTGGTTAAGTTTAAAAAAAGTCCAATGTCATTTCATTAATTCATCAATTAATGCTGTTAAAGCTCTCATTTTCTCTTGAAGCCCAAAGAGTGTTTTATAACATTTTACAATTTATAAATATTATTTAAAATGACATGTGGAGTGGGATATGAGTTATTATGTTCTGTATTTTGGATCTCCATCTGCCCCAAACACATTTTATACTTTGCGCCTTCTTTTAGGATAATATGATAGAAAATGATTAATTAAATATCACAGCATTAATCAGAATGTTGAGTTAGATTGACCCATGCATGTAATATATTTTAATGAATCACACAAATATTTGATGATAACATGGAATCGATGATTAATAAACTGAATCCTGAACCCTTCAATTGTTTCTCCTGAATGGTTATCTATGAAACTAAAACGCTGACACTTAACAATATTATAAACTCAAAAAAACATAATTTCACATGACAACGCGTCATGTTCTGTCTTGAATGAGAAGTGGTAGCTACAAGCTTCGAGTTCTGGACATTTATCAAGCGGAAATTCTTTGTGATCATGTTTGACAAGTGAAGCAGCCGAAGCTAGGGGCAGAGATGGAGGTTAGTGAATGATCATTGAGTAGTTTGCACTTCTCAGCCCAGTTTAGACAAGTGTGTATGACCCCAAGTCAACAGGAATATATGCAAAGATGGGGGATGTGTGTGTTGTTTTAATAAACCAATGTTTGAGACTAAGAGAGTAAGACGAGACCAGCCTTGAGCTCTACATTTATGGTCATTTTAAACTCATTCAAGCATTTTAACCCTAAAGCAGTGGATAACAAAAATAGTTCGTTTTGGCTTTAGATTAAGAGATACATCTACAGAGAATCCAGTGCCACTATCTCAAATCAAGAGTGAAGAACCAGTGACTCGGCTTTAACACTGTGCAAAGAAAGAGGTGAAGTAATTTAACAATTGGAGCAAAAAGTCGCCAAAGAATAAAGCGGGGTATATTTCATATTTTTCATATTATACAAAGAAAAAGGCTCTTTGAGCCCCTGTCAAGTTACATTAAATCACTAACCCCAGGGATGGCTTTGGTTTTAAATGAGTTCATGAATTGGTTCTGGTCTGGATAGATTTCTGACAGTGTTGTTTTTCCATCGGTATAGCCGGTATAGTGGAAGGAATGAAGGCTTTAACACACCATCTGCTAATGCAGACTGAGCCAGAAAATAATAGACTGGAAAACATTGAAAGGGAAAAAAAACTGAGTTGAAGCTGGGGAGGGGTGCAAGGAAAGAAGAGAAACATGCAGGCGGAAATATTGAGAGCATGTCTGAGTGGAAGAGGAAGAGTGGAAAAGGAGAATTAGTAGAATTTCCTCCAGCTCTGCCGTTTTCTCCGGCCACTGCCTACTTTCTCTCCATTCTACCCCCTCTGTGAGCTGTGCAGCCCGAGAGAGTAATTCTACACTACAGAACTGATAACAGCAGAACACTTCACAACTGAACTCTAGATAATAGAACATTAGAAGAGAGGTTCATGTTTAATAAGCATTCAAATATGAGAAGCTATATGAATATAGAGCGTATTTGGAGTCAAAATGTAAGCTGCAACTTGACTGCATGGATGCAACAAACCAGAAACCAGTGTGGACCTCATCAAAATGGTTAAATACAGCTACACCTACTTCATCTAGACCAGGGATGGGCAATTTCAGTCATGGAAGGGCCACTGTCCTGCAGAGATCTAAAAGGTCACCTGAAATGAAATTTTTATGTTGAATTTTTTTTAACGTTAATATTAGTTCCCCTAGCCTGTATTTAGTCCCCTCGTGTCTAGAATTTTCAATCCGTGTAAACCGAGCTTTGACTACTATCGAAGTTGCCCATGCTGAATATGAACGTCCTGGTCAAGGATTCAACAAAAAATGCAAGTTCAAGATGAACTGAAATGTTTGTAATGCCTAAAACAGGGGTTCACAACTCTGGCCCTCAAGGTCCACTTTCCAGCAGTTTTGCTCTATCTCTAGGTCTAACACACCTGAACCAGCTAAGGTCTTCAGGACTGCTAGAAAAAGATGGTCTATTTTGATTTCATGGTGACTTTAAGCCAGTATTTACAAAGCTTACGTAAATCACATGTCCTGCTTTGTACTGTAAGCAACAGAGCGATAGGTGGTCCCCCTACTGCAAGACCTGATGCATGTTTCTAATGAGGACCTATACATGATCTACATGACCTTGACAACAATGGAGATGGAGACCAAAGTTTCACAAGTTGGTTAAGTGCAATAATATTGGCACAAACGAGAGAAGAATTGAGGGGAAGCAGGAGGAGAAAAGGAATGAGTGAAAAACACAGGTCTCATCGAAAGCAACAACAGCTCTGGCTTCACAATGGGGGGCCATTATAGATAAATAGGGCAAGGAAAGCTGTTATCCAACCGTTCCTCCGACAGTCCTGACCTGAAATCAACACAGAACATGATAGAACCTCTAGTCTATTTCTGCTTCACTTACTCTTTCTCCTCACTGCCAGCTCCAAGAGATGACGGAGATATTTCATCCATTTATGCGTCATCGTTACAATTATTAATCCAGGTCTTGTACGTATCTGTGAGTGTGCATATGTATTTGAGTTTATGGGTGGGTATGTGTGTGTGTGCACGAATCTTCCCCTATTATTCTCTGTGACTCACTCCCGTCGTGTAAACACACATGCAGAGAGGTGAGAGGATGTTGTATAATCCTCCCCATTTCCTGTGTGCATGTGGCTTTCTAGTCAGACAATACATGACCTCATTGAGATCAAGAAAGTCTTGACCAGTGCAGACTCACACACATACAACCAACACTCAGGTGCGTTAGACACTGAACTGTACATAAATCATGTAAACTAATGCAAACACACCCATCACATCCAACTTATTCTATATAACACTTACTAAACTCATCAAAAATAAATATTGTATCTAATATATATTTATTTTTTTCGATAATAGTAAAAAAATACATATTTACATTTTTTTTTTACATATAAATATAGGCTATAATCTATTGATGATGCCTGATACACACAGAAAGCTAAATAAAGTAGGAGGAAGGTCATGTCTGTTAAAGATAATGGTTAGTGTGATGGGATTTCATTCTTTGGCCGCTGGACAGTTGGCCACGTTGCCATGTCAGTACAGTTACACAATGACCTCTGGCATACATAGCAATTGTAAGTCGCTTTGGATAAAAGCGTCAGCTAAATGAATAAATGTAAATGTACAATGTAAAAATGTAATATTTATATTTTATATAAAATATATATTTTCGAAACCCGAGCGATTCTAAAACTGCAAAAAAAATAGGTTGTGTTTCATTTTTTAGGTTGATATCTCAAAAAATGAGCCAAACCTTTCACTAGATAACAACTAGACTCCATTACTGCACATATAAGAGCGCCTCCATTTCCAAATGTGTTTTGAACCATGATTCCCAATCAATTTTGATACAATTTGACGTAGGCATCCTATTGAGAAGTAATATGAGAAGTTTGGCAGATTTTGATATGAAGTCAACCTCTAAGAAACACATAAACGAACACAGATGTGCGCCATAGTTCGCTTCCTGCCACATCACAAATGGTGAATCTTCTTTTTTTCTTTATATTTAAAAAAAATCAGACCTTGTTACCTAAAACAATTTAATGGATTGCTATCTTTTGAACTCTCGGTATGAAAACAAAAGGAGGCTACCCTTCATTCATGATTTTTCATGTTCATCGCTATTTCAAAATAAAAGTCTGAACACGGCTAAAGAGAATGAAAATATTCTTGCTGCAAATTGATAAATTATGGCTCCTCGTTTAAAAATCAGATTAAACTAGAGATTGTAAGCTTTCAAATGATATATTGTTTGTCAAGATTAGTTTAGGTTTAGTATAGGATTTTACTGTTTTGGGTAACAATGGATTTGGGCCCACCACTTGTATTCATTTAAGTTAGTTCATATTTAGGGATGGAATTCATGCTGAATATGCGAAACATTTGGTTGTCAGCCAGGTGACTCATGGCACAGATATAGAGCTAGTGGGATCTGTAGAGAAATGAAAGGCCAGAAAGTGGTTCACAGACTTCAGACATTACAAAATATTTTTGGTGAGTATGCTGTCTCAATCTGAAGTACCAGAATCCTGCTCCCTAAGTAGAACACATCCACTAAGTTGCCATGGACACAATTTGGGCACTCATCCTGTATTTTGATTGTGCAATAGTAACTAAGGGTGATTCACCGACTAGCGACCATCGCCATGGAGACTGGTTTTCTCTCACACATTATCTTGGAATTTTCAGAGCGATCACTTGAAGTTTAGTCTAAGAGAAAAAAAATAAGAGACGGAAAGAAAGAATAATTCTAAACTTTAGACTAGCTATAGTGTAATTGACAGTTGCCAATTTGAGGCTTTGTAAACACATATATAAACTGTCTGCAAGCGCTCGACATTCAGTGGTAACTCCACGACAAACTGTTTTGTTTAGGTTTCTGCACATCATTTTTGATCAGTAATGATACTAATGGGAATGACTACTGAGGACCAGCCACCTTGTCTTTTTCCACACAGTATTCTTTATTCACGCTGATCTAGGATTCAGGCTGAACACTGACTCACTGGGTATTCTGCCAGGGCATTGGGTCAGCAATGTGTTTTCTGCTCTACACCAAACACCCTCTCTTTTCTTCACGCCTCAAACGTCTCAATTTGCTTATTAATTGACTTTTAAGAAAAACTCAGGTATTCTGTATTGTGCATTCTGTATGTTATCTTGTCATGTGAATCTCCAGTCACAACGAATGCAGTGTTGTGCACTGGAAAAGTAATATTTTGGGGTATTCTACTGTAAAAAATAACTGTGATTTTAACGGTAAAATACTGTAAAATGTAAAATTGGTTAACAGAACGTTTCCGTAGCCTACTATACACGGTAAATAACTGGGATAAAATTTTACAGTAAAATACCATTAAATTTAAAGTTTTTGAAAGTGAAAAAGAACAAATCATTGTATAATTTACAGTGAAAAACTGTAAATTGACATTCCCATTTGTCATTTAAGTTCTGGCAACGTCTGCTCTAGCCTATATAATTCTATTCTTCTCCTCCTCTAATAGGCTATTTCGAATTATAATGAATTGCATGTGTTTGTCAAGATTAGTGAGACGTTTACAGGGTAGGCTACACAACAGTGACTCAGTATGGATCAGCTGTGTGATTTCTGCCTCTGGTCCACAGCTGAGCGTTTCATTGACCAAGCACCACTGAGAGCGAAGCGGCATGATGGACATGACCTAGATACAAACCACAGCAGCACGATCCCGCCCGCCCGCTGCTGCTGCTGATGATATTGGCTACATTTTAAAAGAAACTGTAATTATTCACTTCGAAGAATTGTGCTTCTTATTTTGCATACGAACGCCAAACGAGGGTGAATTTGATCGGTGTAACGGATGTAGCCTAAATAAACTATTTCTAAAAGTAAAATGATTTGGGTAACGTTGATCGTATGATTGGCTTTCTGGCGGTCGAATTTTCCAAATTTATGTTGGAGAAGAAATTGGGACGCAATCTCCGTGTTTTATTTTTATATGTAACAAAATGCTGAGTAGGCTAATCATACTTCCAAGTTACGGGTCGCGCTTGGAAGGGCGTGAGTGGCAAACTGTTTCCATGGTGACATCCTCAGACAAATTCGACCTGATGCCAGACGCCGGAATCTGGAGACTGATGGAGTTGTAATATAGCCTAGGCCTACGCTCTGAATGACTAATCTACCTTTCGTTGATGCTGAAACGTTTGAAAACACTGTGGAATATTGATTAAAAAAATGCAAATTTCTAACCCCTTTTACACCTAAACTCTTTAATTCAGATGGGGCTGACGGTGACGCCATATTTCAAGTCATTCAGAGTAAGTAAGCAAATCAACCAAATAAGCTGCGGCCCGTCAAAATAAACCTTATGAAACAGTAGCTACTACACAACATAACTGACTACAGAAGTCCCACGTCATTTTAGTAACCCGATCCTTTATTTGTATATTCGGTGTCATTTAGGCTGTATCTGGCGCAAAAAAATGCATTTAAAATACAATAACAAGATTAAAAAACAACAACAATTCAGTATTATCATATGACATCCCCTTGGCTTCAGTCAATAAATTAAATCAAGTTCCATTGATATTTTTGGCAACAATAAGGAATTGATGGAGACGGTCGGTCACATATGCAAACATTGTAGCCTACGTCCAAATGTGTTTTCTGAAGTGTCATTTATTTATTTACTATTTGTTAACATTTATTAGAGGAACAATTTATTACAAAGACGATAAACCTCTTTTGCAACGATTTTTGTGTGAACATATGAGTGAACACCCACACTCGGTGAGTTTGGTCTTTGTAAACTAAACTCCAATGCTTTTATGAAGGATTCAACCACAGAAACCGATGTGTCCAAATTTCAATCACCGTTCTATGTATCATCAGAAATTGTCTTAAAACAGGGCTTTAAGTGTAGGCTGCAATAGGCTACCGAACATGTAATTTAAAACACTGCAATCCCATTGAACAAAATTGCAAAGTGTTTTGTCCATTTTTTCCATCATCGATGAAAAATTTTTTAGACACCATTTTTCATCATGTTGTAACGCATTGGGAAGCCAGAATATATAGGCTACGTGTCCGTCTGTCTATCTGTTTAACACATTGTTATTTTCAACAAACCAGATGCATATGCGTCATCAGATGAACCGCGGTGCAAGTGTGTGCCGAACCATGGAGAACCGAACGGTACGGTTATTTTTTATTTTATTTTTTTTTTTGTACCAAGAACCGTTACACCCCTAATTTGAATGTGTGTGAAGTTTCTGAAATGTTGCCAAAAAATATTTTACCCTCAAAAAAGGATCAAGGTCAGAGAAAACTCATTTTGGAAAATGTTTTTAGCCTTAAATATTTGTAAAATATAAATGATTTGTTTATAGCTGTAATTTCATTATTAATCCCATAGGGTTAACATCGTTCACTCTAATTATGTGGTATTTGTAATATTCAACTAAATGGCTTTCATCCGATCTGTAACTCAAGCTCCCCCTTTATTTCCACACGAAGAGCTTGCCTCACAGAAACACGGCCTCCTTAATTCTCCACCGATGACATTCTCTCTGGCCGCCGACAGGGAGAGAGAGAGAGAGAGAGAGAGAGAAAGAGAGAGAGAGAGAGAGAGAGAGAGAGAGAGAGAGAGAGAGAGAGAGAG
>JAOTRC010000034.1:10734456-10747995 GCA_027497675.1 Cyprinella lutrensis
AATAGGTAATCTTCAATGCCATTTAAGTGAAATTACTGAACTTAAATATATAAGCTTAATAAAAATTATCATTTTAGAAGAAAATTTCAAATGGCACTTAGAGGTTTTTGCATCTGAACTCTTCATATATATGATGAATATGTTGACAACATAACTTTCTACATTGATTTAACTCATCAAAATAAAACTTTTAATAAAAACTTTTTTTATATTAAACACATTTTTCAGCTTAATGTAATTTAAGTTAAAATTTCTTATACAGCGAAGTTGATTGTTTTCTTTCGAAGGGGAACCCAACACTGTGTCTAGATCTGTATGCGTGTAAAACAAACGCTACAAGTGAAGTGTGTTCGACTCCTCGAGGAAGCTTGATGTGCTCATTATAATGCATTAGCAAGTATGACTGAAAGAGATTGCAAGAAACTTTGATCTTCTGTGATTTTCACCTGAGGGATAGTGGTCTAAATTTGTGTTGGTATACTCTGTACATGCGTCATTCCTGGTTGAGTAATACGAATCTGTCTTTAAAAGGAGAGCTTTCTTCTCTCTGGAGATTTGAATGCATGATTTGTGATGCAGTCAAAGTGAAAAGCTCCATCTGTGCTTTACTATTTCTTGAGGGATGAGAGTTTAGCACCTACACCCCATGGTTCAGGTCTTTTGGCCGCTGTAGTGGCAGTGCGGGATCTATCGCAGTGATTGTAGGCATAGAGTTTGGAAGTCTGACAATGAGTCCTTTTTCTTTTCAAGACTCCTCCTGCTATTTCTTATATTTTAAGTGCCTACATCAGGCTGGACAGATAACGTAAATGGCGTTCTTAGTTTATTTTATGATCTGCCTTGTGATTAGTCTGGCACTGGGCTTGAGAAAAGAGCTGTGAATGGCTTTTTGCTAGGTCAATACAGGTTAGTACTGATTTAAATTAGCATACCAAGTCCTAGATGAGAGAGTTGACCTGCCTCCCCCCAAGAGGGGTCTTTAATTAGGATGGCTTCCCTTGAGGTATCAAAATAGGGTAGATCCACTCGCTGTTGAAGCTCAAATGGTCCCAGGGAACCTAACAAGGAGGGGTTAATTTATCTTTAGCAGAACCTCTCGTTATCAGGCACCATTTGTCAGGTGATGGGAGTCTTAGGACCCTAGACAAGTCCGGGAACCTTCCCCTACTGTTGCGGTTTTAAAGTAGGATCTTCCACTCAGCCTTAATCGATCCCTTAGAACTTAGTAAGTTGAGGTTAATTTGCCTTATGTCAGCTCTTGTTTTCAGACACTTTTGTCAGGAGCTGGGAGTCTTTTGGCTCTGGACTAGTCGAGGCAGGGTGTGAGTGCGCTTTCCCCTGATCTTTCTAGGGTAGTACAGCTGTAGCTCCCCTGCAGTTTCCTAGAAGTTAGAGTTCTATTTTAGCAATGAGGGTGAATAGTTATTCTAAATGAAAACCACTGTCTTTGCTCCCTCTAGTGGTAGTGGTAGGCAGGGTAACACATTAAAATAGTCTGGCTAAAATAGGTGGCTAAGGCTGGGTCCACAGGGAAGAGAAAGTTTGAGAAAGGCCAGGACTTTTCTTGTCATGGGGAATATGAGCGTGAAATGGTCGAGGAAGTTTTACCACTTGACAGTCTATGGATCTTAGGATGCGCCCTGTATGATTAATGCTTCTGAGTTCTGGCTAGACAAGTCCGTATTGAGTCAAAAATGCCCATTGTGGCTGGGTATAGCACAGTTAATGAGGCAGGCCTTCCCTTAGGATGGCGGAGTGGGTATTTGTTTCTCCAAGCGGCAGACGCAGTGTTGAGTTCCACTTTGGGAACGTCTCGGGATATGACTAACCTTGGTTCAGGGCTCAGCATGTCTCCGTCAGACAAAGAACTTGATTACATCTATTGCAGGTTTCTTCTTATACCCACTGGTGCTCATATAGTGATGTCATGGACTGTTGTCGGCCAATTAATTTGTCGTGTATACACATGTTTCAGACACAATCACACTAATGTAGTTCCCCATAGCGCCGATCGAGATGCAGTATTGAGTTCCCCTTCTCAGGGAACAGTGGTTACAGTCATAACTTAAGATGTTGACAATAGGAGAGATATCCAACGATCCAGAGAGACTAATAGAATGACCAACAGAATGTAAAAATGTTAGCATTTCTGATGCATCTTTGACGTTTATGAGTACTGTTGGGCTGTTTAGGATGGGATTGCTGGTATCAGGAAGCAGGTGTTTACAATGGGTTATTAATTAACTTCTGAAATGAATCTCACAGTAATTTGTGTCAGTGACTTGTAAACAAGCCATGCTGCAGGTCACAAACAACAAGATTTGGCCAATATTTGTGCATTTGAGTGATTACCTGTTGCTTAATATAACAACACTCGTTTAAAATTCCTAAAGCATAAACAGAAGGAACAATCATACTGACTTGTCAATTCCTTATAAAAAACACTTGACCTTTTATTGGTTTTTCACAGAAACATGTAGGCTGCGCACACACACACCCTTGACGTATATCTGCGGTTGGATTCTAATGAGGAAGTTCTTGTTATTATTTCCTGAACTTGTGAATGTTGTTTGCTATGTTGTTTAAATTATCTCCCTCTCCCTTTCTTTCTTTTTTTCTCTCTCTCTCTCTCTCCCTCAGTTACTCCCTCGCACTTGTGCTGGTGTTCCACTGACCCTTATTCCTTGTTCTTTAAAGATACAGAGCTGCAGTCTGCTTCCAAACCAAAGTAGCACTGACATAAAAAACAGTGACAAAGCAAAACATAAAAGAAATTACAAAGAGAAAAAAACAAGAAAGGAAACAAATAAGGGCAAAGGAAGAAAGATGAAAAAAGAAAGACTTTGTTTACCTTTTTATATCCACAATGACTCATTGCATGATGAATCTAAGACTCACTCTTTTAAGAGTTATCATCAGAGTTTAATTAGACTTCATTATCTTTTGGTTTTATAATTACGAGAGTTTTGAATCTATTTTTGCTGAAACATTATGGCAACCACGCCATTAAAGTGTTAAGAATAATGCAGAGCAATTAAATCTTTGGTGAGTTCATTAAAAAATGCACCGAGCCTTTAAAGGCACACTGCTGATGTGTTTGAAAGGTTTGTCAGCTCTTCTGCCCAGCAGCCATGTTGGACAGAGGACTGATGGTGGAGGATTCAGTTTTTGCCATGGCAACCGATACAGGTCCTGAGACTGTGCTTTCCAACATCACACATTTCTGCTTTAGCTGTTTAGGTGGATTTAAAAGATGTCCTCTCTAAAAGATGTGTTTGTGAACGCATGTTTGTGTTGACAATTTTATTCATATATATATTTTTTAAAAAAAAAAGTAATTTATTTGCTGTCAGTATAGTTTCAGTGCAAATTTCTAAAGAGTCACTTTATTTAATTACAAAAATCATAATTTCTTTTCTAAAAATCTTGTAAATTTGAGCATTTCCCTGTCTATTAAGTTTGGACATTGCAGTCAATTCCACTAACCACCATGACTGCTGAATTGTCATTGACTTTTACATGTTGCATTGTGCTGCCTGTAGCTTACATCTGTATAGATACTGTACCTATAGATTTCCTTTCCTTTGTAATTCTGTTTTCTTTGAACAACCTGAAATAGTTATTTTTTTTACTAGTTAATTATTTCTAATAATTTTCTTAACTTTCAACTTATAGGCACTATATAAAAAAATATAAAAAAATTATTGATGATGATATATATTAATAGCTAATAATTGTATATACAAAGAGATGTTGTATCATCTTGCAAGTAATTGTTTAATCTAGCTATTTAACTAAAAAGCAACTCTATTGAGACAATGTGCATATGTGAAAGGCGGCCCTAAGCTTAGACACACGGACTCAACGCAGCATGACATTCACCAAACATAGGGTCAAAAGAGCGGATCGTCTGTGTATGTGGCAATTATTTAAAAATGATTGTTACCGGGTGTTTATGCACGAGGCCGTCCTTGAATTTGCGTTTTCGGTGTCTTTTCTCTGGAGTGTGTGTGTGTGAGAGAGAGGCTGCGGGCGGTTAGTGATGTCGTTGGTTGAGTATTGAGCTCCCGTCTGACCTACTTTCGTACTTCGCATCAGCTCAGCGCTGTTTACAGGCTCTCCTGAGCGGAGAATGTGGACCCGGTAACGAAAAAACGTAGCCCGAACGCCGAGGCGCGTGCTCTCCTGTTCCGCTCTATTTGGGGATTCTTCAGTTTGAGTGTTTTATGGATATTTTTCCCTGTGTCCGACTTCAGAGTGGCTCTTTCGTGGGTTGTTTATGGTGAAGGCGAGCTCACTCGTGGCTTGGAATGAGAGGCGCGGACGAGGGCAAAAGTGAAGTGTGGACCTGTCTGTAGTCCTAAACGCACGGTAAGATAGCCTATTACGTAGGCTATAGCTAATGTAGCCTAAGTTATAATACAAATGAGAAAGTAAAGCTGTTAAGTCTGTGGAGCTGTTTTGACGCGTTTAATAAGCTTGTTGGCTTCCATTGGATTCTGTGAGTCTACAGGGGGAAACTAAGTGGGACTCGTAAATGAATATCGAGAAATTGATGGGTGAGGATGTCGTGGAAACGGAATCACCTATGTTACCGCGAGCGTTTTCTTACCTTGATCTTTTTATCCCGGGCGCGATGGACTGAAGAGTGCACAATTAAACACGTTCAGGTTCTGGACCTTGGAATTATGTTCCTGAAAACTTTCTAATATTTTTAGGGAAGTTTGCTGGTTTGACTGCCGTGGTTCCGGATTGATCTGAAATCTTGGAATGCAGTCAAAATGGGTCACTGTTTAATGCTCTGAAACCAATGTCTCCAGCAGCATAAAACCTTTCTATGACAATGTCGCTTTATGTTGGGCTATTGAAACTTTTAATAAATGACTTGAATCCATTTGCACTTGTGTGAGAAATACGTAAGAGCTCCTCTGATTTAATTACAATGTACACGTTCATTCAAATGTTGTGACAGCATTTCCTTCCACTTGTCATATTGTTCAAAGTGGTGGAAAAGGTGCCAGCAATGAACTTAATTTAAGTTGTAAATTCCGCACTACTTAGTTATTTTCTTAAACGTTTAGTAAAAACTGAGTGGTTTTAGTTTAATTTGTAATAGTTTTGTGGCCTTGGACTACTGTTGTTTGGGCTGGAAGAAAGTGTGTGTTTGGGTTCTGTTTGTTGTGGTTCAGGAAATGATTTGGACTTTGCAAGGGTAGCTGACTCATAGCAGTCCATGGACTTTTTTTTTAGACTGAGATTTTAAGTGAAATGTATATGAATGTATAAGCAGGTGTGACACACATAAAGCAAAAGGCTGCATGCATAATGATTATTAAAGACTGAAGATTTCAAACAAAATCCTGCTTAAAATTGTTTAGATGGAATGTAGAAATATCCAGAACGAGTTACGAGTAAGGAACCTTATTACAATTTTATTATTATTATTATTTATTAGGAGTTGTGTCTTTGTTTTTGGTTGTGGATAGTTAAAGGGATGAAAAATTGCCTATATTGTACATTATACATATGTACATTATACATGTACATATTTTGTTCCACAGAAGAAAGAAAGGCACTCATGTTTAAATCAACATGATGCATGCATGATGACAGGATTTTCATTTTTCGGTGAACTTTGCCTTTAAGTGATGGTTGTGGGTTAAGTAAATTTAGCTCTAACCTTAACCCTTTCCAAAAATATTTCAGGTCAACTACCCTTCAATGTTTAGAGGCAAGTGCGAGCATGCATGAATGTGAGTTCTTGTAATGTCACACAATGTATGTTCATGTGATGGAGAGACCTGTTTGAATGTTTTTGTGCAGTGTGGATTAGTGTGTAGATACATGTGTAATGGAGCCTTTACCTGGGCCCCCTGGTTAATGGAATGTGTTTGTGCTGCTGTATGGTGCATGGGCCCCTGAATGGTTAAATATGGGCTCTAGGCTTTATGGTAATACTGTAAACAGTGCAATTTGTTCGAGTGATGCAATAATTCCCTCACCTTTCACATGTAGGTCAAGCTGTTTGCCTCCTGGAAATCACTCTGTCTTGCTCCGTTTTCCTCTCACTTGCTCTGTTGCTTTTTATGCAAAACAACTTACAGATGAGAGACTGAGATTCGTTTCTCTCTGTAGGCAAGGGCGTGTTTATCTGGTATACCCTCTTACGTCACAGGGCACTCACCACAATTTCCAGTTCCAATCGGAAAATTCAACTGCAGTAGCCACTGTTCCACATGAAGAAGGCAGCACTCCGATGTTTTACACCGTATATTTTCTTTAGCTATAACCTAGAAACATGCTTAATTTCATAGGTAACACTTTGCTTGTCCAATTTGTTAACAAGGATGTAGGGATATCAATTTTCACAAATTCCCATGATCGATCATCGTTTAAATTAACAATCGATTAATTGTTTGTCTTAATACTGCAATATGCGAATGGCTTAAAGCATTAAGGTATGCAAATGCTGCTGAAAAGGCTATTAGGATATTTTTGATGAAATCTGAGAGCTGGCTCACTCCTATAGGTAACACTTTGCAAGTCCAATTTGCTAACAAGGATGTAGGGATATCAATTTTCACAAATTCCCATGATCGATCATTGTTTAAATTAAAGATCGATCAATTGTTTGCCTTAATTCTGCAATATGCGTCTGGCATGACAGGGTATGCAAATGCTGCTGAAAAGGCTACCTCACCAAATAAATGAGAAGGGTTTTAATCTAAATAAAGGGCTGGTAGGATACACAAAACACCATATTAAAACTTCATAGGCTTCTAGGCAATTTCATTCAGCCGGTCCAGAAAAGTCAGTACATTGTTAAAATAGTCCAAGCGACTACAGTGGCTCAACCTTAAGTTTATCAAGCGATGAGAATACTTTTTGTGTGCAAAAACGAAACAAAAATAACGACTATCATTTTCTTCTGGCCTCTGACATGAGTTCATGAGAGCACCACAACCCATGAGAACTGAGTAATTACTGACAAAATTGTCATTTTTGGGGTGAACTATCAAAACTATCGCTTTAAGTTTTGCAGCTCGATTTGAGTTGGGCCGATCCTTCCACCTGCTTGGAACAGTCAAGGTAAAGGTCAGTGGAAAAGATTTTGTGCTCTTTGGGATGGCACCACAAGGCACTGTTCACTTGCAGAACTCAAGCTTCTGGAGGGCACACTGATTTATTGAGTTTAGGTGTATGGGGGTGCAATGCCAGTGGTTGTACTATAGACAAACATCAGTGTCTTAAATTTTAAGCGAGCCGCAATTGGCAACCAGTGCAACTGTATGAGAAGAGGTGTGACCTGTGCTCTCTTTGGCTCATTAAAGACCATTCTGCATCATTCAATATCAGTTGCAGAGATACCTCTTGTTGTTGTGTACTGCTTATATTGCCCACAGAAATTAATCTGTTTAGAAGCACAGAAGGTATTTGATCATCACTACTGCTTCCTGGCCTCTCTTATTTATGTTGGTGTGGTTTTGTTTGTGAGTGAGTTTGAGTGATAATGGATTTAATGAGGTGCACTTGAAATATTCACCTGTCTGATCTAGAGTAACCTACAGTAAGTGCAGGGGCAACACAGCTCCACAATCCCAACCGTGAATCAGTACTCAATTCCACAGTGCTGCTGTCTCTGAGTTGTCACACCACAGAAAAATGTGTTATTAGCCACCCAGCCAAATCTGAATGATAAAAAACCACCAAGTAAATAAAGTCTTGAAAGAACGAGCAGTATTTTCTGCTCTCAAATGCTGGGGGCATATCCGCTGGCTGCGTTAAAACCATGCCCACTAGCAGGAAAGCTACCGATGGTGATTTTAGGGGATACTGCTTTCGGGATGGCAGGATGAAGGCAGGGGCGGGAGATAGTCGGTTCGGCCCCATTCACCAGTAACAGCGGATTATCAGTGAATCCCAGTTGTCCCCCGACGAAAGTTTATAAAACTATCCCATGTGAAATGGTCACTACAGAGGCGGGTTTGGGCGGGGATCCTCAGCTCTCTATCAAGGCGGCTCTTCACAAAATGAATCCACCTCTTCTTGATGTGATTGTTTGTCGGAAAATTAAATAAGGACACTGATCTGTTTTGTACGTGATCGCATCCAGGTAGTAGCCTACGCAGTTCCGTGACGAAGGCATAGCTACTGTATTGACATAGTACTGACAGTAAGTTGCGATTGAGCGGCGAACTGATGTGAATGTACTCTATTGTTAGGGGAGGGGCCAGCCTCATGGGCTCCAGTGCAGTTTTAGCCCCGCCCAAAAAATCCAGAACACAGCAATGGTGAAAAACTGTTTAACGGTCTAACTCCACAATTCAGTATTTCACAGTCTTTGTAATATATTTTTTTGTAATTTGTAATTTTCTTTTAGAATTTTCCTTTACAGGGACTTTAAAGTCCCCTGTAGTCAATTATTGTATCCCTTAAAACTAATCTTTGATCTAGCTTGAATCTACACCCTTGCTCCATTTAGTATATATGCAACTCCATGAATATGGAAATTAGCCCCGCCTCCACTCACTCACACCAGCTCAGAATAGCTGATTCACTCTGTCATTTTTTCTGTAAATGCTGCACAATGGCAAGTGGAAATACTGGTTTAATTCATTCATATGTTTGAACCAGAAACTGATTAAGAAGAAGTTGGAAGAGTGAATTGTACAGGCTCATATCAATCAGAATGTGATGCGTTTTATGCATCACTCTCTCTACAACGTCGGGCACATAACCGTAATTAATATGATTAGCCTTTTGGTTGACTACTTTATTAAAGCTGCAGTCTGCAGTTTTTCCTCTTTGTTGCCATCTCTGTTCAAAATCTGCAATTGCAGTTATTCGCAATTAGTTATTGCACAGAGACGGAGAGAGTGAGTATTAGCTGTCCATGCAGTAGCAACTCAGGATCAACTTTAGAGACGTATAATGATAAAGAATTTTTATCAGCTGAAAGGCAGAATACAAATGTTTTTATTAAGTAATAGATTATACACTGATAGAGACAGAGGCAAGGCAGTTCACTCACCAGCCTTCATAGTATATCTTTCTCTCTCTCTTCAGGGCATTATGATAATGTATGGTTGACTACAAAGGTTTGTGAGTCGCATCTTAGAGCTCATCATTCCTATTTTTATTTGATTAAAAAAAACTGTAAAAACGGTAATATTGTGAAATATTGTTAAAATAACTGTGTTCTATTTGAATATATTTTAAAAAATCTCACTTATTCCTGTGATGGCAAAGCTGATTTTTCAGCATCGCTACTGCACCATGATGCATTTTTTCAGGATTCTTTGATGAAAAGAAATTTCAAAAGAACAGCATTTTTTTTTTGTTTATGAAAATCTTTTGTAACTGTCTCTTTTTAATTAATTGAGTGTGTCCTTGCCGAACAAAAGTGTTAATTTATTGAAAAAAAAAAAAACCTCAAGCTTTTAAGCTATAAAGTGCATGCTTGTGTTTATATAATGGACCTCATTCATGAAGCACAAGTAGAATGAATTTCTTTCTGTGTCATGCGTAAAACCATGCATAAATTGTTGCACTCAATTCCGTTTGAGCGATTTGTTCTGCTCGTGTTTCCTGAACGAGGCCCGTACACGCATCTCTGGGCTAATAATATGGCATCAACACTCCTGTAGCACTGCTCTAACATTTTTCTGAAGCTGTGTGCGTTTTCCTGTTGCTCTTGTAACATTCTCGAGTGATTCCAACCCTTCCGGAATTCTCCTGAGGCCTCTATCAGCTCACACCCTGAGTGTGATCCTTGGCCTCTTTCTGAACCCAACATGTCCGGTGTGTGGGTGTTTAGATGAGCGAGTTCAGGTGTTTGTAAGCTTGCGTGCATTAATGTGTGAATTTATCCATGTTTAAGTTGGTGTTTGTGAATAGATTCATATTAGTGAGATAAATCATGGCGAAAGAGTCTAAAACTCTTATGGTACTGAGATAAAAGGATAATCTCACTGACCTCTGTAATCTGCATTTGAACTCGGTTTATTATACGTGCTGTGTGTGTGTTCCTTGTCGTAGACACACGAATGGATGTGTCTTCAACTAGGAAATGTAATTTTTGTAAACCACATTTCACAAATGTGTTATAACAAATCACGTTAATTAAAAAATGTGTTTGTCTTTTATGTCAAATACGTACATTTAAACAATTACTTCAATCAGTCTGAAGCTGTCTACACTGAAAAATGAATCTCTTACATATTAGCTACACTTGTGTTATGTTGAGAGAATTCAGAGGTAAATTCAGAGGTGTCTAGTAATTGAAACGCCGATTGCCAATTGCAATCATAAGCTCAACAGAAATGTGTGTGATTGGTTATAATGTTCAATGCTGCAAAAATTGTAAAATACAATCTGATCTACACTTTTTTTTTAATTCACTTTCTAATTCCACTTTAATTGCTTAAGTTTTAATAGATTTAGTTTATCGTGCCCCATATGTAAGTGGTAGACCAGTCACAACAAACCAAGCAATCAGAGCAGAGATTGTGGAAAAGGGGTTTGGGTCTAAATCCAAACAAACCATCTTCAGACTCTTTGAGAAATGTACTGATGTGCAATGTATATTTTAGAGAAAATTATATTTTTTTGACCTTGGATGGACACAAACATTTTGTAGGAGACCTCAAAAGCAAAACTAGAAACCTTTAAAATGGCAGAATGGGGGCACTTTAATTGTGCAGGAGAACTAAATTAAAGGAGTCAATTAACATTGAGCTCACTTTTTGGTATATTTCGAGTGCTGTCAGTTCAGACAAAAACGGCAAAAATCGGTGTTGCCTAGACAGTGTTATCGCCTAATTCGCACCCTGTTGACTTCAATGGGGCATGTTCTAAATCTGCTTTTAGCCTCTTAACATCCTCCTTTTTTATTCATATCTTTCACATCTACTGTAGTCAGATTGACCGTGGTCACTGATATTAACACGACTCACATGGCTGTGCACTTGTAATGACAAATCAAGGATGTTAAGAGGCTAAAAGCAGGTTTAGAACATGCCCCATTGACATCAAATGGGTGCAAATTTTAAAACGACGATAACACTGTGTAGGCAACACCCATTTTTTCGTTTTAATCTGTACTGACAGCACTCCAAATGTACAAAAAACAGCTCAATGTTAAAATTGACCGCAGTTCTCCTTTTTAGTCTGATTCACACATCACGGTTTACGGGTCCAAACGCTCAGATCACAAAAGAAAACAAATGTTGTTAATGTACACTTACGCTCTGCTGTAATACTTCCAAAATATCATGATCCTAATCTTAATCTCCATGACAAATATCTCCAGACAGTGATACATTTCTTCTGAATCATTAAAATGTTGGTGTCTGGGATGCCATGAGCCCAGAAACTGTTTTTTGGACCGTTTTGAATTAAAGTTAAAGAATATTTTCATAAGACTTATATATATTTTATATCATTAGTATATTGGAAATATGATTCCTCATGATATCACCCCTTAAATTGTGAAACATATCTGTTTTATAATTCTATTTAAGTTTGAGTCTTATTTGAAGTAAAGTTCTGCAGTGGCCCTTTCAGTATTGTGTGTGTGTGTGTGTGGTGTGTGTTTAAGTGCCCTCTGCAGAGGTGGTCTGTGTTGCAGGCTGAATTGATTTCCTGCTGTCCTTAAGGTTGCTCTGCTGATGAAATGGGTGAGCAAAAGGAGGGATGGAAGAGAGGAATGAGATGAGGAACAAAGACAGAAAAGGCTAGAGAGATAAAGAACTAAATGAAATAAAAGAGAGTGTGGGAAGACGAGGGAGATGGATTGGTAATGCTATGAAGTCACTACTTATATCTCCATGCTGACCTTTGCTCATTTCCATTATGCTTCTGTGTTATCGGCCAGAGACCTTAATGATTTTCTGTGTGTGTGTGTGTGTGTGCGTTTCCATCTCACACTTTCATCTTTCAAGCCATCTTTCTAATTGTTTCACATTCATCTTTCTGCTTCAGCTCCTTCTCTCTCTTTTTGTAACAACATTAAATGTCATGTGGAATGTGTCTGAGTCTGAGAGGTAAAATGAGAGAAAGAGAGAAATTAAGAAAAATTAAGGATAGATTGGGGGAAAGAAAGAGAACAGTACAAGGAGGAGTAATAGAATGAGAGAAATAGAATGACAGAGACGAGGGGGTAGAGTTAAGGTTTTGTTGAAGTCATTTCAGTAGGAATTCACACATATATAACTTCTTGTGAGGGCCAATGATTTCCCTGTGCAAATTTTTCTCTGCGTTGTGGCTGTGTTGTTTGCTCTGTGTTTGCTCTGTGAAGTGGCTTCTTTGTGAGCTGTTCTTAATACATTGCTAAACTACTAACAATGGACCTTTTAGAGATTAAATAAGACAGATGGAATATCCATCCATCCATTATTTTTTTTTTGTCAATATGCATTAAAGTATGTCAAAATGCCAATCAAAAAATTATAATAATTTGATGCCAAATGAGAGAAAGAGAAAGAAACAAAATGAGAAAAGAATAGAGGAACCCCAAAAGCAGCTTTTCCAGCATGACAAAAACTAATTCTTAGAGATGGGCGTACAGCAAAGCTGGCTGCCAAATATGTTTTAGCATGTGGTTAAATATGTATAAACTGTATCATCCCAGTATGTTATCTGTATCTTTTTTTCACCATGGTGACCCTGTGTGTGTCTGTGTGTATGTAGACATCTTATGCAATGCTAATGGTCTTCAATGTTACATAAACACTTCAGTCGTTGTTCTTTGTGTTGTTTAAATTAAAGGGTTATTTCACCCAAAAAAAAATGTAATTTCTGTACTCACTCACCGTCATGTCTTTTGCAAACCCGTAAGACCTTTGTTCATCTTCGGAACACAAATCAAGATATTTTTGATGAAATAACCCTTTAAGTTATTAATATGTTGTTCTTTTTTTGCACGTCTCCTCAGCTTTGCCAGTATTTAATATTTATAGTCTTGCCAATAAAACCATGCTGAATTGAATAACGAAAGACAGATTGAAAGAGAGCAGTCTTCACCTTGAGGTAATCATAGTTTTGCTCTGTGAATGCAAAGCATTTTTTGCCCCTGAGACCAGACAGCTCAAGTACACAGAAACAGTCATTGTGAAAGTGTATTTGATTCGCAAGTTGAGATGTGAGGCAGTAGTTTGGCTCATCAGAATTCTGCTTGATAGAGTATGTTTTGGTACACACTCACTTTATCTTGAATACTCACTTAATCACTTTATCTTTATTATTATTATCATTAAAAAAGGCGCATGTCCACTGTAAACTGCTTTTACCTGGTGCAGCCTGTAGCCCCAGACAGAAATCTGACCCATTTTAAATCCCTGGGCTCTCATGCATACTGTATGTGATTGCTGCTGTATGTAATCAGAGGGATTAATTTATGACCGTCATACCGTATCCATAGCTGCACGCTTATGTTTTACTTCATTATGATCTGGGTGTGTCTACTGAATTTATTCAGGCTCTTCTTAGGCGGCAGGAACAGGGCCTTTACCACTGAATGTATCATTTATAGCCAAGTCT
>JAOTRC010000034.1:10750840-10761150 GCA_027497675.1 Cyprinella lutrensis
ATCATTGTCATCTAGTTGTTAAGGCAGACTGTTTTGAAAACAGATTTGTGCATCCCTATTTCATCTGCTTTTAAGTATTTTCTCTGCTTGTATTATACTTTTCCATTTATATTTTTTGTGTAGCCGGTGGTTCTTACCAAATTGACTTGCATTACTGGAGAATGTCAAAACAAACAGCCAAAAATAGACTGTTTATTTTACTAGACCTTTAACCGCAGAGCATCTCCTAAAAAAATACAACTAACTTAAATTATCCTCCTAATAACTGAATCAAAACAGGAATCTGTTTGTTTTGTAAAATCAACTGTTCTGTTCTTCTGTACTATCTATCCATGTATGTGTCTAACCCAATCTCTTGAATTAAGTTATTGTTTTTCTCATTGACAAAGTTTTTTTTATCAGTTTGATAAGAAAAAAAATGAAATCAAGATATATTCTTTGAAAACTATAGAATTTTATCTAAAGTAAATTCATCTTGTTTAAATATGTTTTTAGTAGTCCTATTTTCCCCATAAAAATATCTATCATCCAATATCTATCATCTCCAAACCACTTATCCTCTATAGTGTCACAGAGCCAGCGTAAGACAAAAAACTTGAAAGATACGTATATTTTTCCTTGTGCTGTTTGATAAGGTGTGCAGTATTCTTTCTTGTAGGTGGATTTGTAACACACAATGCACACACATTCTCCATTAACTCTTTCTAACTGCTCCACTCTCTCCCCCATTTTTTCTCTTTCTTCTTGGCTGTTGTGTTGGTTTATGAGCTGGGCATAAAAGATGTTTCTAGGTCATGGCACTCCTTGCCGATTCAACATTTTCTGAGGGTTGTGCTAATGTTGCATTAACGCTTAAGCCTAGTGTCATCACAATACTTCTTGGGCAGTTTTTACTTTGTCATTGGATATTGCATTAAATATGTTTGCACCTCAGTTTGAACCATTTACGCTGTAGTCTGAAGCAGGATTATTGACTGGACTAAGGTGGAGATCTACAGCTGATTTGTATGTAATTAGACTTGAGCTATAACTGCTCTGATACACCCAAAATCCTCATCATTGCAGAGGTTGTCGTGAGAAACAGTTATTAAATGAGACGTGTCTAGATGAACAGGTGGTTCAACAGATTCAGGGGTGAGATGATGAAAATGTATCAGTTTTGGAAGCACATTCCATATTTTTCATGTTTCATATAATGATTCTACACCATTTCACTGTGAATGTAAGGGAGATCAGGGGCAATTGTAACCTTTTACTTTAAAAAGTTAGACTTGCAGATTCAATTCAACTCAAGAAGAGTGTTACAATCAGTGTGGCTGGGGCAAATTGTAGCACTTGAAGCATTAATTAACTCACTGTGCAACCAGTAAGATGACACTTCAAGCTAATATTTAGCTTTTCTATTTATTTATATAACTGATTGAGATTACTAGTTTGCACTTTTATACAAATTATTTTAGCTGTCATGCACAATGTTTAAAGTAAAGGTAGGATCTTTCAGTTGTAATTTTCTGAAATATACAGTATATTTTAAATGAATATAATAATTTTAGCAAAGCATTAATCAGCTGATGAGTGTTCAGCTGTGTACTTTTGGATTTTGTTTTATTACAAAGCACACAGCATGTGGTGTCTCAGCGGGCTTTGCTGAACTGTAATGTATCTGGAGAGTTGCCAATGTTTTATTCATTTGACAGAGAGGGAGAGAGAGAGAGCAACTAATTAATGTTGGTGGTCTTTTTTTCTACCTCATGCATTTGAACAGAATTTGTAAATATTGTTTAATTTTAACACTCTTAAAAAATTAACTCGTTTGAACTTACTTGTTAATTATATACAATAAGGTTTACAGCTTCATGATGAAGGAATGATCAAATGCTCAGCTATCATATATTTTTCCTACTATTGAAGTCACTGGATACCATTAAATTGAGACAACAATTTAATTTTTAGGTGAACTATTTAAGGTGCATTAAAGGTCTAGTAAGTGATTTCTGAGAAAAGCTGTTGAAAGTGGATCAGACTGAGCATCAAAACACACTTGTAGCCAATCAGCAGTAAGGGGCATGTGCTTCATAGCGTTAGTACATTTGGGGGTGGAGCTGTCAGGATTGGGGTATTTTCCTTTTTGGAATCACTCACTGCACTTTTAAAGCAGGGGTGCCCATTTTCAACCTGCAGTTACAATATCAGTAGTATATTCTCCATGTTACCTGTTTATTTGTTGGTCAAAAATCCAAAAGAATGATGACACACAACCATATTCAAGAAAAAATAGAAAAATAAATGATTTAAAATTATGTATTTTGGCATGTTGAGATAACATGACCAAACTGGTGGTACTAAAGCCTGGGACACACCAAGCATCATTAAAGAACTAGCCGCGACTTGTCGAGCCTCATCAATTGCGTCTCTGTGAAAAGCGCATTTGAACACACCAAAATTACTAAAGGTGACTGTCAACAAGCATATGCGTTCGTTCTGTGCCCGTATGTACGTAAATATCAGTCTATATCAGCAGGTGCCAATAGTCATTTTTCGGCATTCAAAAAAGGGAATCATAGCTAGTAGGCAACTGCAGATATACAAACCGAAAACAAAGTAGCACTTACATGCCATTTTTAATGTCAGTCATGCTGATCTTTCCAGTTGACTCACGTTATTATGAAAATATTCGTGCATTCGAATGCTCTGATGAGAATTTATAACAGCTTCTGTATGTACTGTTTTGACTTTGACTTTGCTAGCTTTCATCATTTTCGCTTTTATACTCGTTCGCTAAGCTGAACAGCCAATCGGAGTTCTCTCGCTGACGGGCCGAGGCTTATAAAACATGTTGAATCGACCCAAAAAAACCTGACGCATCCAACTAGAGCCAATGGTGCGGCAGAAACTGTAAAAAACAGAGCCATCCGAAGCTCAAAAATGGCTCAACGTTGCCCGACCGCCGACAGTCAGCTTGGTGTGTCCCAGCCTTTAACAATCCCAGACAATTTTATCTGCAGAATAATTGAATCAGAATAAAAATGATCATAAAAACATCCAAGTAAAATTAAAACACCCTTTTGTTTTCCTCCACAGGGTCTACTGTTTCCACCACTGACTTCATGGGGAGAGAACGAAGTTCTTCAAGTGTACATTAGCAACCAGTTTTTGTCATTCAAGGACTGGCTAGCCGTAAGGACATAACCTCAGCATCTATCGGCTGCCAATCATCAGTGGTGTAACACTGACGGCAAGCCATCTGAGATTTGCGAGTAGTGGCTTACCACAAGCATTAGGTGGTAAGCGTGTGGCATCTATTAGAATTTCTGTGAGTGTTTTAAGTGTAAAAAACGCGAATGGGACACGCCAGCCTTCACAGACGGCCTGAATGGGAGAAGGAGTGAGCATGGACAACCTTTCGGAGTTTGGAGGCCTTTGTCCGTCTGTCCGGGAATGGGAGTGAGTCACACTAATGTCACAATATGCTTGTCCGTTTTGTCCATTTATAATGAATTTGCCATGTTATATTGTTCTGAGAGATGGTGCCAAATAGGAATTTTTAATAGAAAACATTTTCTTCTGCTTGCAGCACAAGCAGCTGTGTGGATGATTTAATGGACGAAGATGAGAAGGACAGAGCAAAAAGGTCGGTGTGTGTTTTGCTCTTTGTAGTGTGATGATGTTGAATAATAAAATCCCACATTAGACTGTAAACCTGTGATCTTTAATTGTGCCCAGAGACGTTTAAGAAATCACACCTTTAAAAGCTCTTCACACTTTCACTCAATACAATAGATTTTACTTGTGAAAGAGTGTTTTGGGCTGATATAGAGAGAGAAAGAGAGTAATGAAAATTGGAGATAATGGAAATGGTTGAAAGAGTTTTTTTGATGGGTGAAGGCATTATTATTATTAAAATTAAGGGGAAAAAACGTTTTTCTATAACAAACTTCAATCCAAATTGTCAGTTGTGCTTCCAATTTCCAGTTTCCAGTTTCAAATTGGAAACAGGTGTTTCCAATTTTTCTTATTATATCATGTTGCAAGTGTATAAACCATTAGCTGGAAGCCTAAAATCATTATCCTCAGTTGTAACTGAAATGAAATAGTAGGTGTATATAAGAGATACGGATGTGTAGGACAGAAATGTTGGTAATTCTCTACAGATCCTTGTGAAAAAGCATTCACAAACAACATCATCACCATATACAGACATTTTCTTTTTGACTTGTAGTTTCAGAGCAGAGCTGTCAGTAAAAATACGCCATTAAAATTGTCTGAAGTTGTGTGAGTGTCATCTCTTTCTGCCCATCTCTCTGCAGGGCGTCCCGTAATAAATCAGAGAAGAAGAGGAGAGACCAGTTCAATGTTCTCATTAAAGAGCTGTGTACTATGCTGCAGGGTCAAGGTCACCCCCGCAAGATGGACAAATCCACCATCCTGCAGAGGACCATTGACTTCCTGCAGAAACAAAAAGGTCAGTGAAAAATCAAGTTCAAATTTTCAGAGTTGCTCCCAGTCTATGAAAAAAAAAACATTTGTTATATGAATTATTTCAATTGGATATTTAAGTAAATTTAGTCAAAAAAGCAGAATGATACCCAACTCAAACCATAGCAGCATTTTCATTTATCATGTTATATGTGTGTCTGTGTGTTAAATACATTTATTTTATTGTAAATGTCTAAATATTATCATCCAGGACAAATATTTGTATATATATATTAATTAATTTATTTAGCTGTCTCTCACTGCCAAACACAATATTAGCCAGTCTTCACCTCTAAGTGAAGCTGCACCTCACACAAAAACATGAAGACGTAAATCATAATTTTGTTCCTTCTATTTGTGTATGGAAGGAATATTATGCATATGTGTGGCTGCGTGGAGTTCTGGTGTAAAAGAAAATCCTTAAGGCATTCAGCTAAACTTTTTCCAGAGAGGTAAACCTCAGAGTCACAGATGTTTGTTGGTGATTTTGGGAGATTTGTTTTGAATCTTTCCACCACACACCAGTGATGATGATCATATCATCATTGCCACAATTGATTTAAAACATTGCAAATATGCATAAATCATGGCATTAGAGAGTCAGAGTGTTAATTTTGGACCCTGGTTTGAAGAACAGAATACTTTTTACTTTATTTTTGCATTTGGTGGGGGGAGCAAACCACTGCAAGCTCCTGGGGGTGCCACTACCAACACCTTTGAGTGCCAGGAGCTGCTCTTTGATGGGCCCAGTTCCATTTCCTGTCTGAATCCAGGGCACAGCTGTCAGGCCGTCGGCACAACGTTTACTGGCAGCAGATTTCACTGCTCCTCTAAACAGTTCAAGTGCCATTACCAACTTCCCCCAATCACAGACTTCCTCACTGCCTGATTTAAATTTCTTACGATTTTTAACAGTTCCATCCAAACTTAGTTAGTTCACACATTCCCTTTCTCAGATTCTATAATCATGTCCTTACAGCATTCCTAAACAAATTCTTCCTGCTGTTTGGTGTTTTCCAGAGATCACTGCTCAAACAGAATCTTGTGAGGTCCGGCAGGACTGGAAGCCTTCTTTCCTCAGCAATGAGGAATTCACCCAGTTAATGTTGGAGGTAAAGCATCATATCTGCCTCATTCACCTTCCGTTTTTCTGTAGTCTTGACTTCAGCTGCATTTCTTAAAGGGATACTCGACTTTTTTTGGGAAATAGGCTCAACTGTTTAACTCACTACTCCCCCAGAGTTAAACAGTTGAGTTATACTGTTTTCAAATGCATTTTTTGATATTTAGAAGAATATCAGTAACCAGACAGGTTCTGGTCTCAATGACTTCCATAGTAGGAAAAAATATATACTATGGAAGTCAATGAGACAAGAAACTGTCTGGTTAAATATCAGAAAATTGGCTAAATGGATTAGAAAATGGTAAAACCCAACTGTTTAACTCTGGGAGAGTGGTAAAATGAGCCTATTTCCAAAAAAAGTGGAGTATCCCTTTAAGCCCCATGCTGTTAGCACATCATGTATTTTGCGAGACTATGAGATGCCTTACAGCACTGCTTCAGGCTCAACTATGTTGCCTCCTTGAAAACACATTTTACAAATAAAGGAAAATGTTTAACTTCAGTCATGTACAGTAGCAGAAATACATATACAGAGTCAGTCTGAGCTGCACACAGCATTCCCAGAGCCTGAAAACCGGATGTTGCGCTTTGTATGGGGCGTTTTTGAATTCTCCCCAGAGTTTCCTGCATTAAGGAAACATTCACACATGAACAGTTCCTTTTAAAAACACGCTCAGGCTCTTGTCAGTTCCCAGTCTCAGATATTCCAATGTACAAGAACAGTGAATCATGCCTATCAAAGCAGTGACACGTGAAGATGTTATGAGTTAGGGAATCCTCTGTTTATTCCTTGTTATGTTAAGAAAACAATTAAAAAAGCCTGATTGGGAGCATTCTGCATCTACAAACGTTTTTCTTAGCCAGTGTTCTCAGCTTTGAGGAAAGAATTTCTAGATGAATAAATGATCTTGCACATTCATTTGATTCGAATATGTTATTTTGTGTGGGGACAAGACCAATATTCAAAGTTCAGCTCAGTCATTCACTGAATAATGACTGAATGATGACTCAATAATGACAGAATTTGTATTTTCGGATGAACTATTTCTTAAATAACAGATGGAAAACTGTCATCAGTATATTATGAGAATTTCTGCTGATTCAGAATGTATTTTGTGTGATTGCAGGCTTTGGATGGTTTCCTAATAGCTCTTACCACAGATGGGAACATCATATATGTATCTGACAGTGTCTCGTCTCTCATTGGCCATCTGCCGGTAAGTGATGGGTTGGGGTCCAATGGGATTTAAAACGAACTTGATTTGGATGAACTCATACCTCTGAGAATAAAACCCTGTTTTATTATAACTAGTCAGGCAAACTCGTGCTATTTTGATATGTTTTTCTAAATATAGTTAAGATAGCCCACACACAGCAGGTTTTCTGTAAGCTGTTGACAACAGTCCTTAGGAAATGCTGGAGATTTTTATTAGACTTTAAGAACTGCATTTGTACTGTATCTGAAAATCATGAAATGTCAAGTGCTTTGGCTTATTTCCAGTCAAGTGGTTTAACTTATTACAGAAAAAAAACATTTCATAAACCTGAATCAATGTACCTCTCTTCTTAACTCTGCAAATGTGTCAAAATCCATTCAGACTGTGATCACATGCTGCCAGTCTAATGGGATTTGCCTCCAAACTTGACCGTTAGCTCGGTTCCTGCTGTGTGTGGTTCACAAATGCGGTTTGATAATAGTAATGATGATTAGTTCCATCACTGTCAAAGCCATAACCTTTGACCTTAAGCAGAGAGGTGGGCTTACCAGACTCTTGTTATTTAGGAATCAAACAAGCTGACCTCAGGTGGCACTATGGTCATATTTATGGATCTAGACAGATTGTGCTAATACTCTTATGATTTTGTTGAGATGGTGCCAGTTCCTGTTACAGCAGAGTGCTGGCTCAAGCAACAAGGAGGCTTTAGTATTATTTATATAATATTATTGTATTTGTTATTATTTTTCATTTAGTTTTTTTTTGTAATTGTATGTGCTTTAACTAGGTTTTCTTTTATATTCATGTATAACTTGAAGTTATTTTTATTTGAGTTTTAATTTAAGTAATTAAACTCGCTCTTAAATCTATTTATTTCAACTAGTTGCCAGCCAGGGCAACATTTTCAAATTTTTATTTTTATTTTTTTAAATGGGAAACACGGGAAAGCTCACCCGGACCGGACATGGAAAGGATAGACAGATTCTGGCTATTTCTCGATTCTGTGGGTGGTGGTGCAAGGCCGTTCTTAGTTGGTGGAGCCGATAATGAACGAGATTCCGGCATGCTAACTAGTTACGCGGCCCGAGCAAGCGGTCGGCGTCCAATTTCTTAGAGGCACAATTGGTGGTTAGCCACGTGAGATGGAGCAATAACAGGCCTGTGATGCCCTTAGATGACCAGGGCTGCACGCTTGCCACAATGGGGGATCAGTGTGTGCCTACCCTGCGCCGAGCCGCCGAGAAGTGCGGGTAACTTGCTGAACCCCGCTTGTGATAAGGATTGGGGATTGAAAATGAGGAATCAATGAGGAATCCCCTGTAAGCGCGGGTCATAAGCTTGCGTTGATTAAGTCCCTGTCCTTTGTACACACCGTACGTCGCTACTACCGATTGGGTGGTTCAGTGAGGTCCTTGGATTGGCCCACCGGTGCTCCTCGCTGGGTTTAGCGGATTGTCGAGAAGATGATCAAACTTCACCGTCTAGAGATAGAAGTCGTAACTTGACCATCTAGAGATAGTAAAAGTCGTTACAAGGCCTTGTTACGACTTTTACTATGTCTAGATGGTGAAGTTTGATCGTCTTCTTGACGCTCCGCCAGAACCCAGCGAGGAGCTCCGACGGGCCAATCTAAAGACCTCACTAAACCATCCAATCGGTAGTAGCGACGGACATCATGTACGTTTTTCATCTAATATATGATTTATTTCAACTTTCAAATTACCAAACATGTTTTTTTAAATAGGTTTAGGGACAGATTTACTAACATCTTGCCCGGTACAAACCGTCTTTTGGCGTTAAAAATATAACTATTTTTAAAATAAGTATTTTTGCGGCTGACCTCATTGCATTTGCATTTGTTGGAGTTTTATGGGAGGAAAGTATTTAAATTTAATCACACAACGCTGTTTACTAAGGTTTTCGCTAGTCAGTTTACTGGTATTTGCACCATTATTTAACGCCCAAAAATCATCCGGCTACGTCTGTGTTCTGTAATTTCCACTCCCATCTGTTCTTTTTTGGAATTGGACCCTCATGCTAATTTGCCCTGTTTAGTAATCCTGGCCCTCAGTATTAGTTACCAATAAGAACCCTGCCACAAGCTGATGATGCTGTAGGACCTATCTTTTGAATTTTCATGGATAGCAAATTATTATTACAATTAATAGTAATAAATAATTATTCAAAGTGAAATTGCTTGTGAAATTATGTCATACTTAAGTGCTTAGTGTTGTGGGAAATGTAGTGCATTGTGTAGCACTGATGGAAGCGAGCTGGGAGTGACGTTGCTATGGATACTGCTGTGTCTCAGTCAGATATGGTGGACCAGAACATTTTGAACTTCCTGCCAGAGCGAGAGCACGGAGAGGTGTACAAACTTCTGTCATCGCACATGCTCTTGGCGGAGCCTTCTGCTGTGGACCTACTCAATAGCAGTGAGTGTATACACACATACACACAGACCATCACACACCTGAAAACACAGAAGCAGTATGTTGTGAGAGCAAGCCGTCTTATTGCCTGGATGTATTGTGCTCTATGATTACACTCAAGGCTAATTATAGAGGCTCTGCGTGTGCAGTGTAACACAGATTAACTGTTACAACACCCTGATAATCCCACATACAGCTCTGACCCCAATCCCTGAGAGAGCGACACACACACACACATAGTGAGAGATACTGGTAGAAAAAACAGTCACTGTTGACTTTTTGATCTCATTCGATCACCAGAACCACCTCTGTTACACTGGTCAGTGGTCCCACTCCCTTGTGAACAAAACAAACACACTCGCACACACTGTTTTATGGTCTGTCAGGTCATTGTACTCTATTTTAGGATGATCATCAAAGTCACACTCAGGCCACAGCCATAATAGACACATTAACCTCAACCTTGTGGGTTTGTCTGGTAAATTGAATTGCTGTCACATCAGCTGCTAACAGTCTCTTTCCTCTCCCTGTGCACACTTTCTTTCTTTCAGACGAGACACACGTCGAGTTCTGCTGTCATTTAGCGAGGGGGAATGTTAACCCAAAAGAACCGCCCACATATGAATATGTCAAATTTGTTGGAGATTTCAAATTTCATAGTAACGGTGGGTTTTTATTTATTTTCTCCCAGAGCTACATGCAACACAAACAGAGACACTAATAATTGATGAATATAAATGGATATTGTTGTATTTCTGTGTATTGCTTATTTTGGTGAAGTCAACTTTAGCTGTGTTAGTAAACAATTAGAGTAAGAATGCATTTGTGTTTTCTCCTGTGTATTTGGTTGAGGAAGAGATTTAATGAGGATGATGATTTGCCTATGTTGGAACTATTTGTCTGTCTCCTGATTTACATGTAAAATGTCATTATGAGGTCACATTTCTACTGAAAGGCAATGTGGAAATGTGAAGAAGAGAAGAAAACATTTACACAAACATGACATCTATGGTATTCATATTTCATGGAAACATGCCCAAAATGATTAATCAATAGTAAGGT
>JAOTRC010000034.1:10781919-10795732 GCA_027497675.1 Cyprinella lutrensis
GCACCCACATATATTATGTAAACACAAACTTTTATTTTGGATGCGATTAATCGCGATTAATCGTCTGACAGCCCTATTATTTTTATTTACATTTTTATTCATTTTTATTTATTTATTTATTTAAAATCCATGTCCCTCATAATCTTTAATCAAGACTTCTCTGATAATGTGTTTACTGAGCGAGGGCGGGACAACCTGTCACATGAGATCACAGCGAGAGCAAACCACAACAATCAAATCAATTCTCAATGGACAAAATCAATTCCCGCTCTACTTTTTTTCTTGCGAAAGACGCCTTTTCACTCTTATATACTTTACAATAGGGAGAAGTAAATTAATTTTCATGCTGACTTTAAATTTAGACAGTTTTGCAATATTTGCAATACTGACCCTCAAAAAGGGACAATTGTAACATGCTGTAAAAATTATCAGTGGGTTATTTTGAGCTACTTCTCAAAAACTTCACATCACTCCCTGGGGACAACAGAGACTTATTTTACATATTGTAAAAAGGGGCATAATACCACCCCTTTAAAACTCATCAAAATAAGATATTTTTGACATATAATTTTTTGAATTCTGTAATGAATTTCTTTTTTTTGCTGAACATAAAGGATAATATTTTGAAGAAAACTGGTAACTACACAGTTGATGGGCAACATTGATTTCGGTGGTATGGGAAAAAAAGACTGGAAATCAGTGGGGTCCCACCAACTGTTCTTCAAAATATCTTCTGTTGTGTTCATGAAGAAATTCATACATGTTTGGAACAACTTAAGGGTCAGTAAATGATGACAGAAATTTCATTTTGGAGTAAACAATCCCTATAAAGAGAAAATACTCGGCAATGTTGATGTATGAATTTGCACATGGTTTGTCTAAAAGCATATTATTGACAAACAACATTACACAGTTGATTTTCACCACATGAGGCATTTAACGATTTAACTAAACGCGTTTAATCGTGTGTGTTAGATGAGTTTTCTATAACAGCATTGGCTGAGCTGAAGAGGGAGCTGGAGAGTCTGCAGTACAGGGAGCACAGGAGAGTGGCTGTACAGGGTCACGTGGCTGCTGTGCAGTTCCACATCTGGCCGCCACCACAACATGAGCCACCACATAGCCATCGACAGGTCTGTACTTCTGAATCAAGATGAAAACAGCCAGTCTGCTGCCGCCACCATGAGGACAATCTCTTTACATTTTTTTTAGAAAGAAACTAAATGTGCTGACAAAAATAATAACATCATCGTTGATGTCTTTAAAGCAGGAAGGTGTCTCAGTACCAGGGGTCAGCAACACTGTAGCTGCCATTCATTCCTCCACAAAGGATGAGAGGACTCTGTCACAGAGAGATACAGATACAACCTCACCTGATTCGGATATTACAGTCTCACCCAAACGTAGGAGAGTGCAGACAGGCTCTAGGTAAAGCATTCTTAACCAGTACAAGTAGCCAAAGTCAATCAGATCCATGATTTTGTTCATTATACACCACTGTCCAAAGGTTTGGGGTCAGTGAGATCAAATGATCCTTCAGAAATCATTCTAATATGCTGATTTGCTGCTTTGCATTTCTTATTATCGTCAATGTTGAAAACAGTTGTGCTGCTTAATATTTTTGTGGAAACCATGGTGCATTCAGGATTATTTGATGAAAAGAACTGCATCTCTTCGAAATATACATCTTTTGAAACATTATAAATCACCTCAAACTTTTGAACAGCAGTGTAAATGTTTACAGACAAATCCATTGTCAAAGGGACAAAAATATATGTCAATAAATATTAATGCAAAAAAACCTTTCTTGGCAGGTAAAACATTTATGGCTGGTTTACTAGCCAGTGGCTGATGAGGCTGAACCAAATATTGCTTAATTACTGAAATTACTTCATATGAAAAGTTAATTTCATTAGTATGTCACAAATAAATTTTCCCCCTCTTTGTTTAGAGTGCATTGTCAGTATTTCACCAGATCCAAAATGCAGTCCAACAGGTAATCTAAGCTTAGTCTCACTTGTAATTAATTAATTAGGAAGAATTTCGTAAGAATTTCTTATTCAATTTTACGTCTACATGTTTATTTGGACATTGGAATTCTTCCAAATTAAAATATTGTCTTCTGACTTAAAATATTGTGTGTCCCATAGAACAAATCACTCTTCAGCTAAGCATTCTGATAACAATATATATATATGCAGTTTTTGTTTTTTCATTTTTATCATCTAGTTAAGTATCTCATATTTTAATCTGAAAATGTATGGTACGGCCACAGTATATTTAGCATTTATTCCATGAGTGTCTGATTCCTAAGTGCCCAATAAGCATTATGTTTTTTTTTCTCAATTGAGGCACAATGCAGGTATGCAGGTGGCCTTTACCTCTCATGAAGAGGAAGAACAACAACAACCGGACGAAGGGGAGTTGGAGTCAGACGCATCTGAGGGTAAAGACGAACGCATATCAGTTAGACAGTCAGCTGTAGGAAAAGGTGTCACACCTTCTGAACATCACTGACACATTTATAATATAATACATAATTGAAAGTGTTAAATATCTATGGTAATTTGTAATGATAAAATATACTTTAACTTCTGTTCAAAAGTTTGGGGGTCAGTAAATCAATCATTTTATTCAGCAAGGATGCATTAAATTGATCAAAAGTGGCAGTCGAGACATTTGTGATGTTAAAAGATTAAATGTATCACTGTTTCTGAAAAGGTATTCAGCAGCACAACTATTTTCAACATTGTTAATAAGAAATTGAAGACATTTGCCATCACATGAATTACAGTTTAGCATTTAAAATGTTTATAAAATTGCCCATTATTTCTGTTTGACCTGTATTTTGATTCAATACACGTTGCCTTGATGAGCATATTATCAAATATTTTGTTGTTATTTCTAAAGAGACTGTCCAGACATCGCAAGTCCCAGATGTACAGCAAGCTGCTAGCCATCCCATTGCATTATGGGAGAGCAGAGTCTGGCCGTTAGTGAAACAGCAAGTGACAGATCATATTTGCAGTGGCAGACTCGATCAGGAAAGCATTCCTGAAAAATTCAACTTTGACGACAGAGAAGTTCTACTGCATGACCTGAACCTGAGCCCAGCGAGATGGAACCCCGATCTGACCTCGCAGACGCACACGCACACACCTGTGGCCTGCCCCGGTTACTTCATGCTCACAATTCTGGGTAAGAGCAGCGCTTGCAGCTCTCTATGTTGTGGAATGGAGCTTCAGGTAATAACTGGTCCTCTCTTTTTCTCTCAGGGCTAAATCAAACGGCTGCAGTAGACGTTCTGTTTGTGCCCGTCGTCTCATCTGATGACCCCAGAGCTGCTGGAGTGCCAGACACTCAGCATGACAACTCACTGCTGTCCTGCATTTCATCAGGACGTCTGTGTGTTCAGCCAGACGGCAGTTTTCCCGCACCAGGTGTGTGTGTTTTACCACACTGTTCTGTTCACATCCTCCATCTTTGCTCACAGGTAGAACTAAAGTGTGTGTGTGTTTTTTCTGCAGTCTCGTTAATGAGTTCTGCCCCTGCGCTGGAGTCAGAGCGAGTGGTGTGTATTGTTGATCTGTGTATGCTTGGAGAAGGCAGGGTGGAAATGATGTGCTCTAAACTCTACAGTACTGCGGATATCTGCCAGCCTGACAGCACTCAATGAGAGGACACGCCTAACAAAAAAAAATCAATCATGCAAAAAAAAAAAAGCCATGTAAATTCATATTTGATTTATTTAAAGGGAATGAAAGACCTATTTTTATGTGTAAAAAGGCTTTTTTGTTGAGCAAGTTTTGTTTGTTGTTGCATCTAGATAAAATATGATTATAATCTTCCGTATGAAATTTCAGGAAACACTTAGGAAAAATAAACAAACTCAAAACGTTTTTTAAATCTATTTATTTTCATGTCCTGTTTTTGGTTCCTTTGCACAGACAACAGATTCATGTAAAGACAGTATAAATTAAATATTTTAATGTAAAACATTAACTCTGCACCGTCAGTGCCCTCTGAGAAATACTAGGGCTTTTCACACTTGAAATAGTTGACTGGGTCTTCCTACGTTTCACGCTGTTCATACTTTACTCGGTGTTAACAATTAATACCAACGCATTCTCTCATCACAAGGCGTCATATACGACACTTTCGCCAAAGTGTAGACATCCAACGCACATGGCAACCTTTAGCGTCAAATGAGACGCTTCGGTCATGGTAGGTTTAGATATGGTGTAGGGTTAGGGTTAGGCCACTAGGTGGCGCCTTTTGCCCCATATATATTTGCGTCTCATTTGACGCTAAAGGGTGCCATGTGCGTTGGATGTCTATGCTTTAGCAAAAGTGTCGTATATGACGCCTTGTGATAAGAACAGGCTCTTAATCTTGACGTTTCACACTGTACGTTCCTAAATCCGGGGTTAACGTTCTCATTTGCTGTATCCGTGACGCGTCATTGATTGGACTAATGCAGCACTGGACCTGTTTACTCAAAGGCTCTGGCATTGCGCTTCTTCATTCAATATATTACCTGGTTATTGTCCCTGAAGATGCTGTTTGGATATAAAGGTAAGAATAAAGAAGTCTCTTTACTCCAATTTGCGTGTTTACAGTCACTTTTCAAGTTTATAGTACAACAGGCGGTGCTGGTGTGATTGTCTAAAGCAAACATTCTGTTGAAAAGTTTCGCGCTGTAACGTTAGTTTGGCACCGCAATGCGAGGTTAACAACGCAAAATTGGTCATAATAACATAATAAACATTAGCAAAAGGCGGTGTTAACCCATTACCCGGTGTTAAAGAGGGGTTTAGAACAACGTTTCGCACAGTGTGAAAAGCCCTACTGAAGTTTAAAATGTGGCGTGAACGAATAAGTAATTTGCATAGGTCATTAATCACATTTTCCAAGTCTTACAAGATTTTGTCGATAAAGTATATATTTTTTTAGACAAAACTCATGTATACGTCAAATATTTTTGTTTAGTTCTTATATAAAATAAAGTTTTTGGTGTGGTCCAGTTTTAAACGCAAATTTTAACTGTATAAAAGGAACACAAACTTCCTGTTGCTACTGGAAATAAACCAGGAGATGAGACTAAGGGACCACAGGCTTTTTATTAAAACGCTGTAACCCTGGGCCTGGATTTTCCTTCGTTGTGTCACACTGAGAAAGTGCTAAGTTACTAAACACAGTGGACAACGTGTATTAACAACACATAAACGTGTGTTTACTGTGTTAGTGTTTGATATCCCTGCTGAGGTAAGAAACTTCTCATAAGAGTGAAGCATCACAGAAAGAAAGAACGAAACATGACCGTTCCTCACCACATCACATTATTGGTAAAATAATAATTTTGTAATTAAACAATTACAAAACGTTTACACTGCTGGAAACATGGCACATTAAAACATCTCATCAATTCCATCTTTCTCTCATTTGCAGTTACTCTATCACTCATTCAGCTCCGTGTGCTGTACATGTCTGCGTCCTCTGGATTAGACTGGCCGTGGTCCAGCAGAGAAGGGTCAGGAACAAAGCGTGACTTTACTAGGATAAAAAGAAAAGGAGGATATTAGAATGTAGAGAAGAGAAAGTGCTTATGCTGCCAAGTCTTGTAAGAATGATTGAATTTGCTAGATAAACATGAAGATTCACAAGGACAGCACCAAAATGTCATAATTAAACAACCATGGTGGAAGCAAACTGTATAATACTTTTATTCAGCAAGTATGTATTGAAATTGATCGATTTTTGAATTGATTTGATTTGGAAAGCCGAAAATTGAATTGATTTGGAAAGCAGGAGATTGATAAAATAGAAAAATATATATAATATAAAAAGGATAAATTACATACAAAAACCCTTCCTGTCTTTGTGAGGTACTAAAAAAAATTAATTGATCAATTCATCCATTTTATACTACAGAAATTTCCTAGGATGGCTGCATTCCAGTAGTAGGAGGAATATTAAAAAAAATAAATAAATAAAAAATAAAAATAAAAAAGTTCTCACCTGTGGCTGGCTCAAGGACAGGAGGTTGAGATGAAGCTGGAGCCTCCTCCGCTGGGGGAGGAGTCAGGGGAATGGCTTCTTCAGCAGGGGGCGGGGAAACAGAAGCCGGTTCCTCATCTACTGTGGTTGGGGTGGTATCTTCAGGAAGGATGGCGGCAGGGGGTGTGGTTTCCTCTATTGTAGATGTAGATGAGGGCGTAGCCTCTTCTATAACTACCGTAGGTGCAGGGTCTTCAAATTCTGGACTAGCAGGGGCAGCTTCTGGGACAATTTCAGGATCAGACTCCTCAAGAGGGGTAATATTTGTGTCAGCGGAAGGTGTTGGCTCAAGAGTAGTGTCTTCAGCAGAAGGTGTTGGCTCAAGAGCAGTTTCTTCAATGGAAGGTGTTGGCTCAAGAGCAGTGTCTTCAACACAGTCAGCAGGTGTTGCTTCTGGGGCAGGCTCTGGGACAGGGGCCTCAGGGGTGCTTTCTTTGAAAGTTTCAGCAACAGGTTCAGGGGGAGTTTCTGTAACTGGGGCAGTCTCAAGTGCAGGGGGAGATTCAGGTTCAGAGAGCGGTGAAGCAATTCCAGTTGTTAAATCAACAGAGGGAGGTTCTACAACATCTTCTGTTACAATATCTGCTACTGGAGATAATTCCACTGATTCAGCTTTGGATATTGGTGCAACTTCCTCCTCTGAAATGGCAGGGGACGGCTCAGACTCGGGTGAGGGTTCAGGAAGTGCTTGAACGGGTGATTCTGTATCTGGGCTTGTTACAGCAACAGCAGACTGTAATTATATAGTAATATTTTTAATTACTTTTAACATAGGAGTAAAATAAATGCAAAAAAGATCTTGACAGGCTAATTGGCTACGCTTAATCAGTATAAAAGTTAAATTTGTGTAATTACGATATTTAAATTAGCGACAGATCTTTTCTTCTATATTGTGACGTACATCTGAAATCTGTGAAACAGATTCTCTCTCAAAAAAAGTTGGGGTATTGGTTCTATTCGTCGGTTATATAATTAAAAAAATAACAATGCTGCCTTAAAGCCCTTATATTTGCATTTATTAATTTAGCAGAAACTTCTTCAAATTTGCGATATGTACTGTAAAAACCAATACAAATTGGTTTTAATATGAAATATGTAGATTACCTCCACGCTAACAGCAGACATGATGACATCTTCCTTTGGTTTGGATTTAAACATTGAAGCAACAGATGAACTGTCAGTATACATCTTTTTACCCGTGATCTAGAAAAAATAAATAAATAAAATAACAACAATGAAGTAGAAATATATTGGAGAAGAAAAGATTTCCAAGGTTTGGGAAAAATTTACATCATGTCAAAATATTTTTAAGAGAGATAGAGATAGAGATAGAGATAGAGAGAGTGTACCTTCAGGACTGCTACAGTCTGTGTGGGGTAACAGACAGCAGTACCAGCAGTAGCCAGCCCAAGAGGTACAACAATCCTCTTTAAACGAGACCCTGAAAACAAAAACACAAACACAGATGCTGCTGCTTAATCGATTTTAACAGTAAACCAACATGCAGTGATCGCACACTAAGCTTACCCTTGCGTGCCAGAACCAGGCCACCCAATCCAGACACACCGATGACACCCACTCTTGGCAGGAAGCCAGGAGGTGGATCTCGAAGGAAGTGATACGTGTCTGAAATGAGAATGTCAGGGGTTAAAGGTCAGATTCATAGTCACATCCTGCCTTTCGCTCAATCACAAACATCAGTCTCACCTTGTCCAGCCAGGTAAACAGATATCACACCAACTTTGACTGAAGTCAAGGCGCTCTGTAAAAAGAAGAGAGAATGCTAACAGATAATTTTGTTGTTCTGTCAATCATATTATAAAAGCTATGTTTCCAAACAAAGTTGCGGATTTATCTTGTGCGTTAAATTGGAATATCGCATAAAACATCTGAGAATAAAGCAGTTTCCTTCCAAGTATTAAAGAGAACAAGGAAGCCACTGCGGCTCTTTTTCCTTCATCATAAATGACCGCCTCAGAGCGAGAGGATTATCCAACTCAATTAAGTGAATACGATTTTTTTAAAGGATATTTTTAGAATTTACATTAATCTTGGTGTTTCCAGTGCTTTTTTTATGTGATATTCAAAATTTGCATAGAAATAGGTGGACGGAAACATGGCTAATGACAAACTAATTCCTTATCATAGTGTGACTGGATAGCACGTGTATGAGACCTGCACGGCTCTGGCATACGGCTGCAGGCCCGTCCTAACAGCCCCCAGTCCCGTCTGCACTACACCAGGGGGCTCTTCCACTAATGGCACAGTAGCAACATCTGGGGAGTAGATAGACAACTGGACAGAGGCAGAAAAAGAAAGAGATGTCATGCTGATATATCTAACATAATGCATTACTTTACACTAATACTGTTCAAAAATTTGGGGTCTCTGAATCTCCTGAGGCTGCATTTTTTGATCAAAAACAGTAATATTGTGAAATATTATTACTATTTAAAAATGCAATTTATTCCTGTAATGGCAAAGCTGAATTTTCTGCATCATTACTCCAGTCTTCAGTGTCATATGATCAATATTCTAAAATGCAGATTTACTGCTCAGGAACCTTTGTGGAAAACACAGAATTTATTCGAATTAAATTGTTTGCAACATTATGAATATTTGTTGCTTTTTCCAATAAATGCATCCCCAATAATGTACATACATCAAAAAACACTGCTAATAGGTGTACTCTATTCCAAACACTATTCTTACCTCTCTTGGAGATATTAGCTCCTCATTGTTTTTCTCATTCATGGAATAAATCCTAAATGAGCCCAAACCCACTACAGCAGCAGGAAGCGCTGCATACTTTAGAATCTGAGGATCAACACAATATTTTATTAATAAAGACTCACTTCAGTGGTTGACCATCATGCTGAAGTATTGCATATTCATGCCCAAAACATTGGAATATGATATGGTACATTTATTGTGTTGTGTAGTTTTCAGTCAACATGTTAGCAGTAATATAATGCCTATAATAATAATGATATTTGTAGTATAACAATCAGCTTTGTCCTGGCTGAGCGTTTCCCCCTTTCAGCTTCTTGATCTTCCCTTAAGCACATTATCTGTATTAGTTTAAAGGACTGAAGCAAGAGAAGACGCTTTACTCTGTGTAATAATCCCAAACCAAAAGCTGTCTTTTGAGTCTTCTGAGTGATAGAAAGCGACAGAGAGAATGTCGATTCCCGAAAACTAGCAGGTGCCTAAAACAGATGTGTTTGAGAATTATGTGTGAGAGTGAGTTTAGGAACAACATGTTCTTCGCTTTGGAATAACAACAAGCGTGCTCACGCTCGGATTAACAGCTGCATCATGCAACTCATGAGAAATTATACTTGACGAGATGTGTGATACTCTGCTGCAGAATGGACATATTATAAAAGAATACACATGATCATTTGAACTAACTCAGTTGGAAGTGTCACTCACCTTGGCCGCCATGCCGGTCCCGCCCCCTTCGGTCTCACTACGGAAAGCAGGAAGACTCATGAAAGCCCTCAAAACGCGAGAGAATATTCCCGATTGGCTTCTTTCTTGAATTCAAGTCAGCACAATGCACGGGTTTTGTTTTGATGGCATAGTTTAGTGACCAACAGTCCTGATTCCCCAGGATATGTCCTTTTTTCACGTCCTGTCCTGGCCGTCCTGGTTGTTTAAAGTGATGAACGTGATAGATGGGCAAACAATGAGGATGAGGAAGAAAAACAGGATAAAGAGACAATAACGAACTAGCTATATATATATATATATATATATGTATGTATATAGTTGTTAGTTCGTTTTTGTTAGTTTGTGAGAGCTATTTTTTGTTCAATTTGGAAGTATTTATTTTAGTTACTTATATTATTTATATATTTATTTTTCTAATACAGAAGAGCCATTATTTCTGTCATTATTTCATTCATTATTTTTGAAACCTGTCACAATAAAATATGTTGAGTAAACTCTGAGAAGCCTATCTGAATTTGTGTCTTGTAATATAACAATTTTCTATCCATACAGATACCTTTCACTATACATATTTAGATATATCGTAATCGTCTTCCATTGCGATTTCCTGTATATCTAAATATGTTTAGTGAAAGTTAAAACTTCCGAAATCTCCGTGTAAACAATGCGTGACGTGGACGCACGAGAGATCAATTCCGGCGTAATGTTTCAAAATTGAAATTGTCAAAATGTGAGGGGAAAATATTCACCTAGGACGGCGCGTAAATCATGGGCTAATTTAGATTTTAAAGTGAAGTGCTCCTGTAATTGATGTGCCGCTCAGGTGAGGCGCTGGAGTCGGCGGTGCGGCGGGAGGTTCTGGAGGAGAGCGGTGTTCGGGTGGGACCCGTGCGGTACCTGTCGAGCCAGGCCTGGCCCATGCCCTCCTGCCTGATGATTGGCTGCCACTGCGTCGCTCTGACCACTGACATCACGGCGGACGAGAACGAGATCGAGGAGGCGCGCTGGTTCACACGCCAGCAGGTGCGTCGCTCACACACTCAAACTCATCATGACAGAAATGATTTTACCGTCTACTTCAGTCTCTTCCTCTGCAAACAGCTTTCTGCACTTTATTATTAACATTTATGCGACGCTTTTATCCAAACGACTTATATTGCATTTCAAGCTCCACCTTATCAGATCTTGCTTTCTCTGGGAATCGAACCCGTGATCTTGTACAGCGCTGTACAGTTTGAGCAGCAGGAAAGAAAGTTGATATTCATATATTTATTTGCATATTTATGTACTTTACTGCAAATATGTAATATTTTCCTATTTATTCTCCTCTCTGAATTGTATTTAATTACAGGTGAATCTTGAAAAATGTGAATATCGTTACAACAGTTCATGTATTTCAGTCATTTAAACTAATATATTTAGTATATACTGTATATCTATATACAAATGCATGATTATTAGGGCTGTCAAAACGATTAATCGCATCCATAATAAAAGTTTATGTTTACATAATATATGTGGGTGAAGAGTTTATATATAAAAGTTTGTGTTTACTTAATAACGCTATGCAATTAAGAGGGTATTAAACAAAAATGTTAATTTATTTTGTAGTTTTAAAAAATTGTAAAATTACAAGTTCAAAAAAACAACATAGAAAATTACAGCAACTTAAAATAAGATTTTAGTTGTATAATCTTGTTTTTAATTCAATTAATTCAACTTCATCAAATATTATATAATAGCCTACATGCACTGTGTATAATTATTTTGTATATATAAATACACACACATGCTTGTATTTAAGAAATATTTTCATGTATATTCTGTATATGGATTTATTTCTAATGTATATTGTTATACATTGTTAATGTATGAATATTTAAAGCATTACTGTATGTGAAAATACAAAAGATATTGACTGGAATCATCCCAGTCTTCTCCATTTGGCCACATGTTCTCATCCACATCACACACTACTCTGGCAAGGCATCAATGCGTCTTGGGAAGAATCATTTGGCATTCCTTATTTACCCCTGGCTGTGTTTAGCTGGGATGTCTTGGGATGCAGAATCCATTGCATCCAGGAGGGACATTTGGTCCTCTGGACGATGGTCAAAAAACTTTTTTGGTGATCAAATTTTTATTTATTTTTTCTTTTAGAAGGCAGTACTGTATGTACAAGCCACAGAAACAGAGTACATATATATGTAGCCTATATAGAGACATATGTATGCACACACCTCCATATACAAGAATTTGCATACATACCTATAGATGATGGTCAAAAACCTTCCATCTCCAGGCTAAGAAAGGGAAAGGGACATCATCCTCTGATGGGATCAAATCAGGCCATGACTGCACTGGAATTGTGAAATATCACATTCTCCCATATTTGCATTATTCAATCAGCTGTTTCTCAGTAACAATAGAATAAAATACTGGACAGGGGATTTATTTGTTCTTCAATTCACAATATAAACAGCTGGATACCTTGACTTTAGCCTGTAAGGTTAGGTTTAGAACATGGAGTTATGTGTTCTGACATACAGTGTTAAAGCTATGGTAAATTTGGCTGTAAAAATCCAATTTTTTGGTCTTGTTTTCGCTTGTGTGTAAAAGAAGTTCAAGCATTTTAAATTTGTGTTCATTGTATGCATTTTGTGTTATGCAGCTTACACAGTCGGATGTACTGTAGTGCTAAGAGTTTTGGAAAATTGTTAAAAGTATAAAAAAATCTGTCATAGCAATTGTAAAAAAACCCCTGTAATTATTTAATATATAAATAAAACAACAAATACAATGTGTCACCGACGCCGCCTCAGATGCGTGCTTGTCAGAATGTGTGACTGTTCGTGCTGCAACAACACACTAAAACCGGCAACTAAACCCAGTGAATTCACAACCATTTCATAAAATAGTGTTCTCATGTTATTTAATATGACAGTCCCAAATTAACCATGGTTATTATTAGCTGTGAATCCTGCTTGCAGCAGGTAGAGTAGGACCGGTCACATTTGGTGCCATGGCCCGGATGAGAGTGAGGTTTAGGGGGGTGAGCATGATCCCCTCAAAAATCAGATCCAGCTAATATACTCAACTTTGTTTAATGTGAAACACACACATCCACACACACCAGGCACACCAAACACACACGCCACACACTCACACACACGCACATCACACACCCTGTGCGTGCATGTGGGGTGTGCGTGTGCTGTGTGTGCTGTGTGTAGTGTGTGGTGTGTGTGTGGGGTGTTTTGTGTGGTGTGCGTGCGTGTGGGTGTGCATGTCGGGTTTGGGGTGTGTGATGTGAGTGTGGGGTGTGTGGTATGCATGCATGTGGGGAGTAGTGTGTGATGTGTTTTGTGTGGTGTGCGTGCGTGTGGGTGTGCATGTGGGGTTTGGGATGTGTGATGTGAGTTTGGGGTGTGCATGTGGGCTGTGAGTGTGGGGTGTGTGATATGATTGTAGGGTATGTGGTGTGCATGCGTGTGGGGTGTGTGATTTGAGTGTGTGTGATGTGAGTTTGGGGTGTTTTGTGTGGTGTGCGTGCGTGTGGAGTATTGCGGTGTCCGTGTGGGGCGTGCATGTGGGCTGTGAGTGTGGGGTGTGTAGTGTGAGTGTGGGGTGTTCTCTATGCATGCGGGGTGTGTGGTGTGCATGCGTGTGTGGTGTGTGATTTGAGTGTGTGTGATGTGAGTTTGGGGTGTTTTGTGTGTTGTGTGTGGAGTATTGCAGTGTCCGTGTGGGGTGTGTGATGTGAGTGTGTGGGGTGTGTGTTTGGTGTGCCTGGTTTGTGGGTGTGTGTGTGTGTTTCACATTAAACAAAGTTGAGTATATTAGCTGGATCTGATTTTGGAGGGAGTCATGCTCACCCCCCTAAACCTCACTCCCATCCGGGCCATGGCACCAAATGTGACCGGTCCTACCCTACCTGCTGCAAGCAGGATTCAAACGCCGGTCTAGCGTCAGTTGCTCGCACGCCTCTTGAGGCCAGGGGAGTGAGGTCCAGAAGTCTTTCTTTTTCTTTTAGCACCCTGTCTCATCTCATCATGACTGCCAGGGCTTTGGTCAGCAGGTGTTCTGGAGCCTCTGGATCTGATCTCAGATCTGTTGTTGTTGACTATGTGAGAAGGTCCAGGCTGTTCATCATTTGTGGATGTTTCTTCAAGTGATTCTGGAGAAGATCTGCCTGAGATGAGTGATAAACATGAAGAATCAGGATCAGAGTGGTGGTCTGATCTCTTCCTTTTCCGTTCTCTACTCTTTGAACTGCCAGAAGTCTTTCTTTTTCTTTTAA
>JAOTRC010000034.1:10800215-10815943 GCA_027497675.1 Cyprinella lutrensis
CTGTGACATCATAGGAGACTTAAAAGGGTCTAATGACTTCATAGGAACATAAAAAGGTTCAGTGACATCATAAAAAAATGTTATGTGGCATGAGAACTTAAAAAGGTTAAATTACATCATAGGAACATAAAAAGACCTTTAATGATGTCAAAATTACTTGAAATGTTGAATGATATAATAGGAACAAAAAGGTTCAATTATATTAAAAAGGGTTATGTGGCATCATAAAAGCTTAAAAAGGTTTAATGACATTGTAGGAATTTAAAAATGTTCAAAAGCATCATGTGAACTTAAAAAGGTTTCAGTGACATCATAGCAACTTGTAACAGGAACATCAGAACTTAAAAGGGTTCAGTGACATCATAGGAACTTAAAAGGGTCTAATGACTTCATATGAACATAAAACGATTCTGTGACATCATAGGAACTAAAAAAAATGTTATGTGGCATCGTGAGAACTTAAAAATGTTAAATGACATCATAGGAACATAAAAAAGGCCTTCAATGATGTCAAAATTACTTAAATGTTCAGTGATATTATAAGAACTAAAAGGTTCAATTATATTAAAAAGGGTTATGTGGCATCATAACAACTTATAAAGTTTTCTTAGATCCTTTTGGTAAGCTTTATTTCGAAGAGTGCTGTAGCTTTGGGATTTGTTTGTGCTCGCATCTGTGTGTTGTTCCTGTCTTCTTCTCCAGGCGTGCGTCTTTGTTCTTGGTGTGATTTGTCTTCAGTGTGAGCTGATCGGGGTAGACACAACAGAACACCAACCAACAACAAAAAGAGTAATGTCACCCCTTGAGCTATCTCAGTCTTCACAGAGATCAGCTCTGCCTCTACCCAAACAGACGCTCTCCCAGACAATAGCTTCAATTAGAAGTTTAGTGGATGATGGTCCTGTGATCCAAAACACAGCCGCAGTGCCAGAGGGCACAATCTCTGTCTCATCTACAATATGTGTGTGTGTTTGTCAGACTCTAACTCATGCACACCTGACCATATTTTTTTCCACAAAGGCTCTTTTTGTCTGACGGGAAGACAGAGGGTAGACAAAGACAGAGATTAAACAAGATTAGACGGGTAATTACATCCCACCTCTCTCACTCACTTCCTGTGATAAAGCGAACGTGTTTTTGCTTCTTGTTCCCACAAAAAAACGTTGTTTTTTTTCAATGCCGTCTACCTCAGCGTATACTTCAGCCATATTTGTGCTTGTAGATCTGTTGTTTCACGCAGACAAGAGACTGTCAAGCTGCTTGGTTTTCTAGTACGCATCAAGGTTGACTGGGGTGTGTGTATGTGTACGTGTGCGCCGCTGTCGGTATAGTCTGTGGAGTTCACGTCCGTCTGGTTGTATATTGACACTGTGGTTGCAGAGGGTTTAAGAGATGTTTGTGTATCTGTGCGTCCATGCAGAACCAGTGGTTTCTGCAGTGTTTTTGGTAAGCCGACCCCCAGTCTTGAAGTGATTTTGATGGTGACGTTCGCTAGTTTTTTAATATCGTTTGTTGAAGCGTTCAATGGATGTTTGGATGGGGGCTGGAGGTGGAGTTTTGTGAGAATAAGTGTTTATTGTATTAATGAGGTGTTTGTGTACTGTATATGTGTGTGTATTGTTATAAAGAGAAGTGGTCCTGTTTACAAAGTAGGTCTCAGCTGAGCCTCTTTCACTGACCTCACATTCCAGAACCGCCGCTAATCGCCTCCGTCTGGCAAACTCTCGCTCTCTCATCTCACACACTCACTATTCTCCTCATTCTCTTCTCCTTTTCCTCAATCGCTGAGGGCTTTTTAGACTGTTTAGTTTATTGTTAGTGTTGTTTGCTTGGGCAAGCATCACTCACTCTTGCTCATATTTGGGTGTTTCTTCAGCTTTGTAGAATATTCTAAAGTAAATTATAAAAGTCAACTTTCACTAAACTTTTCACTTATTTCATTTTCTAACAAAGTGTAAACTCTACCAAAAGTTTAGGGTTGGTAATTGTTTTATTTTTGAAAGTGTCTCTTGTTCACCAAGCCTGCATTTATTTGATTGAATATACAGTAAAACAGCAATATTGTGAAATATTATTCTAAATATTTTCTATTTTAAAATATACTTTTTAAATTTAATTTATTCCTGTGATCAAAGTGGAATTTTCAGTCCTCAGTGTCACATGATCCTTCAGAAATCATTCTAATACGATGATTTGATCAAATGATAAAATAAGAGCAAATGAGGAGGGATCTTAAGGGCCTGTTCACATATTGCATCTTTTGCGCGCTCAAGTTTGTTTTTTCAAATGTAGGCACGCGGTATGCACGCTCATAATGGAAGCGACCGTGACGCGCTCGTTTTTTCCAAGCGCGTCCGCGCCGCATCGAGATAAAAACATCTAAACTTTTCAGAATGCCGCAAGTGCACCATAAGTGCACAGTAGGTGATGTGACGAGAACCATCCGGAGCGCAACCGCCCTAGCGCTTTGGAAAAAGGATAATGCGGCACACCCAGGATTTTCTACGCATTTTTAGACGCTATATGTGAATCCTGTGAAGACCTATTTGCATGGGATTAGTATTATCTGGCGACCTTGTTTGATTTAGAAACTACCCCGCCAGGGCCGCCACACCTGAATTTTATGTGGCGCAGTCGCACGGGATAAACGAAGCCTGTGATTTAAAGCGTTCAGCGTTCTGATTGGACATTTCTTTTCGTTATAGGTCTAGTTGTACGATATATGACATAATATGACATAAATAGAACAAAGTTCCTTACCGCATTCTACTATACACGTCATTCATCTCTAGAGCCCGACTGGTAAAGAATTTTGAAGGCCGATACCGAGACAAATATTTTTGGGTTTTAAAATCTGATATTACGATATATCGGCCGATATATATATATTTTTTTTTAAATATTGTTGGATTTCACACACGTGTAAAAGAAAAACTAACTTTTCTGCACAAGATACATTTGGTACTTTTTTCCTATGTCTAAATGTTCACTTTTGCAAGTATAACTCACATTTTACAATGCAGGGACTGTAACTAGAGATATGCTAGTTAGAAATACAGTAATCATTACTTTATTTAGCCAGAAAAAGTTCATTGTTGTTTCCAAGCTCATTAATGTTAAGTTAGTGGTCTTCCACTGATGATAGTGGCATTAGCTAGCTTTGTGGTTAGCTAGTCTATGATGAGCCATAATTTAGCTATAGATAACATCATACTGGAAATTGTAAAACATACATTTTCAATATAACAGGCCAAGGAGAGATGAGTGAAGCATGTTTCGTCCGTTTTTATTTTATTTTTTAAATATTCATTTATCAGCCATTTTAACTGCCGATACCGATATTTTGGAAAATGCCTAATATCGGCCGATATATCGGTCTGGCTCTAACATATATGGTAGTTAATCAGCGAGTTACGTCGTTGTACGGTGTTACTGACAGGCTGGGAAGAGAGGTGCTGCAACACATGCTGTCGACATATGTGAGAAATAATGCTTTTTGAACATTCATGCATGAAAACCTATTCTAGTAGAGCCCAAAAACAAGACTTTGCAACTTTAAAGTATTTCTAGAGCACAGTTGATTCAGTACATGTTCTTTGTTAAATGAAAAGCTGTTCTTCATATGCATCGATTTCAGCACATTTGCAACAGTTCAGTAAATGAGTGCACCAGTTAGTCCTAAACACCCTCTGACATCAGACACAAACGCTGCAGGCGCCTCTTCATGTTCTCCATCACAAACGCTGAGTGTCATTGGCTTGCACACTTCTGAGAGGGTGCTACTATTCTTTGGCGGGCTGTGGGTGATGATGTGTGCCGTGCACATGAGGAAAAGGCCACGGATGGGTCAGCCTTACATTGTCATTACGCAGCCCAACAGGAGAAACACTGATTATTCACATCGCTGCACTCAAAACAGTGCTAAAAATATTCACACACAGTATCTCCAGATGCCCCGGGCAGGTAACGCATGGAAAAGAGAGTAGAAACACGTTTTTTTCATAATCATATCTGTGTTGCATTAGCCGATGTCAATAGTCTGTTACAGTAGGCTGAAAGGCCGTGCTTTGATGCATGCACAAAAGCATTTCTGCGTTCATGCACCGTGATGGACATGTGACCTTACATCATAATGGACTTTAAAAGGCAGGAATGTGTCATCCAGGAATAGCAGCAACAAAATGTTATTGCTCAGAGGATGCTCTCATATAGCTCAGGAGATTTAAGTATCAGCTTTGCTGCTACAAGTTCAAGTGGTTTTATCAAACATATCTCCAAAAACATCTCAGTAAATCAATAATGCCAGTAAACCCGAACGTGCAATATGATTGACGGGTTGAGAATGTTTCTGATTGGCTAGTTTTTAGAATGGTTCACTTCAAATAATAAATGTTTTGTTGTTTACAGAGCCCAAGGTCTCTCCCCAAGAAGACATCAAGGTTTAGCTGGTAAACATGGGCCAGTTAACCACTGCTGGTAGGTGCCAACATTCTGAAGGCAAAAAAAGTAAAGAAAAAAATGATCTCCATTGAAGTCCATTTAAAAGTAGATCTGTATTTTTAGTGAAGTTCTGTAGTTTTAGCTCAAAATGCGTATAGATAACACGCCACTGACTTGAAAGTGGCGTGTATGTTTACGCAAAAGTCATGATGTCATAATGTAATAATCAACACTCGCATAACAAATTGTATGCAAACGTAAGCAAGGCAGTTTTTGCATTAACTTCTACGTTTAATTAGGCCTAGCCAATATGACACTGAATGACTTGCCTGATGTAAATGTAATGCTACGTGGAATAATGTTTACAACTGTTTTACTGACGTCTTTCCACCATTGAAACACTGATTACATGAGATAATAAGTTTCAGTAAGTTGTACTGTATCTTTCAACATACCTTCAGATGTTCATTCAAGTTTGTTAGGCTGCTTAAACTGAGGCGCCTATGTAGTGATCTGTCACGCCACATTAAAGAGGGTCAAAAGGGCATTTATTGTTTAAATTTCATGATAAAATGGACATAATTTGAAAAATGTCACTAATTTCTTATCGGAGCTTATTGCGATTATTGTTGGTTAATGGTGGTTAGGCTACAACGCTGTATTCGTCTTGTACACACAAGACACATAAAAATTGGCGGTATGAATACATGTACAGATGTTGTGCCGAATTCCGACTGCCTCCCAAATCATAACCCCGCAATAATTTGGTGGGGGTTAGAATTCGACAAAACACGGTACATCCCTAATTACTATTTAATCATATGTCAAGAAAGAAAAATTAGTTTACCTTAATTAGTAAGGTAACGTGAGGTAAACTTCAACAATGGGCTAGGGCTGGGCTGACACACACAAACACACGTATACAGTACATATTAGCGGTGAAACGGTACATATTCGTCCAGAACTGTACGGTACAGACAACACGGTTTGGTGCATGCAGTCCCACGATGAATACATTCAGACTCAGGAGATCCACACTCCAATCCACAAGGGACAATGTGCGGCAATGCAACGATGTTTGCTACCAGTAAAAACGCATACGAATAAGAGACGATCTCCCTAATATATAATATTTACGTTTAATCAGATACAGTAAACCATCGGGATTGTGATTTCTACAATGACACTGGTAACTGCTGCTGATATCAGAATAAGCAAAAGATGGGACCTTTAAAGGGATACTTTACTTTTTTTGGAAATAGGCTCATTTTACAACTCCCCCAGAGTTAAACAGCTGAGTTTCACCGTTTTCGAATCCATTCAGACGATTTTTATTTAGAAGAATTTCAGTAACCAGACAGTTGCTGGTCTCATTGACTTCCATAGTAGGAAAAAAATATACTATTGAAGTCAATGATATTCTTCTAAATATCAGAAAATCATCTGAATGGATTCGAAAATGGTAAAACTCAACTGTTTAACTCTGGGGGAGTTGTAAAATGAGCCTATTTCCAAAAAAAGTGGAGTATCCCTTTAACACTACAGTAAGCCACCCATTTAATATTCATGAGCTAAGCTGATTATTAGGTTTATTACTTGTCAAGATGGCAGCTGACAATGTCCTAGTCTTAAATGTGTATGAAGATCCCCTAGAATTGTCCATTAGATATCTCAAGATTTGTTTACAGAGATTCACAGACTGTGATGACACTGCAATATTTTTTATATATTCATTATTCAAATTTTTAATGTACATTCCAAATTTTGAGATCAGTAGATTTTTTTCTTCTTTTTGATAAAAAAACAAAACTTTAATTTATCAAAGGATGCATTAAATTGATCAAACGTGATTTTTATATTCTTGCAAAAGATTTCCATTTCAAATAATTTCTGTTTGTTGAACTTTCTATTTTATTTAAAGAAATCTGACTAATATTAAGCAGCACAACTTTTTACAACATTGATAATGATAATAATCATTTAAGCACCAAGTCAGCATATTAGAAGATTTCTGAAAGATCATGTGACATTGAAGAGCAATAATGCTGTAAAATCAGCTTTGCATCACAGGAATAAATCACATTGTAAATGATATAAAACATAAAAAACAGTTATTTTAAATTGTAATACTATTTTATAATATTACCGTTCTACTGTATTTTTGATAAAATAAAATGCAGCCTTGGTGAGCATGAGATTTCTTCTAAAAACATTCAAACTTTCCTGATTTTTCCTGGTTTATAGTTTACTTCCACATTCCAAACCCTGAAGTGTGAAAGAGTCCATTGCTCCCTGTGTTTTCATACCTTCAGCGTGGAGCGGAGAACCCGAATGCGGTGCAGTCGATCGTTTGTGGCGGGGTCATTGCAACGTTTGATGAAGGAGCGTCTGAACTCTTGTTTGGTGGAAGGCCTCTGCTGGCCGAAAGCCGAGAGACTGGCCTGCTCCAGCGATCGGTACAACTCCTGCAGGCCGTCCGTGCCGTCGGACGCTTGCTCTTCGCTCTCAGGCCTCCTGCTGCTGGCTTTCCTCATCTGCTTCTCCTCCTCTTCCTCCTCCTCTTCCTCATGGAGATGAGTTCTTGGCCTCAGAGTGCCATGCGTGTGTGCGTGAGTGTGTGTTCGAGCGCTGCGGTGCGAGTGTCCTCCGTGTGTGTCGCGGTGGCGTGGGAGGCTCTGGCTGCGCTGCTTGTGAGTGTGATGGCGGGGCCGGGACTCCTCGCTGTCCGTCAATGGAAATGGCCCATCGCGTTCCAGAGGACGCCGGCGCTGGGCGGGAAGCGTAGCCTGCCGGTGCTGGTCGGGTGACAGCAGGGATGGCGCCTCCTCTTCTGCAGTCTGCAGGTAGTGTAGACCCGTGCTGGTCAAGGGGCTTTCAATCAGGTCCTGCCACGAGCGACGTTCTCGATGGGAGGATCGGCAAGAAGAATGGGACTCTTCGGCAGAGGAATGCGAGAATGTGGAGCCGCTGGAAAAATGACGCTCAGGAAATGGACTGGACGAAGTTCCCTGAGGACAACAGAATCACTTCTCATTAGCATTGTCAAGATTAGTTAGAGAGCTAGAGGTATAAGATGATAGCCAAAGAGTGAGTTTGCTACATGTTTTCCAGCACAATAGTGTTGGTGATGTGAAGGCCGGTGCTCAGTCAACATTTCTCAGAAATGTTGAGAAATATTTCCCTTGTTTTCAGTGACGTGAGCCCAAAAAATGACTTACTGTAAGTGACTATGTTACATCATTTTTGGTTTTCTCATCTAACGTAATGTAACTTAACATCTTTATTTCATCATGAGCTGTATTTAATTTAACATACACTTCCATTCAAAGGTTTGGGATTGGTAGAATTTTTTTAAAGGTTTTTGACAGATGTCTCTAATGCTCACCAAGGCTGCATTTGTCCGAAAATGTTTTTATTTCAGATTACACAATGGCTGCTTTTACATGGCTGCTTGTGTTTAGATTTATTGATTGTAACAAAAACAATCTAGTTGTGTACCATGTAGTTACTATTTCTGTCATTAATTACTCACCCTCGTGTCGTTCCAAACCCGTAAGACCTTCATTCATCTTCAAACACAAATTAAGATCTTTTTGATGAAATCTGAGAGCTTTCTGTCTCTCCATTTTGACAAAAAGTTCATAAAGAGATTGTAAAACTAATCCGTATTCGATTTTCTGAAGAGACTCGATAGCTTTATATGATGAACAGATTTAATTGAGGCTTTAACTCATTCATTATGAATTTAATCAATATATAAACATTGATGAAAAATGGAATACTTTTTATTTTTGGATGAACTATCCCTTTAAATTGAAAAAAATAAAGAATTAGACATTATCCTGACTCCTGACCTCTGATGTCACTGGTTCATTATGTGAGGTTTAAACGTCAATAAGGAACCGGCACCAGAACCAGTGTGATGGTGTGTCTGTGCTAAAGAAAATCAAAGAGAGTTTTTGGCTGATTTTATGCATATATGTTTGTAGACGTGTGTTTATACTCACAGACGGGTTGTGGTGGTACGTGGATTCCTGTTTGAGTGTCATTGACCCATCAATCTCATCTTGATCACTCTCACTCCAGTAATCTAAACAAAAAAATGTCATCAGGATCACATGTACATGACAACATACAGTAGATTATGATACTCAAACTAGGCTTTTCAACTGCTTCACGTGCAATCATTCATGGAATGGAGTGAAACTAGAGTCACACTATGGGCTTATGTCAACATCACAGGATGTGATCTCACCTTCATCAGGACGTGGTACTGGATCATCAGGCGTGTAGCCAATCGCAGCCAAGCCTAAACGATTCATCCACCTGCAAAAGAGACCACAGACGTGAGAGGAAATAACAAGAATGGACAGCCGAAGTCTGAAGAGGCTCTGAAACCACTTACCTGTTCATCTCCTCTAAATGATCAGTAGCAAAAAAGAAACTCTTAATTTTGGGATGACATGCTTTAAAGGCACTGAAACAAAAAAAGAGATGTTCAGTCACAAATATCTAGTTTACAATCAATTACTGTGTGTGTTTGTATAAGAGAGATCAGCAGTTCTGCAGTGACCCAGATTCCGCTAGCCGATGGGCTTCAAATACAGACCCACCCAAAAACCAGCAAACCCAACACAACAGAGAGAACAAGCTATTAATGTAGTCTTTTAACACTCACTGTTTCCTCCTGCACTCAATCGCTCTGTCTATCCGAAACTCTGGCAAACAGATGAAGCCCTCTGCTTTCTCATCCTGAGCAAGCAAATACAGAAGAAGAGAAATCATTTCTGCATCATAACGATGGTAGTAACATAAATGCAAAGATCAGCATCTCTGAAACTGAGAACATATGATGCGCATTTTATTGTTGTGGACAAGAAAACTAAACATCACGAGCATTGTGAGCCTGTAACTTGGCCATCAATGAAAGTAGAGAGGACTGAAAGTGCTGATAATTGTGTAATTGGTGATAATAGTAGAGATTGATTGCTGGATGTGGTGCCAAAAGTGGAAATGGATCATAAAAGAAGGGCATTACACACACAGCCAACAGACTTTACCACCCGAGGGAAGGGAATTTTGTTTGTTTGCTTACATTCTGGTTGGTGTACCAGTACAGGTTGGAGTCTTTGAGCACGAACCAATACTTCTTCCATTTTTGCGTGAAGTAGCCAGTGGCGTCTTTCTTTTTCCATAACCAGCCTTCACAGTCCCCATGACCCAGATCTTTGCAGGCAATACGCCTTCTGCTGGCACTACTGAGGGAACCTACACACACACACACACACAGCATATTAAATGACAACCACATATGACAATAACTTTGGAATAATACAATCACACTTTATATGATATTATACATACAGCACAGTGTAATAGTGCTTAGAGTAAACCCAGGATCTCATCATACCTTTGCTTTTCTTCTTGGGCTTGGTCCTCAGAGAGGCATAATGTACAGACTAGAGAGAGGAGAGAAAGGACTCATGAGAAATTTAGGATTTGCTTCATAGATTACTTTTCTCAGTTGTAAGGATTTCTATAAAAATCATTATCTATAAACAATTAACATTGCACACCTGTGGCTAATTGATAGGGGCGACGGCTATTGCCAAAAAAAATCCTGCACACTATCCCAACTTGTTAAAAGAATCAAACTTTTTAGTTTAGCAACGTTTCAGTCCCATCACAGTAAATGCCTGCTGAAGGTCATGGGACCAAAACATTTCTGAATAAATTGTGATACTTCTTGCATTGCAAGTTTGGAGAGAGTGCAGGATTTTTTTCACCTTTTTTTTACAGAAAATGTTAAAGTTGTATCTGTACCTCTTGTTCCCAACACTATGTATTCTCATTACCACGACTGATGCTGTAACTGTACTTGTGGTTTACCTTCCTCATTGATGCCCCTGCTTGTCGGTCAAGTCCTGAACTGGCATATCTGCAGAGAGAGAAAGAGAAATAATATATGATCAATTAAAATAAAAATGTTGCACCTATTTAACTTAAATATAGACACAGGTAATGGACAGGATGCTGGTTTTTGAGGTTGACTTCAAAAGTGATTCTAACTGAAACTCCTGCAAATTCTCACACATACCCTCAAACCAACAAACACACAAACACTTATGATTGTTTCACAATATAGTGAGGTCATCTCATACGCAGCCATGGCATGGGCAAAACATTTTTGCAATTTTAACTAGTGAGGTCTAATTGATGATCAACGGTTTTTATACGTAACTAACCCATAAATTTGCATCAACCCTCCCTCTGGAATATGCAAAAAAGGGCATGCCCATATTTCTGCGGCTCGTCGAAAGTGTTATTTTCACCCAGCTGTCAGGTTCAATGACTACAATTTAGTTTGATTATGTTACTAAAAATTATAATTGTAATTTTGCTTTCTGTGCTGCAGATGTACAGACGACAGCTTCCAGAATCTCCACAAATTCAATGCCGGATTCAACAAGAAACTAAAACATGAAGCAGTTCCAAGTTTAAAACCAGAGGCAGCAGTTGTTGAACCACAACCTGTAAGTAAGACTTAATCATTTTAAATGTATTTGCATGTATAATATGTTTTAGTTTTATCAAATCCCAGCGCTGGCTATATAGTTATGCTATTTTGTATGTACAACAAACGCGTACAAACATGTTTAATAACATCTTAAGACAGACATGTTCCACAAAATGAGACTCCACAGACTCTTGCAGCTTTAGTCACAGGAAACAAAAACCTCCTTAAGACAGCAGCCAAGGAATTTCTGTTCCTCATTTATAAAATAAACGGCAGTTCATTAAGCTCGAACAAAGCCATGAGAAGCATCCTAATATCCTGTATATCAACAAATAAAACTCTTTAAAATGCTCATTCTGAGCTTAAAGTGACCGGTTTCAAAGCCATTATCTATCATAAGATATCATCAGGAATCAAACTCTCCATCTTTTGGGATAAAGTTTATTATACTACACTGATGTCCTGTCACTTTAAAAACTCAAAACTTGTTCCCCAGTCTAAAAAGAACATCTCTTTCTGACATTCTTGCACTTATGATGTAAGAAATTGCAAATATTAACATAATCAGCGACATTTACACATCAATGACATTAATGTTCTGAATCATGACCAGTCCAGTCACAGTCTGGTAATGAGGAGGAAGCAAAATTGATACTGTTAATCTAAACGCCAGAAGCAATAATGATAAAAAATAAAATATGGGGAAATCCAGCAAACGTGCGGTCTGTTTAGCGCCTACACATCTGGCTGTGTTTAGCACCTGTTCCTCTGAAAATCTTTCTCAATGAGCCCAATTACTTTGTGAATCTGTCACAATATAAATAGGCAAGGCAACCTACAGCTTTTGTCAGAGCACTTATTTTGTTTTTTTATTTTACAAGTTAAGAGGGCGTTTGCAACACATTCTTAAGGACAAACCAGCAAAAAAAAAAATGGGGCCAAAAAGATTAAAATTGTCTAAAAAAACAAATTGTGACCTTTTTGTCGTAAAAACTAAATAAATAATACCAAACTGTATGATAAATTAAGGAAGGTGTGAAGCTTACTCACCTATCAGCATCTGCTCGAAGTGTGTCTGCAGTTCTCTGGGGCAATGAACAGAATGACAAAGAGAAAGAGAGACAGAGAGGAAGAGAGATTTGAACTTCCTGTTCTGAGTTATGAAAAGAAAGTACTGTTTCAGAGACATCTGAGTTTCTGTATGTACAGTCACATGACAATATAGAGCTAATGTATGTTGCGAGATGAGGCAATTCTGACATTTTGTTCACTACATTGTATTTTTTAAAAATTGTAAGGTATATTGTACTTTTTGTGTTTTGCTACTCTTGTGGTAGGATACGGTTAAGTTTAGGGAAAGGTTTCGTTGTTTGGTTAGGTTTAAAAGGATACTCCACCGTTTTTTCATATTAAACTTGTTTTTTTTCATATTAACTGTTATTCCCTTAACTAAAAAGAGTTGATACATACCTCACTCGTCTCAATCGCTCTGGCGCGCGAGACACTTTAATAGTACTTAACTTAGCCCAGTTCATTCAATAGGGGCCAAGCAGAGAAGCGACAAAACACCTCCATGTTTTCCCTATTTAAAAGCAAGTGATTGGTAGCACTTCGACTCGGCGCATTTATATCTATGGACTCGACGCAGTAATATCATCACTGCGGCGAGGGAGAGGATTTTCACGAGTGATGATATTTCTACGCCGAGTCAAAGTGCTCCCAAGCACTTGGTGAGGTATTCCACCATACATTATAGTTATTCACTTTACACGCTTAGAAAAGTGCAGCGTTTTATTTTGTGTCACCATTCTTGGTCGAGTTACTCTACTCGTGTAGCTATATTTAAATAGGAAAAACGTGGAGGTGTTTGGTCGCTTCTCTGCTTGGCCCCTATTGAATGAACTGGGCTAAGTTAAGTGCGATCAAAGTGTCAGAGCGAATGAGCGCACGCGCTGAGACAAGAAAGGTATGTTTCAACTCGTCTTAGTTAAGGGAATGACATAGTTTAATATGAAAAAACGGTGGAGTATCCCTTTAAGGCTGAGTTAAGGTGTGGTCAAAAGTATAATTATAGATGTAATTACAGAAATAATTTACAGCTAATTTACCTAATAAGGACAATGTTAAAACATGTATGAACACATTACGTGTGTTGTATCAAATGATTAATTTAAACATCAGTACACAGCAGTAAAAGACAGCTCTGATCAGATTCAACATTTTACTTACATGGTAGTGTGGCATCGTGTTTGAGTCGGGCACGGGGAAGGGCAGCCCCTCGGGGGGGCCTGCGTCCAGACGCACAGGTGGGGCAAGCATAGAGGGACTGATGGGGAAACTGGGACTGCTGGGATTCCGGCTCTTCTTCCTGGATCTCCTGCTTGTGTCCCTTTGGGAAAACTCTGCCTCTTCCTGAATCAACACAATCCGGTCATCACTGAGGAACCGCAAGAGGGAGGAATCAGAATCTGATGGAGAAAGACAGAAAGCAAGCAGGGAGTCAAAAACCTAGAGAAAAACAGTGCTAGAACAGTGAAAAACAGAGAAATACTATCTGCCGCAGTATAAAGCAAGTTTGATACCTTCCTGTGTGTGTGTGTGTGCGCAGGTGTGTGTGTGTTTGTGAGAGGTATATTTCCCCTAATGGAGGTTTGCTTTCTATTTATATCTGTGCCAGTGTTGCCCACGTATTCTCTGTTCTATTTTAGAAGTTGTGTTTCCACAAAAAACAAAACAAAGTAGTAACGAATGAGTTCACATGTTAACAGTAAACTTGTCACCTCTCACAATCCCCTCAAAAAAGAAAGTTGGTTACTGTCAATATCACACTTTAAGGTTAAACCTTTTAGTTCTCACACATTAAAAACTGTCAGTAAAGAAGAAAAATATCAGCTGATATTAGATTTCATCTGCTTCAGTTACTAATTACAGAGAACAATTTTGTTAAAGTGTTTATATTAATCTATACTACATTAATATTTAACATTTTTAGCAGTAAAAACTTTCTTATTATTATTAAGTAAAGGAGATGGACTGTTAAGTTTCAAAAAGCCTAAAAATGTAATCTCCATATGCTCACACTGATCTGCTGATAAAAAAAAGAAAACCACACGCACACAAAATATTTTTCGCATTAAAGTATATTCAGGGGGAAAAAAAGTTGTAAGTCGTACACTGTACTGATCAACCAAAGGCAAAGGAAATGGTTGTCTGCCGTTCCTCCAGCTTTCTGAGGCTTAGGTGGCTTCTTCAAAGAAATCTTTGCTTACCTCAGCTTTCACAAACAAGCCTATATAACGGCATTTCCTGCTTTTGGTTGCAAAGTTCACTTGAAAAAAGTCGCTGCCTTACAGGTTTCTCAGTTCTGATGCTCTAAAATGTCAGTTCCATAGTATTGTGACATTTACGTTTTTTGCAGACATTAGTCAAAGCAACTTGCACAAATCGCGCACTAATGGCAAATGCCAGGATGTACAACTGAGAATGACAAATCATGCTGGTAAACTAGATTTTAGTGATCAAGAAGTTTATAACTAGAAGCTCCTCTTTGACTAGAAATATAAACACATTTACACACACACAGATCTTTAGCATAACATAATTAGATGAGATCATATAGTCACAGATCTCTGAATATGATAAAAAAAAAAAAAATTTAGAAATATGAGTTGGGCAACCCATTGGTTTATCTTACACCTCTCTTTCCTACTAATACCGTAAGGATCAGAGATGGAGTATTTATGTTAGTCTCACACTACAGACACTGAGCTCTGAAATAATATCCTCAACATCTGTCTGTTTTTAAAAAGACAGAATTATTAATGCCATTTTTGAGTGAACCACTTTCAAATTTCTTGCCAGATAGACAAAATCCCGGTTGTGCTAATCCCAGTAAAAAGGGAAGTTTAAAAGTTTGAAATGAATCTAAAATTCAACTTGGCCCCAGTGGAGTAAACAAAAAGTAACGTAGGAAAGTATACCAAAAAGTGAAATCATCACCTCTGCTTCCTCTTTTGTAAACTCCAGATTCTTGAGGCTCTGCCAGCCATTCAGTTCCCATGGTAACCTGTCGGAGTTCACCTACAGGCAGAGACATACAACATTTGAGTGTGTGTATATGTTGTGATGTGTTTCAGAGCATCTATCATCTCCTCTGTGTGTATTAGTGCATACAGTAGCGCAGCTGTAACATACTAAATGGCTGAGATTTGCAGTTTAAAGCCGGAGCTTCCTGGTGGCTTAATCTCCTGTAATGCACTCTGCGTTTATGTCCATCTTAAAAAATAGCCATCCATGCATGATGTAAGACGTACATTGTGTAACATCGCACAAGCATACTACAATTTAAAAATGCATGGTTGGAAACTGTGCGGTTGGAGTGTTTCATATATTATTTAAAATAGAGAATGTAGTATACTGTACCGTATAGAAACCATATGGAGCCTAATATTATGTTGTTTTGAATCAAGAGTACTATACTTATTTGAATCAGGATAGCAACAACTAATTGAGAAAATCAATACTAATAATTAGCCTACCCTCAAATCACTTAAGTCCAAACTGTAATATAGCAATCAAAATCATCCTGTCCAGACACAATGCTTTTTAAATAAAATTTGCAGAAATTAATTTCAGTAAAAAAAATTCTACCATGATATGTAAACTATGCATTTTTAATGTAGAAAATGTAAAATATATTTTATGATATAAAATTTAAATTAACAGTTTAGAGAACTGAAATTATTGAATTTGAATTATTGAAAATAATGGT
>JAOTRC010000034.1:10834552-10845851 GCA_027497675.1 Cyprinella lutrensis
CAATATGGGCCAACATTTCTAAAGAATGCTTTCAGCACCTTGTTGAATCAATGCCACATAGAATTAAGGCAGTTCTGGAAGCAAAAGGGGGTCAAACACAGTATTAGTATGGTGTTCCTAATAATCCTTTAGGTGAGTGTACAGTACATGTGACAGGGTTGAGTGTGATGGGGTTTTTGTACAAAATGGCCACTACTCCTCTTGTAGTGTAGGGAAGTAGATTATAAGTGATCTACATGTTAAAAAAAATTACATCGCCTATATCTTCTGTAGAGCTCTCAGGACCGAAAAATATTCATCCAATAATTGCATTTGAGTCAAAAGGCAATGATAGGATGTCCGACCTGCCAGTCAAAATATGTACCTTTTCCATTTCCTTCTGAACCAAAACAACGAACTTGTGCTTCGTTTATGACATGCTATAACCATCATTACAAAATAGCAACCGTAACTTTCTACTCTAAGCTGTTCGCTTCATCACATTTGAATTTATGTGTTTCTCTGACAACACAATGCTGAAATGAATTAGCTGAATCTGCTCTGGCTGGTGTGAGACCTGCACGTTCATGTGTTTTGAATGAGTCGTGGCTTTGGGGAATGCTCTGAAGAGAAAGTGTGACCTCCACCTTTTCGTTGTATTGCAAACACAAGATCACGAGGCAATACTATCACACAGGTTTTAAAAATAACACAGCTTTGATATCTTAGCCTGTCTCGAGCAGTCAGACGTTGCGTTATTGTTATTATTGTTGATATTATTATTATGTGATCTTGTAGCGTGTACCTGTGTGACCTGCTCATACTTTACGACCATCGGCACTCCAATAAGCACCAATTTGAATGCAATCTGGGGATTTTGTTGCAGACCTTGAAAAACTACAAATTCCAGCCAAAAATCATGTATTGTGACTGTGATCATACCTAGCCGTTGAGCACACGTTACTATAGAATTAAATAGGCCGACTGCTAAAAGCCAAACCACTTTCATGGTGCCTAAAACCCAGGGTTGGCGCAAACTAAACTAAAACATACCTGGCTAACAACCTAAACAGGCTTCATGGTATAGGCCCTAGGTTTTATTAAAAAAAAAAATTCGGAAGAAAATAAATATATAGGCTATAGATATATATATATGACATACTAAAAATATTTGAATATAGTCTATTTCTATATATTTTATACAAATATTTAATTGTTTAATATGACTAAATTAACAAGACTAAATAAGATTTCACCAACCAAAACTATTTTTTAATTGTCACATCAGATAGATGTACAAGCTATCCATTTTCCCCTTTTGCAGCATCTTTGCATATTAAGCTGGGACAGGAGAGAGTACTTCACCGTGGAAAAAACTGTAATTAGCATGCATAATTACATGCAATTCTCTATGAGAATGGCCTCCTTTAAGAAACACACACACATAATCTCTTCAAGTCCACTCTTCCCACCATCTCACATCTGCGCTAACACATCTAGCGGATCCAAGAACAGCTGACAAAGGGAAAAATGAATCTGGTCCCTCCCATTAAGAGAGGTGACTCATCGTGAGGAAACCCCTTAGAAAATGATCAAACACTCACTCAGACACACACACACTCGCAAACATCCTACCATTCCAAGCCCAGTTGCTGCTGTTTCAGTTTCTGATACACCTCACTTTGGATACCGGACATCTTGAAGAATTTTTTTAAATCTCTTCACCACCTTCTTGAAAGTCCTTTGACCATCCCAATGATCATAAATGACAGCACAAATGTTGTCTCTTTGCTTTCAAGGCTATTCTTTCATGAAATCACAAAACGTACAACCTCGCTCTATTAGTGATCGAATACTAAACTTTACAGTGAAAGACACTGTAAAGTTCTTTTTTTTTATCTCAATTTAGCAACCTACATATAGCCCATCACTATTTCCTCTATCAAAACGAAGCAGAAATGCTGTTAGTGTGAAAGTGAGTGTTTTAATGAATTTAAAAGAGGCTTTGCGAATTTGTTTCGTTTGTTTCAAACCAGTGATTGGCGATTCAAACTTTGAACTTTGAAACAGTGACTCATTTTATGAAGCAAATGTAACAACTGATTCAAAGTTTCAAAGTTGCTTTCCCGAAAGCATTGTTAGCCAACTATGGTCGCAAGTTAGTCGCAATTTCCATTGGACTCTATTGGTAACGATGGAACTTGCGACCATAGATGGCTAACGATGCTTTCGGGAAACGCACCCGTTTCACGTGTGTGGTGTGATAGGTTGAAATCCTGGAATTTATGACTATATGCATGCGTGGTGAAGAATAATTTTGTAGATAGGCCTATATTTGGTTTTGGTTCATGGAAGGTGAACCACCATTTGAAATAATTTTAAATGAGTGCCTGGAGCATTCTGTATTAGTAGGCTAAGAGAACCTGACCTTCACAGCTTCAGGAAGAGCAGATAATGAGTGATAAAACACTCAGCTCAGGCAAGGTGAGGGAGTACTGAGCACTTTCCCCTCAAATGCAGTCAATTTGTTTTGGGTTTATTAAATTGAAGGCATTCATCAAATAACTGCTTTTGCAGAATCTGAATCAGCGTTGGAGATAATGTTTGAATTGAGCCAGGTTGACCTCTGTATTTTTGAGTTCACTCTTTTCCCTTCAGACATCCAGTCTTGTACATCTATTTGAATGTTAGTGTTTCGAAAATCTTGACTGTTAATAATTTCCATGAAATAGCTTGATGAGCACACTATTATTTCATTTTCATTCTTCCTGTAAGCAGTAGAGCACAGTGCTATCAACCCCAAGGTTATGGGTTTGATTTCTAGGAAAGCAAGACTGATAAAATGTGTACCCTGCAATGTAAGTCACTTTGAATAAAGGAATCTGCCAAATCCATAAATGTAAATTGTGAAACATGCTCTAATGGGGCATTTCAAATAGTAAATGTCTACTATTTGAAATAATTGTTTTTTGAAAGATAGATACATAAAATAGATTGTGGAATATACTGGCAAATATATGGCCTCAAAACTAAAACTAACATGAACTAAAAGCCACAAATGTCCAGACCTTGAATACATGGGTGTGTATTGACTGTCTTCCAGTTTAATGAAACTACCAAATTGCAATGAAACTGAAAGTCAAGGAGAGGTGCTAAAGTTTTATCTGTTGGATAAGAAAATGCAATGTTCCAATAGAATATTAGTGTACTATTGATTTGTTTTATTGCCTTATAATGTCTTAATTCTTGGTAGTCTTATTAAATAACTATAGTCTAGAAAAGGGTGTTAAAAATGATGGCTGATATAACTTGTGATTTCTTTATCACGCTGGAAATTGAAGGTCAAATTGAGCACTTTCCATTATGGAATATAGTATTCAGGCCAGGGCAGTGAGCTCTGTTGTATAACGCACATTTTGGCAAATGTATCATCTGGGATTTTCATGCTGACAGAACATTTGCATGCTGTATACCGCAGCAGCAGTGAAAGTAATGTGATAGTAACAGCCAACATTTAATGGGATCATTTAAATAATGGGATAATGTTTTTAATCAATCTGCACTGTATGACTAGAGAAAACTAGGTGTTTCAATTTGTCAGAAAGTTATAAAAACTTTAACAATAAAACACTGGGCACGATCAAACTGTATGTGACAGGGAATATAAAAATGCGAAAGTACAATCTGTAGTTTTCACAAAAGACTTGGAGCTGTCAAAAACCTGTAAAGTAAAACGTGACTTTAGTTGACTAATAAACTGAGATAAATTGGGCAAGATTACACAATGTTCAGTTACATATACTGCTGACACTGCGATAATATAAAGCTGGTTGAAAAGGCAGAGGCATTTTATTATTGGACATCATTCATCTATTAAATATACAGAGATACAAACAAGCTGAATAGGTTTGCAAATGAAATTAGGCCTCTGGAAAGATTTTATTAGATGAAACAGGTGAGCCACTAGGGCTTATGGAGTGTGCACTCATTTTGTTAACAGAGAACAGTGGAGATAAATGCTCTGATAAGTGACAAGAAGAGCAACAGTAGCAATGAACACTTGGAAGAACCACTGCAGTGAGACACACTCCAAGTAGAACATTGTATTGACAATTTTTTCTGTTAAACAGAAACCCGCAATATCAATTCCATACCATAAATACAACTATGGGTAACCTTAAAGGTGTAGTTTATCCAAAAATGAAAATTCTATTTGAAAATTCTATTTTTTCCAAACATGTAAGACTCGTTCATCTTCGAACACAAATGAAGATCTTTTTGAAGAAATCTGAGAGCTTTCCGTCCCTGCATGGACAGCTACACAACTGACACTTTGATACTTCAAAAAGTTCATAAAGAGATCGTACAACTAATCCATTTGAATTGACCGGTTTTATTCACATATAAACAATGATCAGCGAACATAAACAGAAGTTCAACTGAACCTGCTTGACCTGCGAGAACAAACCTCTTTGGTTCATGCGGAAACTCAAACGTGCTACGTAACACACTCTAAAAAATGCTGGGTTGTTTTAACCCAATTTTGGGTCAAAAATAGACAAACCCGAAATGTTGGGTTAAAAATGTAATGTAAAAATGTAATCCAACGGTTGGGTTAGTCCATATTTGACCTAAAGTTGGGTTAAAACAACCCAGCATTTTTTTAGAGTGCATGAGAATGAACCTCATTGGTTCTTGCGCGTCATGCAAACATGCTTGAGCTTCCGTTTCCCACGACTGAAAGCCTAAATTAAAATTCTTCATCAAAGTGATTGCGTCTCTCCGAAAATCTTTTGACTAAACCGCTCAATTCAAATGGATTAGTTTTACAATCTCTTTATGAACTTTTAGAAGCATCAAACTGTCAGTTGTGTAGCTGTCAATTGAGAGACAGAAAGCTCTCAGATTTCATCAGAACCATCTTCATTTGTGTTCCGAAGATGAAAGAAAGTCTTACGGGTTTGAAACAACATGACAGGATAATTTTTGGTTGAACTAACCCTTTAATAATAACTGCTGAACCACATGCATAAACAGTGCTTACTGTCGTCTTGGGTATAAGATCCTATCATATGTCAACCTGCATGATGATTTTTCAAATGTAAGCTGTAAAGGTCAAAACTGGGCATGCAGCACAGTTTTATATTACAAGATGTCTGTAATGTTAGAGGCGGCAGATTATCCCTAGACATCATCAGCACATGCCACATCTCTGCATGCAAGTTTTTTTTCTATTTACACTTCTGCCAAGTGTAAGAAAACAAATGAAATGCACATTTAACAGAAATATGGCAATGGCAGTTGCTCCAAGACTTCAATTTAGGAAATAAACACAAAACAATCACACTGAGAGATTTTTTTCTTGTGCAGAATCGAAAGCATCAATACCAGCAAAATGACCCAGGATCAGGTGCTCTGAGGTCTGACAAACTCTTTGTCAGCAGTAATTGTGAAGATTATGCACAAGCAGCTATAGTTTCCAGTTGCATCTGAGACAGTGAACAGGGTTCCTGAAAATGGAAACCATCCTGCACAACTGGCCGTGAAACCTAGTTTTCTAAAATACAGAACTAATCAGTTATCCTGACCTGCACAGGGGAGAATTCAAATTCAATTCAGTTATAGCAATTTTCACAATACATATAGATTCAAAGCAGCTTTACATAAATCTTACAATTAAGAGTAATGTCAATTAAGTAGTGTCCATATTGAATGAATGTACAGTTCTAATGCAATCGCGTGGCGAAGAAATTTTATCAATTTGAGTTTGCAGTCTAAATTGTGATCAAATACAAAAACTGTGTAGCATGAAACAGAGTCAAGAAGAATCTCTCTGTTGTAGTGCTTCCACGCAAAAACATACAACGTGACCAGTTTAGTACAATTAACAAACAAACAAAAAAAAAATAACTATTTTGAGCTGGTTCTTTATTGTAAATCAAAAACATACAGCGCAATCTGGGTAATCCAGATCTAGAACAAATGACTCTTTTCAGCCAGTTCTCATTAGTGAATCAGAAACAAACAGCACAATGAGGGTGATCCTATTCACAAATTACTGTTTTTAGAAGGTTCTTTTTGGTGAATTGAAAACAAACAGAGTGACCAGTTCAATTTGTGAACAAATTGCTGCTTCTTTTAATAAATTATTTAAAAAAAACATGTTAGAATTAATCTGACAAATCTTTACCGAACTGTTTCGTATAAATGTAAAATTCTGTAGGAAACACTAACCTATTAAATACATGAACTTACAAGGCAGTTATTCCAATAATAGCAATGACCAAAAGATGGATCAACTATGAGAGCTTTTTTTTATTTTTGCCTAGTGCCCTCCACTAATATTGGCACCCTTGGTAAATATGAGTTTGGCGAACACCTGATAAGAGATCAGGGACCATTCTTTCATACAGAATCTCCCCAGATCCCTCAGATTCCCAGCTCCAAGTTGGTGCTTATTCTCTTTAGTTTAGCACACTCATTTTCTAGGGTTCAGGTCAGAGAACTGCATGATCATGGCAGAAGCTTCATTTTGTGCTCAAATAAAACATTTTAGTCTTTCTGACCCCAAGCCTCAACTAATCTCTGCAATTCTCCATCTGTGATCCTCGGAGAGTCTTTGGCTACTCAAAGTTTCCTCCTCGACGTGCATTTGGACGATATAGATTCATGTCCTCTTCCAGACAGATTCATACCATCTTTAGTTGACTGGGACTTCTTAATTATTGCCCTGGTGGAAAGGGGGATTTTCTGACAGACACTTTGTATTTTGTGAAGCTGGACAATCTTTTGCTACCCATCAGAAGTGTATTATTTGGTTTTACTCATTGTGATGGATGATTAAGGGAATTTGGTCTTTGTGTTTCCTCATATTTATTCTCCAGTGGAACAGGAGGTCTTGGCTGGACAATTTCATGCTCCTAGTCACCCTGGTGTGCTACGAAAATGTAAATATGAATGGGAATATACTTCAGAGACATTTTACTAATAAGAATATCCAGGGGTGCAAATAATTGTGGCCGACATTGATTTCATAATGTGAGTTTCCACCCACTTTCAATTATTTAACTTAAATGAACTGTTAGAATTTTGTGATTTTTTTTTTTTTTTTTTTAATGAAAGATATAAAGGGTAAACGATGCAGATTTCTTTTCACAGCAACCTTTGCACATATTTACAAAGGATGCCAATACTAGTGGAGGACACTGTACATTTATTAATAGAGACCTGAGGGATATAATTGGCTTACGAATTTCCTTAAAGTATGGGTGTTTTGGACATACAGATCACAAGCATTATTGATTCACCTGTGTACACTTGTCTATTATTAGATTGGTGGCAAAGGATATTTGACCTTTGAAATGCTCATGAGTAGAGATTATGAGCACCTGAATGTCATGTGCACTAATGCCCTTAAACTTCACTTCAGATAGCATCTGATCTTGCTGGTATTTCGGCCCTACGTCTCTCCACCACAGCTGCTCCATTGTGTCTACTTATATATCGTCTGTGTATCATCCATCCGTGTGTCTTTGCATGTCATCTAAAAAAGAGCATGTTATTAATGAAAAATTATTTCCAATCAGATACCAATTGTAATTGTAGATTTAGCTTTTTGAAAATGCCATCAATTTTTCCCAAAAAGAAAAGGCCAAGTCCACATCCCTGAGCTATAACTGCATGACGAAACCTTCATGGTGTGCCTTCAACTATCAGCAAGCAGCAAAGGGTTTATGCAAAGCTATTTGAAACTAGTTTTCCTAAAAAATAAATACTATCTATTTTTATGTTACTGTACAAGGATAGACACAATAATCTCTATCTAATAAGGTATATCTAAATAAAATAAAATAAGTACAAGTGAAGCTGAAATTTACACTAATTGATTGTTAGAAGTACATAAGAAATAAATAGGTCAACTAGTACTTAGGCTACTAGGTAGTTATACAGGTAGAAGTAACATATTTGAAGCATTGAATTTCCAGAAATGGAATAGATACATGCCCATATTAGAATAGTGACTTGAAGCAAATAAATAAGAACTAGTGTGTACTGTGAGTGACATAGTTAATATACTAGTCACAGTACGAAGCACCCGAATCTAAACAATTGAAACATTTGAAAATGATAGTCTACAAATGGATTACTTATGGTAATTAAACCCCAAGTACTAGTGACATAAAAATAGATACTAATTAGTTTCAAGGAGTAAATGTTTGTCATGGGTGTCAAGGCTCAGCTGGTTTCCACAGATACCGTCATCCCTCTTCTAGTCCCTAGATTACGCGCATCTGCAGCGCAGCACAGCGCGCGACGGCCTGGATCTGTCCATGGTGCTAGTTATCACTGCGCGAGAGGGAGATTTATTCCCTGAGTCTGGAAACAGCACTGTTTCTCTCTCTCTCTGTATGTGTGTGTGTGTGCGCGCACATGCACGTATGTGTATATTTATGTGCTGTATGAAAACGCCATGTCGCCCTATGTCATAACCGTTTTTGCTAATCTACTCGCAAAACACGAGAGCGCGCGCACACAGACACACATACACATCACGCATCCCCAGACCACACGCACACCCCCTATTGCGCGACGCGTGTAGAGCTGTGCAGATCACACACACCATGGTGCGCCGAGCAAAGGCGCAAAATGGCACACAAGCTCGATCAATACCTCACTGCACGGCACAGGCAGAGACGAGCACAGCCCGCATGCAGGCGAGACGCTCTTCCCGCTTACCCATTCCTCTCCCACCGGCTATGGGTCGTGCAGAGGTACTTGCGGGGGACAAATGGAGGAATTTATTTTTTACCTTTCATCCAGTCCAACACCTGCTTTGGGGACCATTTGCTGATGGGTTCCATGACCAGCGCCATGGCTGGTGTGCGTTGATTTCCCGGTTGAATTGTGTATGGAGCGCGCGGACCATCCGAACCCAGAGAAACAGATCAGAACCGCCGTTAGTTCACAGGGGCACATGTGATTCCGTTACATTGACGGCAGCGCGCGCGCGGCAGGAGTCTTGCTGTTGGATACATCCTCGCGGAGGACTGCGACGGAGAGATCCACGCGCGCGACTCTAACGTTACCCGCCCCCCCTCCAGCGCTCTCTCTCTCTCGCTCTCTCTCACTCCCAAGTGTGCACCTGCTTCTCTCCAGTCTATCGAGTGGAGATGCGGGGGGGTGGGGGTGGTTGGGGATGTGTCTCTCGCCCCCTCCCTTCCGCGCTCGCAACGCTGCAGTATCACATGGGTCAGCGGTTCCGTGAGCGTGGGGACTGTTCGGTGACACTACCGATAAACGCTGAACAGCTCCACTGGGCCCGATACTGAGCGCGAGATGCAACCGAGTGCCTTGTAAACGGCTACTTGGTATGCGTACTTGTATGCGTCTCTCTCTCTCTCTCTCTCTCTCTCTCTCTCTCTCTCTCTCTCTCTCTCTCTCTCTCTCTCTCTCTCTCTCTCTCTCGGTTGGACCGTTTCGGGTCTACACAAGCTCGCTCCTCCGTCCTCGTCTGGAAAATTTCTGCGCGCCCGTTCGCTTACGTCACCGTTGCCCAATATCACTCGTAGGCTATGGCAAAAGTCGATGTGTGCGCCAGCTAAACCAATAGCTGCTCAGCAGAGTGAGGTAAAGGTAACCGCAACCGACCGAACCAGGGAAACCGGGTCACCCGATAAAATAGAGAACACAAGTCTGTGCAGCTCAAATGATCGCAAATGCACAGAAAGACTTAACAGATTGGGGGTGCTGGGTCTCCGGCTGTGGGACAGTAGGCTAACAAACAAGAATGTGGCCACTAAGAAATGTATAATCATTGGGTATTAGGTTTTGATATAGGTTATATATATATTTCCAGTTATACTGCTGTAGGCACACACACACACTCACACACACATATATATATATATGTATATATATATGCTATACATACATACTTTAGAATTAGTTTTAGAGTTTTAGTTCAGAAATTCAAAACACAATCATCTCAATAGGTGTATTTGACTCTATAAATTGCATTTATTTACCATTGCTGTCTTTTTTCCCCTTTACAGATCCAGCACATAAATTAGTGTCACATCATTGACTCGTATGCATTTACATTCCTGTCCCACCACAGGACGTCAAAATATGGCAAGGAACTAGATTAAATGATATTTTGGCCTGGGCAACTTCCAGGACTAGTGGAGAGAGAGAAAGAGAGAGAGCGGTCCATCTGGTATTATGGTTTGCGACATGGTGCCAGGCTAAAGAGCCCGTTTAAATGCCCACAGAGCAGCTACAAGAGTGTGAAGTAGCCATGTTGGCACAGATCAGATTCACACACACACACATGCAAACACATTTACAGATCACAGTTAACAGTTAATCCTGTTGATGATGCTGTGAGTTTGGCTCCTGTGTACCGGTGCCAGGATATCAGCATGCACACAAACACACATGTATGGCCCATTAACAGTTATATCTGCACCTCCCTGAATGTAACGTCAGAGTGACGTCAAAACATTATGTCAGCAAAGGCATTTAAGCTATTTCCATTCAACACTGCAATAAAATGAAAAACTTAATATAGCATACATTAATCTAATGCGAGTATTTTAGCTGTAAACATCGATGTCTACAACAGTTGAGGTCTCACATGTGAAGGACAATGCCATGGCCAGTATAACATGAACCTTGATGGTGACATTGGCTGCTGTTCCGAACGCTCCCAGCAGAGGGCGCTGTGTTCTCAGCGCCAGGGTGTCATTTTGCAGTAAGAACAGCAGGTGGCAGTATTTAAAAATGCATATTACACAGCTTCATATTATTGAAACATTACCAAAACATCTAATGGAAAAGGGAATTGATTTAACTGAATCATGGCACTATATTAGAACCGAGGATATAAGCTAATAAAGTTTAAATTCATTATTAACGCTTTATTATGATAATAAGGAAAGTGAAAGTAGCATTTAGCAGCAGAACTGATGGAGTTAAACAACATTTGATTGGCTGTTTAGTAGGAAGTGGTAACATTTATAGATGTCATACACAGTCTACACATGCCAGCATGACTTTGGTTCCTCTTCTTCTAAACATACCATGTTGATGGAAGCTTACAATGGAGTGCAGAGGAGAGAGGAGGATGAGTAAAAAGAAAAGAGTCACTCTGCTATGGCATTAGACTTTTTTGTGGGTTTTCTGAGGGATTTGCAGTTGGTCACATTTGTCAGTCTGTGAGGTCTGTAAAGGGTGAATTAGCATTAATGAAAATGTATATATATATATTACTGTAACTGCAGTTTGTGCTTTTATATAAAAGCACAAACTGCAGTTACAG
>JAOTRC010000034.1:10845885-10861295 GCA_027497675.1 Cyprinella lutrensis
ATATATTACTGTAACTGCAGTTTGTGCTTTTATATAAAAGCACAAACTGCAGTTACAGTAATAATTACGTTGGCAATTTAGTATTTACAATGGAAGTAAAGAGTTCTGCAATCTGGAAAGTCTAAATATAGAAATGTGAGACTTGTGTTTGTTAAAGAACTCATGCTGATATTTTAAAAAATGAATTAATACTTTTATTCAGCAAGGATGCATTAAATTCATCAAAAGTGACAGTAAAGACATTTATAATTTGACAATAGATTTCCATTTCAAATAGAGTTTCAGAGTTTTTTTCAGAGTAGTTTTTCAGAATTGCTAATAATAAGAAATGTTTCCTGAGAACCAAATCGATATATTAGAGTGATTTCTGAAGGAACATGTGTAATAATCAATTAAATGAAGTACATTTTACAATACAATATTCCAAAATATTGTGTTTTATACTGTATTTTTGATTGAATTAATACAGCCTTCATTGTGAGCATAAGAGACTTATTTAAAAAAAAATACAGACCCCAAACATTTGAACAGTAGTGTAACATTTACATAGACAAGTTCACAAGTTGTCACACCCAACGATAACAACATGCAAACAAGCATGCAGCCATCTTTTGAATTTTGTCTTTGAAATTCCGTTTTCGTGCTATAGCTCATATTTCTATAGGATCGCACTTGGGGAGTAATTAGCTTGTGACTTGGATTTACCTATAGTAGAGTTAACTAAAGTTATCATGAGCGTTGCAATGTTTGAAGTGGATGTCAAGACAATGTCATTTAAAGCGAAGAATTTAAAACGAGCAGTTCATTCATAAAACCATAGAATCTTACCTTGTGAAAATACAAACCCGAAAAGACAGAACACAACAAGCGCAACGCTGAACAAGCCCAGGGCTACAAAAGTCTATACTTTTGAAACATTGTGTATGTTAATGCTCATTACTTTTGCTTTACAAAAATCCTGGCATGAGTCAAAACAAATCTCTGGTAATCAACATGCCACAAACGATGTGTGTACTGAATGCAGAACATTCCGTTTATAATATTTGTGTGTTGGTCAAAAGACAGGAAGTTTTATTAGGGCAGGAGTGTGTTTATGAGTGTGGCTACTCATCTTCTGAAATTCGTAGCACAGGTGAGCTGAAGTGGGAGGTGGCTGGAGCTGAGCAAGTGCTCAAGTATCGCACAACATTATTGGATGAAGAACCCAGCTCTTCTTCCTGACTGGCTGTCTGTTCCTTGGATACAGTCAGGCTGGTGGGCACCAGTGCCGGCATGACGTCAGCGCCCAGCAATGAAGATCCGCAGCACGCCATGTTTTGCATATGCTGGCAAAACACCTCCAGCATTTGGACCTCCAGATAGCCGTTCAACATGGAGTTGGTGAGCCTTCTCTCCCAGCCCGGGCTCTGAACACTTCTCATGACGAGATACCCCTCGTCCTGCTGGCTTACACCCTCTGCTGGTTGACTTAGCTCCAAAGAAGGCTCCAGAGAGATCAAGTCCTGAGATTGAAGCAGTGGTCCGTCATCCGGTGGGTTGAGCAGGTCTGGGTTATGAGGACTCCAGTGCTCCAGCCGGTCACCTGCAAGCCGAAGGTCTGGATAGTCCTTGTAGAAGCTGGGACAGCACCAGGAGCAATATAGAGTCATGCCCAAATCTTCCTCCCTGCTACAGCTATGAATGGGCATAGCGTTGCTGGGTGCAGAGGAACGGCACTGCCTTGGCTTTTCCAGGCCTTCGGGCCTGACGGCTGAAATGAAGAGAGAATGTTTTAGGCACGGCTATAACCAGCCTCATCTTAACATAGCACAGAACAATTAGCCAAAAATGTGGACATTTGTAGGAAAGCCCAGAGTTTGGAGCTCACTTGATACACTGTGTGACAGCTTGAATGTCTCCATACAAAATGAGGAAGTAGCCTATTTGGAATTTTTTTTCTTAATTTTCCTTTTTATTTATTGTAGCTGTTAGCCACTCAAATGAATTGAAATATTAGTTAAAATGGCCTTGGAATTTTGTTGGTTTATTCTATTGCACAATATTATCACTTAAAGTAGGCACTTTTGAAATTATGATCATATTTTATTCTTCTATTGTGGTGTATGAGTGACAGGTTCTTGAATAAGAAAACAACTTTTTTTAATTACAATCTCAAATTTATTATTGCTGTCATTTGTGAGTGACAGGTTGCTGGAAGGGAACTGTCGCGATGGGGAGGGGAAGTTTAAGTTTTTGACTGAAGATTACAAGGGCAAATTCATTTTTCAAAAATGCATGGATAAATAATGTATAATTAACACTTCAATATTTCATTAAAAATAAGAATGGACCCTTTTCACATTTCCAGGGTTCTCAGAAGCGGAAGTCAGCATAGTTGGGTAAACTTCTATACCAGTGAATGGGAGATGACAGCAAATACAATTTTTGCATTTGCATTTGCTCTAAAATTTTGTTATAGTGTAAAACTTTCCAAAAGAGGGAAAACATAGAGATAGATTCCAGCAGTTAGAAGAGAGAAAGATGTCCAATTTGTCAACACTCCCTCAGCAGTTATTAGAAACAACATTGCAGCATTAATTCGTTTTTTTGTCATTTGCTGCCAAGGTGCTCAAACTATAGTGTTATAAATGTGTAAATATTAATAATGAAAATATTTAAAACTTTATTAGATTTACAATGTTGATCACTCTGGAAACGTGTCATCAAAGTCCGTGAAAAGGGCCCATTGTCAATTTTGATTTCATGGTGACTTAAAATACATAGTTCACTCCAAATTATATATATAAATGTCACCGTACTCACCCTCATGTCAAAAACCTGTAAGCATTTTTTTTTTCCATAAAAGGAAAGTTGTTTTGTTTTTTCATAATATAGACATCTAAGCATTCTTCACAATATATATATGTATATATTTGTGTTCTGCAGTGCAGAAGAATTAAAATCATACCGCTTTGTAACGACATGAGAGTGCATAAATTATGGCAGAATTGTCATTTTTGGGCAAACTATCCTTTTAACCACATGCTCAAATGTAACACCTGCATTTCAGTGGCTTTTCAGTTAGTGGGTTAAAATTCTCAGCAGCACCACACTTCCTTCCTGCATTTATTTTTACATTTATTGACTGTTCCCAGGACCTGGGCCACATTCATAGTCTATAAGTGATATTGCTTCATTGTTCATCTCCTAATGCCTTCAGTCAGATCATGACTTTATGTTATTTTTAACACAACCTCATCCTAATAACCCAGAATTCTGAGGTCTCTCACCTCTCACAGTTTGTGGTGTCAGAGGTGATCTGGCAGTGGCGTGTGTCGTGCAGGGGTCGGGACAGGTCGTGAGGGTGGATGAGAGTGTGTGAGAGTTTCCATCATGTTTCGTGGTGTCTTCTGTGCAGTTCAGAACATGAAGGAAAGCTTCTCCGAGCATGATAGCCCCCTGTACACTTGCACACACACAGATCAAGCTCCAGTGAATATACATTTTACTATTTACTCAAGAAGAAACTTAATCAAATACAAAAAAAAAAAAAACAGAGTAATCATAAGACAGCAAAATCAAACATTAAAAATAACATGAATGAAATCAAACTGAAATGAGGAAATAAAAAGAACTGAATGATTAGGCCTATAGTGCATACTGACTGCACTTCCTTCCTTAATAATTTCTTTAATAAAATCTAAAATTAATAAAAATTCCTTTAGAATATAGATTACTCTGATTTTAAACAAAACCCTTTAGACAACCAGTATAGAAAACAAAAGCAGATCATTATAGCCGATTCACAACAATCTATTTATTAAGAATATGGATATAAGAAACTTACCAAGAGTTTTAGAGTGGTAGGCCTATGCCTTTTTGTATTGCAGAGTGACAATAATGCTTAGTAGCCTAAAGTTCAATCTATAGTGTCACTTTCAGACAGTTCTCTCATCTATATCCTCTGTCTGTCTATATATCTGTGTCTGATATGTTTTCTCTGAGCTGGCGTCTCAGATCTGGGTAGCAGCAGAGGAAGTAAGCAGTTATAGCTCACACACACACACCCAAACACACAGATTAGCCCACTGCTTAAACAAAGCAGAAGTGAGAAAAGTCTTGTGGCTCCTCTTCTCTATTACAGATTGCCACATGTGCGCACAGTGATTGCAATTTCATGTTTCATTATATTTGCACATAGGAACGTTTTCATAGAAAGAGCACATAAGGTAAGCTGCTCATCTGCTTAAAAAACTATAGCATATACACACGAGGGTCTGACTTTATCCCTGGGTTAAACGTGAGCTTGTCCCTTTCACATCAATACTGTATGGCAGAGCATTATTTGGTGCAGAACGCACTCACATCATACTATATTTTAACATGTCGGGAGGGAAATTGAACAGGAAACTCCGCTGTTGGATTTACACCTCAGGATTTCGCGCGTAAAAGCACAGCGGAGGTAAGAATCTGCCTCTTCTGTGGCGGACACAGGCGCCCGCTGATTGGACAAGCGGAACATCAGTCACAACATGGCCCCGCCTCCACCCTCCCATTCAACCACTGGCTCTCTAATGTAGCCCTGTGTTTACTACAGAATTAGTGCATAGCGGACGACAGTCTCCTGAACTGTGAACTACGAATCACAAAAGATATCCTGTTAGTTTTGCATAAAAGAAGAAAAATAACCCAAACTCAACATGCCCAAGAGAAAGGTATGTAGAAAAGCCGAGCGCGGCGCACGGCTACACTTTTGCCCTTACTAATCAGTCGTGAAATTAGGAAGCCCTCGAGACAATGTTTTTTTAATAAAAATCCAGGCGACTTCTTTAGAATCAGTGGGCAGATAAAAAATCGTTGTTAATTTTGCGATTTTTTCAGCCGGATCGCGGTGTTTTAGTCGACGGTGGTGCGTTAAGCAGGAGGGTTTTAGTGGAGCAGAGCTGTGCTGAAGCTCGGCTTGATCTCATGCCCGTGGAACCGCAGCCATGCTGCCCTCTCTCTCTCTCCATCTCCAACACAGCGCGACGCGAAAACCGACGATTATAAGCGTAATCGTGGCTCAGGCGCTGTAAAATGGGGATTAAAAAATAGCTGGATAACTCTAATTTTCTGAATGGTGGCAATTTTGCGAAAAGGCGCTCGCGTTTTTAAACAGTTTTAACGCATTTTCTTTGTTCGCCATGGAAGAGGAGTGTCATAACGCCTGCTTGCCGCCAGGTGTCAGCGTTGAGGCGGGATAATCGCGCCCCTCCTCCTTATCCAAATGCCTGGAGCCTGTGAAGTGAAATGTCTCCGTGAAAAATGATAAATAAAAAATCGGCACACCATTTTGCACTGCCGTTCGCTGACAAATACACTTATACGCAAAGCCTCTCTGAGAAAAGTTAGCTAACTTTTAATAGAACTAACTACACACGTTTTTTCTGCCACCCCAATAATATGTTGCTCACATATACAAACATGCAGATTCGCAGATCCCAATGTTTCTACAAGTTGTCTTTTTGGGTTTCCCGCCATTTATGTTAATAGAAGTATAGACCATGTTTTTACTTATGATATTTTTTTTTTTTTTTCATTTGCAGGGAACTGATGGAGAAGTCAAGGAGGAGGTACTGCAAGAATATTCTAAGAATTTCTAAAGCAATTTTGTGTTGCAAATTTAAGTTGGCTAATCGCAATCATTACAAATGCATTACTTGGCCTACTCTATATCTACATTTACACTTATTTATTTAGCTGGCACTTCTTGAATTACAATTACTAAATTGAATTACAAACGAGAAACACCGCAAACAATTTGCCATAAGAGCCAATAATAGCCTTTATTTAAGTATAAGCTTGCTTGGTACACAAGAAGGTGAAATGGAAAAAAACAGAATTCTTTAAATAGGTGTTACAGTAAGTATCTGTTCTCTCTTACCTGGCCTCAAATAAATAGATTTTTTTTTCTTTCTCCCTTTTGTAGCCTCAGAGAAGGTCTGCTAGATTATCGGCGGTAAGTTGTTTTCTTTTTTTAAAGATATTTTTTAATGTTACCATTATTTTACTTTTAAGGAGTCCTCAAATGTCTTCAGGAACTTGAAACATAGTTTTGGAAATTATTAGCACTGTCTTACCAGACGTTTCCACTAAGATGATCTGTAAAATTCAGGACAGGGCAGAACAACAAAGACCATACTGTGTTTTAACTATTCATATGTTCATTGTTTAGGTGTGCATTTTCTTATCAAACTGTAAGTTTGTGAATAAATCATATATTTTCTTTTCCCTTCAGAAACCAAACCCTCCAAAACCTGAACCCAAACCGAAAAAAACTCCCAAGGTACTTTTACACTTTAAAACAACTCTCAACTTGTTTCCATGATTCGGTTTGTCTCGTATGGATTGCTCTATAGTCATTCTTTTGTCCTGTCTTTTCCTCTCTCATAGAAGGAGAAGGAAGTGAACGATAAAAAGGAAGAGAAGAAGGCAAAGGCAAAGGCTGATGAATCCAAGGAGGAGAATCAATCAGAAAATGGCGAGACTAAGACCAACGAGGTAAGTGTGTGTGTGTATATATACTTTAAATATATAGTATAGTAAAAAAGTATATGGATGATTTAAGGTAGACCTAAAGGTAGACTTCGGTCTACCTAAAATCATACGTACACTTGATGACTATCAATATTAAACAACCTTTACTTGGCTAGTCCCTTAAAAGAAATATATAAATAAAGAAAAAATTCTTACTAAGTAACATAGTTCAATAAATTCCCTAATATGAAGACATTAATAGCCTAAACTAAAGTGAATTTTCCAAATTTCACCTCCTCTATCTGTAAAGAATGATTCTGGTTGGTGCAAAGGCAATCCTGCTTGATTCTCATTGGTTTGTCCCTTTTATTACACAGGTTGAGAAAACTCCAGAAGAAGAGGGAGAGCCCGAGAAGGAGGACCCGAAGACAGAGTAGCACCACGCCTGTCCATCCATCCGTCCATTCTTTCTCTTTCCCCCTTTCCTTTCTTTTATCTTCCTCTCTTTCGCAGTTTTCTCTCCCTCTCCTGCTCTCTCAACAACCTCCTCTCTGCCCATCAACACCAGAAGAATATTTTTATCAGCAAATTTGTAAATACTGGTTCAGGTTTTTAGCACAAAAAACAAAGCTGACTAAACAAGTCTTGTGTTCGGCCGCGGCTGTATTAGGTGTTTACAACGCGAGAGATGTGAAAAAAGGCGGCGTCTTTCTTTGGTTTTGTTGATTTTCTGATTTTAATTCTTTTTCTTCTTTTTTTTTTAAGCGGATGGTCTGTAGCTTGGTTTTGGAGCGGGAGGTGGGAGGAGGCTCTCAGTCTGTATGTCCGTTAGTGCTTGTGATGTTGCTCTGGAGTCTGTAACATTTCTGTACGGGGTTTGTTTTATTTTTCTTTTAAATGTAATGGATTGTCTTTAAGAAAGAGGAACGAGTTCAACAAATGTAGACGACAAGAAAGAAAACAACTAAAGACTGCTTACATTCCAGGTTCAGCATTAGATGGTGACTCCTGGCGTTTTTAAGAATCATACCACCTTTGCAATTTGTTGAAACAGGCAACTGAGCTTTGTTAGGAGGCCAGAAAAAAACCCTTCTGTTATTATAGAGGACTTTTTTGAAATTACAGGATTCAAAGAAAAAAAATTTAAGCGTTTTTTGGAGTTTTTTTAACACTGAAATTTCATCTGTGAAAAAGTACTTAGTGTCCCTTATAAATCTCTTGGTCTCACTCAATAAAAATCCATCATTGGAGTTTTCCTCATAATGTCTGCTGTGGTCTTTTTCACTGAATGCTGTCTTAAATACAGAATTATGCTGTTCTATCAGTTATCAAGTGTTTATAACAGTGGTTTGATGCACTAATAACTAATAGTTGCATTTAAGTCTTAACAAATGATTATAATCACAACAGCTGAGACAAACACTCTAAATGCAAATATGAATATTAGTTGAGCCATAACTTATGAGACAAAAGGATTTTACTCTTAAAGTCAATGCATGCACTGAATACAAAACAGTGCTTGTCTTTAAGTATTTTCACAAGCTGAGACATTCTTAGGAATCATTTACATTAATAGTCATCCCATACAAATATAAAAACTTCCGAAAAGTCTGCAACTATTTTCCATCATTGAAAGAGTATAAGTTCCGAAGATTTGCTGGGGTTATAAGGGACTTTAAGTTATTGGAAGATGAATGAAAAGACCCCTCTTTGTTTATTTGTACTTTTTCCCCTTCCCAATTTTATTGGTGCATTGCTTTATTTATTTATTTGCACGTATGAATACCGTTATAAATGTATATTGTGTTTATAATCTTGAATAAAAAGATTCGGAGACAAACTGGATAGAGAGCAAAAAGGATTCAATGAAAACAACAGTCACAATGTCAACACTTTGTTGCTTTAGAAAAAGCTTTTTTATTTAGTGTTAGAAAAAGTGAATCTCTAAGACATTAAAACTGCACATGAATACATTTTAGATAGCTTTGAAAGCTATGATTCCAGCTCTTGCTGTGTGTGTCTAGTTGATGAATGAATGCAAGCATCCATGACCTCTAAAGTTAGAGTCATCTGAGAGGCACACACTGACATCCTATAAATATTTTGCTTTGCTCCTCATAACTATGCAGAAAACATCGTATCAGGGCAAATAATTTGCGTATTAACATCTTAATAACTTTATTGTAATAAAACAGAGGTATAATGGACGTTACATAAAGAAGTGAAATATGCAATAAAAAATAACAACAGAGGGTGACTCATTGCTGCATATGCCCAACAGTCCATATGTCCAACTGAAATGTATGATGAATGTATTTGAACACTTATTCGATATATGTACATTACATAATTGTATTACGTAATATGGATAACCCATCCCTTACATAACACATGTATGGTAACGTTAGCCTACTACATGGATTGTATTATGGAACATTTCAACAGATCTTATGTTTAACCCACACCCGTTTGACCCGTGATCCTCAATATGATGTTAAAAATCAAATGCGTCCTTTTATTGCAATACATCAATGTTTTGGTTTCAACAAATTGCCCAACAGACACCATGCAAAATGTCCGCCCGTGGAAATTGTGAGCTCACCTGTGCGCTCTTATGGCGCCCCTGGCGGAGGAGCACAGTACTACACTGGCACTGGCGTGCGGCTGCCGCGCGGGGGCGCTCAAACAAAGCAGCGCAAGCGGCGGCTGCAGGCCGAAACGCTGAGAGAAAATACAGCACAGGCCGCTCTTAGCAAGCAGAGCCTCACCAACCTCCATTAACCGCCCGGAACGGGCCATGGCGGCGGAACCGTGCTCGCAAATTGAAGCCGGTGGGCTCCTCTCTGGCGTTATTTCTGCGTCTTTATCCGTAGAAAGAGTTTAAGCATTGTTTAGCATTAGCCTGCGAGGCTAAGCTAGGCTAAGCTAAAGCTAATGATTGGTGTTGTTGTGTTTCTCTCTGCAGAACTTTATTACCTGATCGCCAGATTCCTGCAGTCAGGACCATGTCAGAAATCCGCTCAGGTGAGACGGAAAATGGCTTGTGAGTGTCGGTGTGTAGCAATGATTGTGTGTTACGGCGTGTGTGTGTAACTCTGTGTTTTTGCAGATGCTGCTTCAGGAGATGCACGAATATGAGGTGAGTTTCATGCCTCTTCTCTCACTCTAACCCGTCATTTCTCTCAAATTTCCCAACATCAGCATCTTCTCGTCATCCCAGCCCGGCTGCGTGTCTAAATTCCGCATGTGATGTGTTTTCTTCCCCGCTGTGTGTGCAGATCATTCCGAAGCGCTGGAGCTGGGATGGAAAGCTGTATAAGCGAAGCTTTGAAGACTGGGTGAGAATAAATAAACTATCGCACACATACACGCACGTGAAATACAGAACTAAACTCTCACAGGTGCTTGGCTTACTTGTATTACAATGCATCAAATTATAAAAGCAATGATGGGAGAACGCGTTGCTAGCGGGGATAATTATATTTTTAAAATATACACGAGTCTATAATGTAGTGCGGGAAAGTTTTTATTTTAAGAATTTCAATATAAAGTATTTGTTTTGAAATGAAAGGCTTTGTGCGTGCCGGCCGGGGGCGTTACTGCAGCGCATATATATCGAGAGCGGATTGGTGGGTTGCTGCGTCAACCAAAGGCGGCAGCCAATCAAACCTCAGTTGCTACTTAGCAGACGAAAAAGATCGGTGGAGAAGGCGTCTGATTGGCTAGAGTTGTGGAGGGAAAGGGTGGTCTTTCGGGAATGATATGGGATATGTTGGTGAAATAAAGCGAAATTCACGCTAGTTTATTAGTATAATACAATATAATATTATTAAATAATGCAATGTGTTCTGTAATACCATAATATTGTATGACTCGCATTGTTATTTCTATGCATTTTTTAATCCTCCCAATGCAAATAAGATTGGCTGTGTCTATTAAAGCACCTTATGTATCAATTCTCTCTGTATGTTTCAGGTGTTGTTAAATCAGCACATACCTGCGGATTACCTGTTGCGTGTGTGTGAGCAGATTGGCCCACTGATAGATAAACACATTCCTCCCAGTGTTCCCGGAGTCCACAGTTTACTGGGCACTGGCCGACAGTCATTACTACGGACAGCAAAAAGTGAGATGCACTCAAGATCACTACATACAGTGAACAATGAGAACCCTTCTCAGTTTGTACTATAAAAACTTGAGAATAGCACATAAACACATTAACACTTTCCCTTATGTTCATTTTCTCCATCTAAAACAATTCAATCTTTTGTACTCTCTCAAAGGTTCTTCTCATACAGTATGGAGTGGCTCTGCAGTAGTCGCCCTGCACAGGGGACGGCCCCCAGAACCACCTATAGACTGTGCCAAACAACCAAATATAGGTAAGTCCTGCTAACTAAATGATCTATGGTTGGTGCTGTTTTTGGCTTTAGTTTTAGGAATGACAACTTGGGGTTGTGCACAGAGTAAAATTGAAAATAGTGCTTCATGGTAGCTGATTAAATTAAAAAATTCATAATTTGCATCTCAAAATCCTATCAATGACCAATGAATAGAACCAAGTCCCTGTCCTATCCTGATTTCATATTTAAATATCATTTCATTGCGACGTCAATGTTGTTGAATGAGTTTCAATTCTTCTGTGGTTCCGTTGATTGTAACAGTCTAAATCTCTCTGCTCAGTGTCAATCATGGGTGCTCGCCAAAAAACAGGAGTGGCTCGATTTGGCCATGCTTTCCCCTCCTGCACCTACCAGCACATGAAGATGCATCGGAGGATCCTGGGCCATCTCTCATCAGTGTACTGTGTGGCATTTGACCGCACTGGACGGCGCATTTTCACGGTAAAGAGGATGTGTGTAACACTCAGAAGTTTAGGATGGGGATCAAATGGGCTGTACTGGGCCTGATTTAGACAAAAAAAGTGAATTGTGTAACATTGTTGACTCCTGTCCTAGTTTAATAGTTTTATGCATAGACAATTACAAGCCATGCACATGCATTTTTGGATGTTGTTTTCATGTCATTGCTCAGTTTACTGTTAAATACTAATGCAGGAAACACTGGTGTCTTGTAATCAATAGTTTTATTATATGTTCTGTGTGTGCACGATTGTAATCAAGGTTTATGCACATGTGTTTCTGTCAGGGTTCTGACGACTGTCTAGTGAAGATCTGGGCAACAGATGATGGCCGTCTGCTCGCCACTTTGCGTGGACACGCGGCAGAGATTTCAGATATGACAGTGAATTTCGAGAACTCGCTCCTCGCTTCAGCCAGTTGTGACAAGATCATCCGCGTGTGGTGCCTGCGTACCTGTGCGCCTGTGGCTGTATTGCAGGGACACACAGCCTCCATCACCTCCATACAGGTGTGTGAACACAAGTTTTCTTTATAGAGGAACAAAGTCACAAAACCTTCACCATCTCTGCTCCTCTCTGGTGGAATAAGCTGCCTACCTCCATGCAAACATCACACCTTTTCTTTTTTTTTCTAGCTTGATTCCTAATCTTAATGTCTAATAAACCTGGCAGTGTTTGAGATCTGCTCGCTTCACAGTAAACGCATTTCCATCTGAACTCATCTCTGAGTGTAAGTCACTTATAACGTGCATTTAGGAACGCAACATGCACCGACCAGTACTTGTAATGAAAAGTGGTTAAAAACCAGCTGGTTTCAACAAAAAAGAAACTTTTTTGGGGCTAAAATAAAAGTTTGATCGGTTAATGTTTAAAAATGAAGACATCCAAAAATATAATTTGCAATTTTACAGCTGTACTGTAAAACAAGAATATTATTTTTCTTAAAGAGCCCTGGTTATATGCTTTTTACCCATTACCTATCATAGAGTGTGTAATATGGGTGTTTGTGAATGTAAAAGGTCTGCATAGTTTTAAAGATCAACGCGCACGACATAAAGTTAATGTCACCTAAAAGAAAGAATCACTGAAATAAGTGGGCATCTGTCCAATCAAGAGTGGAGTAGGCTCTCAGAATGGAGGAGTTTAAGCTTTAGAGAGACAATCTTTGATCAAACCATTTTTAACTCTTTGAGAAATGAGGTGGTGTTCAATACACATTGTAGGAGACCTCAAAAACAGAATTGGGATTGGATCCTTTAAAATAGCGTAATGACGCATTTTAAGGACTCTTTATTTTACAGTAACTTTAATTCAGATGTTTTTTGTGGTAAAATGATATTTTTCTGTCTGTCTCTGCAGTTTTCTCCGTCAGCATTAGGTTCCTCTCGTTATCTGGCCACCACTGGAGCTGATGGCATGGTGTGTTTCTGGCAGTGGAACTCACTCAGCATGAAGTTTGTGTAAGTGTCATTTGTACGTTTTAAATGACACATTTTGTCTGAAGCCAGTGATTCACTTTTATTATTTAGAGTAACTTTGCATTTAGCTGTGTGTTTGTGTTTGCAGTGAAAAGCCTGTAAAGTTCATGGAACGTTCTCGTCCCGGAGTTCAGATATCCTGCAGCTCCTTCAGCTCTGGTGTGTTATCCCACACTTACACTCCAACTTCCAAACACTCAATGATCTGATTCAAATAAACATTTTTTTCATGTCTCTTTATTATCATCTCATGATCAGTCAGATTATAATTCTGACATCGTGTCCTTTGACCCCAGGTGGAATGTTTCTGGCCACTGGAGGCACAGATCACATGATCAAAGTTTACTACCTCGGCACAGAGACGCCTGTGAAGTTTTCTGACCTGGACTCCCACACGGTGAGAGCGAGAGACACAGAGAAGGAAGGCAGTGGACAGACAAGAAAGCAAGAGAGATAGTGTTAGAAAGGAGAACTTGTAAAAAATAATGTAGAATGGGAAATGACTGAGAAACATGTCAGAAATGTGCTGATTTAAAAGTTTCATTCGTTTTAATGCATGTTTTTGTTTTACAGGATAAAGTTGTTGCTATTCAGTTCTGCAATAACACCGACAGGTAAGTTTTTGATATGTTATGGTTCCTTTCGTGCTTGTTCATTGGGATGTACCATATATCTTTATTGGTTTTTGGGTGTTTTTAAAGGGATACTTCACCTGTGGAAAGATGAATGTGAATTTAAAATGGGTCATTTATGTTGAAGAGAAAAGCCAGAAAATGTATTTTTGGCTTATGTGGATGAAAGACAACAACTCCCAGCATGCACGATGAGGGTGGAAAGCATGTTATTTGAAAATACTACAGGTTTTCTACTAATACAAACTCAATGCTAAATCCTGGAGTATCCCCTTTAAGTCTATTTGTGTGTTGGCTTCCTCTGTATCTCCAGTCTCAGGTTTGTGAGTGGTAGTCGGGATGGTACGGCTCGGATTTGGCATTACCAACAGCAGGAATGGAAGAGTACGGTGCTGGACATGACCACCAGATTACCAGGGTGAGTGTGTGTGTACATATCCGCTAATTGTGAGATCAGGCAAGTTTCTTAACCATAGTTTGGACTGGATCTAAATGTTAACGTTACATATTGGTTTTTTTGGAGAACAAAATTTAGTTGGTCCTTGAATTGGAATTTTTACGTCTATGTGGACATATGTATTGTGTTCACAGGAGTGCTGTGATATCAGGCGATGATAAATTGACAAAGTTGGTGGTGACCATGGTCGCGTGGGATCGTTGCGATCGTTCCATCATCACAGCCGTTTCAAACTGCCTCCTCAAAGTCTGGAGCTCAACAAATGGCCAATTACTACATGTGCTGTCGGTATGTGTGTGTGAGAGGCAGAATTCAGTCTGTTCCTTTTGGTCCTTGTTTTGTATTTCATAAGAGGAACTTTCTGTGACTGTACGGATCATTTAGGGAAATATTTATTTGTCCATAGGGTCACGATGATGAAGTGTTTGTTTTGGAAGCTCACCCCTTTGACTCCCGGATCTTTTTATCTGCTGGTCATGATGGTAACATCTACATTTGGGACCTCAGCAAAGGCCAGAAGATCAGAAACTTTTTCAATATGGTGAGATGACATGACAGATCTGCAGTTTCAATTAAAGCTTATTAAACCTGCAAACATTACAGGTATAAATGACCTTTTAATATGTATAAATGTATTATTAAAAAATTTGTAAATAATTAAATGTATTAAAATAGAAACAGTTATTTTAAATTGTAATAATATTTCACAACATTACTGTTTTTACCTTGAACACAAGACTTCTTTTTCAAAACTTAATCTTACTGACCCTAAATGTTTGAATTTTACTGTATACTACAGTCTAGATTTCGATAAAAGTACTGCTTATCATAGACGTTGAATTATTTTCTGTCACTTTTTGTCTTTTAGATTGAGGGCCAGGGACATGGTGCTGTTTTTGATTGTAAATTTTCAATGGATGGGCAGCACTTTGCCTGCACAGACTCTCATGGTCATCTGCTCATCTTCGGCTTTGGGTGCAGTCAGCCTTATGAAAAGGTGTGTGTGTGTCTCAGATGTGTGGTATTCTTAGCCTCTTGTGCAGTTGATCAAATCCACTCTTGTTTACTTTCCAATGCTTCTCTCTGCTTTCAGATTCTAGACCAAATGTTCTTCCATACGGATTACCGGCCATTGATACGGGACTCCAATAACTTTGTTCTAGATGAGCAGACGCAACAGGCACCCCATCTTATGCCTCCACCTTTCCTGGTGGACGTAGATGGGAACCCCCACCCACCTCGTTACCAGCGCCTGGTGCCCGGAAGAGAAAACTGCAAAGAGGAACAGCTTGTGCCACAACTCGGCTACATGGCTAATGGTACAGTTATCAGGTTTACATGGCTAATAACAAATGACACAAAGCGTTACATCACGATTAATGTAAATTGTATAGCCATAGTAATAATTAGCATTAAAGGGTTAGTTCACCCAAAAATGAAAATTCTGTCAGTATTTACTCGCCCTCATGTTGTTCCAAACCTCTATG
>JAOTRC010000034.1:10861395-10875949 GCA_027497675.1 Cyprinella lutrensis
AAAATCTGCCTTTAAACTTGAAAGAAATAAAGATTTGACATATATCGTGATAATTATCGATATCGACTGATATAAAATAAATTATCGTGATAATTTTTTTTGGCCATATCGCCCAGCCCTAGCTTTTGGTACCTTTTACTTTCATAATGGCTATTATTGATAAAACTGAAATTTAACAAAAAGAGAGTTTTGTCAAGATCATCTGTAATGTTGTTTATTGGAACAGTTGTACCAATGCAATATGCAGTACATTACATATTGCCTGGAATATGTTTAATATTTTTAAATTTAAATTAAAAGAGGCAGGGTTGTGTTTTATATTTAGTTTTGTTATAAATACATGCAGTGAATATAATCAGTAGGCTATGCATTGCCTGAACCACATTTGTGTGCTTATAATGTTTAAAATGTATTTAAATGAAATCGAAAAGAAGCAGAGTGGTGTTTTATAACATATTTTATTTTATTGTTTCCTAAAATGTACAGAGATAACCGGCATAGCAGAGCGAGCTGAGTGGCGCATTCAAGAACGCGCTGTTCCAATAGCAGATTTACTGGACTCATGTCCTCGGGAGTCATTCTCCTGAGTCGGAATTTGCTCAGGATACTTGGTATTGAGAAAAGGCTAATGCCAGCGGTTGTTTCTTGTGACAAATATGCCGAGAAGCTAGAACAAGATCTGCTGTATGTTATCTATTGTTGTTTACTATGTCTCTTTCTTTACGTCAGTTTTCAAAAATTAAAACATTTTAACAAATGGACTAACGTTAGATGCCTTGTTAAATAATATAGCTTCAACTTATGTGATGGAGAATGTGATGTTAGCTAGAAGGATCGAGTGAGCTAACATTATCTGTGAGCAACTAAACTAACATAGTTAGCCCCTGACATGTTGTTGATGAAATAGACGAAAGTAAAATCATTTGACAAAAGGGAATTTACATATGTATCTACAGTATTATTTTGTAGATTTATATGAAAACATGGGCAAGAAACCTCAGTGTAAATACTTTGTCATACTTAGTCATGAACGGCGTTGACTTAACGTCGTTATTACTGGATATATAAATATATGACTTACCTCAACCCCGTCCCTAAACCTAATCGTCAATGTGGTTAATAGCATTTATGAGTCTTCCCCTACCATCCTAGGGGAAAAAAAAGATTGCTCCCCAGATGTAGATCTACATTTTGCTTCGTTTCGCTCTGACTTTTGATGGCGTGTACTGACACGCGGAATCACTCGGACATTAATGACTTAGCTCAAAATGCAAAAGTCATGATGTCATGTTGAGATTACACAGTGTAAATTATCGTTAATAAAATCCCTATTTACCGCTTGCCAGAATATAGTTGGAATTGCCCCCGCCTTCAGTATGAGACGCTGAGAGAAGCCTGCTTGATATTGTCCCAGGTTACAAAATAAGTATGTGGCGAAATGGGCAGAGCAAACTAACAACTTTGAATTAAATTGTTGTCTGAGGTCAACTTATGACATTCGGTTGGTTTTTACATTCAGAAACATCTAAATTAATAAGTAGGCTATTTTCTACTCTAGTTTTGAGCCTAGCTGAAAAACTTTTGTTTATATGGCTGTCTCACACTGAAGGCTTGGAATTAAATGCCCACTGCTGTGAGTGGATAACAGTTTTGCATATATTATGAGTTTCAGCTCACTCGTTGCATGTGGGAGCAAATTGTTTTGAAAACATCCAATGTTGTAAAATGGCACCCGGAATGATTCGACCCATATGTTCGACCCAGAATCCGTGTGTTGCACCATTCCTGTCGGATCCAATATAGATGGCACAACACACTTCTTTAATATTAATCGCTCTGCAAATCCAGTCTTGTTTACAAAACAATCCTCAGTGAAATGAAGCGAACAGACGAACAATGTTTTACCCTCATCAGCTGGAACGTTGTTAAAAATAGTTTAACCATGCAGTCCTATTGGATTCCAGTGGAAGCATATGCAGCGACTGTCTTCTTCCACAACCAAGCACTGCACAATAATCTGTTTTGCTCGGTAGCTCGATCCAGTTTGTCATCACGAGGTAGGCCTATGTTTTAGCTGTGTGTGTAATGTGCGAATCGGTGGGCGGGGCTAAACCGGCAGTGTTGAAATAAGAATTGATCTTCTTCTGCGGGGGTGGTGTTTTATCCTCTTTGACGTCATAGTTTCCCACGAAAAACGAGTGGTTTGCTGAGCCTGGTGTCAATAAAAGCTTTTATTGGACTAACAAAGACATTTTCAGTTCTGAAACTTACAGGATATTCTTAGATGTCAAAAGCTCTAGGAAAATTTGATTTCTCAGTTCATCACCCCTTTAACTAAGCCAAGATAAATTCAATTTCAAATTTTAGGGCACCTTTAAAGTTTATTTTACTGCACAAATGTAGAGTTTAAAAAATAATATTTAAAATATTACGTTGAAGAATGATGATGTTTTTTTTTTTTAATTTTTTTACCCACATATTGCCTACAATAACAGTAATATAAAGTTGTCTATTCTTCTGTCTGTCTATTCTTAATGAATATTAGTTGTTTATTTAAAATATTCAAATTTAATTATTCAGGGATGTATTTGATAAGTAGTGAACCTACTCTCTATATATTGCTTATGGCTTACCTATCCTAGAATACAAACAATATATTATATTTTTAAATCATACCAGAATTGCCCCTGCTTAGCAGGATGGAAAACGTGTGCCTTGCTTGAGGTGATGCTCTCAGGAACACCAAATGTACCCTTCTCTGTTTTCTACATCAGTGTTTTCCAATCTAGACTTCATCAAGCTGTGTTGAGTAAAACACGTTTTCAGTTCTTTGTATTTACTATTATGTGAAATAGACAAATTGGGTTTCTTGCATCATCGGCGCCTGTATATGAGGATGTAAATTTAAGTTGTTATGTTACATCCTGTTCTTGAAGAGAAAAAAAGGTGTTGAAGATATTGTTTTTAGACAATTTGCGCATTCACTATTAAACATGATGACAATTTATTGCTTTTGGATCCCACCATTTTAGCCCATTGCTTTTATATTCACTAATATTTGCCTGTTTTTTAACCAAATTTTCTAGGAGCACTATTGTGTTGGTACATAACATTTCCTTATTTTATAAGGGAAAAAGTTGTTCTCCTCTTAATTTTTCTGTGAATTTTCTGTTGTGTGTCAAGTCTTCTCAATGGCACAATATCCTGAAGAATACAGGACCAAGAATGTGAAATCATGTGCACTTCTGTTCTCTTACTGTTCTGAGGAAGGAAATCTCATGTATATGGAGGCCCACGCTTTTGACCTCAGATTTGCCCACAGCCCTTACACACGCCATCGTCATGGGAACTGCTGTAGAGATGGCTCACCTTCCCTGAAACATTGAAAAATACCATTTCAAGAGACATCAAACTGATGCTTGAGGTTGAAGCCCAGGATTTCTTGCTGTAATTTTATGTAAAGGGTTTTTCCATTGCCCAACACAAGCTCAAAACAAAAAAAACAAAACCCACTTTAATTACATCTTTCCCGTTATGAAACTCCATCATTTTATGTCAATATTTAGAACATTTTAGGGTTTTAGATAAAGAGGATGTTAAGTTTTAAATACTAATTTGTTCATTAATTAAAAAATAGGTACTATTTTACATTTTTAGGTAGTCGCTTCCACATGGTTGATTAACTGAAATGTCAATCAAGTCAATCCACAAGTCAATCCACAGTGAGTTTCTGTTTTATGTTGTAGTGAATCAAGTTTCCAAATTTATATTGTGTAAATAATGCCATCTATTTTGGCATTATTGGTCACCCTGCAGTCTAGTTTTGTTTGCATCATCAGTAATTTAAAAGAGAACCCCTTCGATCAACCATTGCAGAAAACGTTTAATCTCCTTTGACAACGGTGTTGGTAGATTTTAGAACCGGTACAACTATTTGTAAGATTAGTAAATCATAAAACAATCAAAGATTTTCATCTATATAAATAAATGTCCTATCTACTTGAGTATTGAGCTTGACCCATTAGGCATAATTTAATGATCTGTGATGCGCGCGCGCACACACACACACACACACACACACACACACAAATCCCCTTTAAGATTCCACTATAGGCATTTAAAAAGCACAGAGAGTTTGATTTTTATGATTAACAGGTGCCCCGTTGTTAGTACACATGAGAAATTTGAAATGTTGACACTGGTGATGCGAAATTACGTAGTAGTGTTGGTTTCTGTGTTCTGTTTCTTAAAAACCAAATTGATAAATTCGTATTAAACCTGGATGGTTAGTTTATTAAAATGGTTATTTGGTTATTGGTTAAGTGACATCAACGTACAAGGAAATTAATTCCAGAGGAAACCGTAGATTTTGTTTAGAAAGGAAATGGATTCCATTTCATATTATGAGAAACTTGTAGCTTGACAACCGGCAGTTTTAATGTGGCTTCTCCAAAACTGATCTGATGTTTCTAATAATCCTGAGATCTCAATGCTAGAGAAAAGAATGTCACCATACCAGAACATCTCGATTTCATTTCCATTTCTTTGCTATGCAAATAGAACAGACTGAGTTCGTCTATGCAGGTATTAGAGATATTAAAGTGTTAACCTTTTAAACTCTTTTGTCTTTATCTGTTTGAAGAACTTTTTTACTCTGTTACATGCCTAAAAGAAAAACCCATAATCATTATTCTCTGTCCATCTTCATCATGACTTATCTATTTCGTACTCCTAGCTGATTAGAATATGATATCTTAAATGTATGGTGTAAATACATGGCTTTCAGACCCCTATGGTGAATCTGGATGTTGGCCAACTTGACACTTATTATCAGTGTGGAATTAGACCCTTAGTGCTGCCTTAATCTCCACTGTGTTTGTACAGACTTCACAATCGCCAGTGCCCAACATCCATTTCTCTGGGTTAACCCATAAACTTCCAGAGTCCTTCAATTTCCTGTCCATCTGAATTGACTCCCCTTAACTAAATTTCATATAGTTCACTCAAATGTGAAAACTGTTATCAATTATTCATCCTCATGTTGTTCCAAACTGCACTGGACTTTCATTCATCTTCAAAACACAAATGAAATAAATAAATGAAAGACCAGCAATATCTGTCCCTCTATTGAAAGCACAAGTTCATTAAAGGGTTAGTTCACCCAAAAATGAAAATTCTGTCAGTATTTACTCACCCTCCTGTTGTTCCAAACCTCTATGTGTTTATTTGTTCTGCTGAACACAAAGGAAGAAATTTGGAAGAATGTTTTAATCAAACAGATCAAACAGAATGAGATCTGTTAAGATGAGGGCCTCATTAGTGTTAATTTTAAATGAAATTCAGTGCTTAATAAAAAAATTTAAATTAGCTTGTTGAGAGTCTTTTAATGTTTATAGGTGATGGTGAAGTGGTTGAGCAGGTGATTGGCCAGCAGACCGCTGAGGATTCTCAGGAAGAAAGCCCATTGGATGATCTGATTAGGCAGCTCCAGCACCAGCAAGATGAGCAACGCAACCCAGGAAATCCTGCAGGTGAAAACAAGCCAATATGATTTGGAACTTGTTTTATATTAAAATATATTTTGCATTTTAAGACTGTTAGTTTAGAGGTTGTGACATTTAAAGTTGTTGGATCAGTAGGTGCTGAAGTGGCTGGTGGTCCTCTATCACCCCCTAACGTTGGGCTGCGACGTAGTGGACAAGTTGAGGGTGTACGGCAGATGCACAACAATGCCCCCCGCAGTCAGATGGCCACTGAGAGAGACCTGTTGGCATGGAGTCGGCGCGTAGTGGTTAATGAAGTCCAGTCTGGCGTTTTCAGGTATGTATGACAATTAAACAGTTTGCGAATCTAAAATGTGAATTCAGTTTGACCACACTATTCACAACTGTTAGTGCTAAATTGTATGTATACAATACGTAGAATATGAAGATAAAATAACTGATTCTACACAATACAATTGATTTGAAAAATGTATGTGGAGTTATACGATTTGAATAATATACATGACTTTTCCAGGTCCAGAAATCACACATGGACACTAAATTCTCCATGTTGGTTTCTTGTGAACAGCTTTGTGAGCTCAAACCCTGATGTGATGTTTGTGTTTGTTTAGAGTGATGGAGGACAGTAGGATCGCTAAAGGAGAGGTGGAACGGCTTTTCTACAACATTGAGAAGAAGAAAAAATCTGCACCCACAATAGGAGTGAGTTTAATACACATACACACACAAACAAAGATGTCTGATGTTGTTCATTATTACTGTTTGTTACTGTTGTTTCTTTTTTTAAATGCATTGATCTCACTATAAAATTAGCCATAGATGCTGGTATGGCAATACAAACTAACATCACATCACTTTTTACTGTGCCAGTCTAGCATAAAACTCTCACTTTCTCCCATCTATCTGTAGAGTGAGCCACAGGGTAACAGCGTTCGCATGTTACGAAGGCCACAGCGCAAGGCTCAGCAGAGGAGACACACATATCAGACCCGCTCCACTCGAGATAGGAGACGCAGCTCAAGCGTGCTCTCGTACACCCGTAACGAGGAAAGTGAGAGAGAGTCTGACAGTGAAGCAGAGGTATGACAGCAGTTGGTGTTTGGCCTAGAACTCTGCTCATCTTTTATTGGCTTTTATTATCAAGATTATTGTTTACTTTTTTAAAATACTTAATTAAATATGCAACATTTCTGTATGTGTGAACCTAGCCGGAAGAGGACCAGAATGAGAACAGTGATGGGTCATCGGATGGTGAAGCTCAGTGGGAGAATGACAGTAGCTCCAGGTTCAGTCTCCGATTAGTCACACATATTTCACAACATAAAACAATATCAATAATGCAAATTAAGCCTTGTGAAGTTGGTCTAGAACTGGCTTAGGTTTAATTTTTGGAACAGTTATTTAATAGTTTTTAACTGCATATGGATTAAACATATGATAACATGTCTGATAATTAGCTGTTAGATCATGGTTTACATGTTTTGATTTTGTCTATTTAGCTCTTTCCTGTTTAAACCTGTTTTACAGTGACTCTTCCAGTGAGTATTCTGATTGGACGGCAGATGCGGGAATTAACCTCCAGCCCCCCAAACGAACAACAAGAAGACAGGCCCCTGTCGCCGGGAGCAGTAGCTCTGAAGATGAGGATGGGACAGGGCAGGGAGAAGGGGAGGCTGAGAGAAAGAGTAGACGGACTGAAAAGAGGAAAAAACTGAAACAGACTAAACCGCGGGTGAGCATCAGTTCGTTCATTCATCCATTCATCCATGTTTTTTCTATTACAATAATGTGTGTGCGTGTTTAGTCTGTGCCTGCTGGAGAATTAGAGGAATGGTTGCCGCCCTCTTGGATCATGGAAACAATTCCAAGACGATCACCTTTCGTACCTCAAATGGGAGATGAGGTGAGTTCCTGTAAATATAGACATGCTCATAAAATGATCAGAAATAAGTACAAGGATTTGCGTTATGTATGCATCTTTCTGCAGTCATTTCTCTCTCTGTAGTTGATATATTTCCGCCAGGGTCATCAAGCATATGTCCGAGCCGTGTGTCGTGCCAAAACCTACAGCGTTAATCCTCAGAAACAACCCTGGAATCGCTTGGATCTCAGGGTAAGATTTTCTGTCTCGTGATCATTCTCACTTGTTATTAGGCATAATCTGGTCTGCATCACACGTGGTTGACCCATTCTGCAGGCAAACCAACGGGAACATGTATGTTGTTTGTTCTCTTAGGATCAGGAATCTGTCAAAGTAGTGGGTATTAAATATGAAGTCGGGCCGCCAACTCTGTGCTGCCTCAAACTGGCCTTCCTGGACCCCACCTCAGGGAAAATGACCAACGAATCCTTCAGCTTGAAGTATGCATGCTTATATTTGCAAAAACACACACCAACATGAATTTTTATTAATTCATGAATCATTTTTGACAATACACTTGCTGGTTTACTGGGATTGTAACATTATTGGTATTGGAATAGCACAATAATTACTAAAATACTGATCAGTAAATGTAATATGGATGTTAGGATTGGATTCTTCATGAAATTGAGATTGTAAATGATGGCTGTCTCAATCTCTCTTTTTAGGTATCATGATATGCCTGATGTCATCGACTTTCTGGTGCTACAACAGATTTATAATGAGGCCAAAGCACGAAACTGGCAACCTGGTGTGTTTGTGTTTTTAAATTGTGGTGCATGCTAGAGTCGCTCAAGCTCAGGATTAGGAAATGAACTAACCTCTACCCAAAGTATTGAACTTAAGTTTGTTTGCGCTGAGGCTATAAATGATGCCTCAAATCATGTGGTTTGTTGAATTGTGCTATTACGTTTCGTGATTGAGCTTACAATTTGCGCTTTACTATTTTTCCAATTTCCACACACGCTGTGTTTCAGATAGCCAGTGACAGACTTATGCGTGCTGTTATTAGGATAGATAATTATGTTTTGCCGCAGCCCACAATCCATTTCTTTATCCCGACTTTATGCAGATTGCAGACCTTTAACCCCATACAAGAATATCATAGAGACTTGTGGGTGGGCCTTATTATTTGAGCCAGTAAACGACCACCCAGAACATGCTATTAACTATGTACCAACATGCTATAAAATGTGAAGAGAGCCTTAGAGACTACATAGCATAGGTTATTATTCTATTAATCCTGTTGTGGTATAGACAAATGTGTGTATGTTTCTGATGCGTAATGTTATGATGATAACAGCTATATATTTGTGTGTGCAGGTCACCGTTTCAGGAGCATCATTGATGATGCCTGGTGGTTTGGTTCTGTGGAGTGTCAGGAGCCGTTTCAGTCTGAATATCCAGACAGCCTGTTTCAGTGCTACATTGTCAGGTACATGGGTTTGAAACCCGCTTTACCAGAGTATGAAGTTAAACCTTTTGCTGATTAATATGCTGTAAGTGTAAATAATCGCCGTGTTAATTTGCAGGTGGGATAATGGAGAGAGAGAGAAGATGAGTCCGTGGGATATAGAGCCCATACCTGAAGAAGGTACAGACATGCTTTACTTCACCCATGAGCTCTGACTGTAAATCAGCATCACATTCTGGCATGTCTAATGGTGTGATTGACTGTCCACAGCTCAAGTCCCTGAGGATACTGGGGACAGTGTCCCGGTCACAGAGGACGAGCTTCAGTCCCTACTGTACCGGCCCCAGGAGGGAGAGTGGGGGCTGCACACACGAGATGAGGAGTGCGAGAGAGTAATCGCGGCCATTGATCAGCTGCTAACCCTTGGTATCACAAGTGCACACAAACCACCCAAAGCTACTATCTGTATTCATTAAAAACTTAAATACAGTAAAATAGTCATTTTGTGAAAAATTGTTGCAATTTAAAAGATCTATTCATAATATAGCCTGTTCCTTGCTTAATTATATTGTGTGTTTTACAGATGTGGCAAAGGCGTTCTCCTGCCCTGTCGATTTGAGGGAATATCCGCTGTACTGCACTGTTGTGGCCTATCTCACCGACCTCAGCACCATCAGAACAAGATTAGTGCATCGTTTCTACAGGTATACTCAGCTCACTGACCACAGCATCATCTGACACAAATGAGTGTCCTGTTCCTCCAGGTACACACACAGACAACAGCTGGAGTTCTCACACGTCTTTTTGTATGTGTAGGCGAATCTCAGCACTTATGTGGGAAGTGCGTTACATCGAACACAATGCTCGAACATTTAACGAACCACAGAGCCCCATTGTCACAGCAGCGAAAACGGTCACCGACGTCCTGCTGCGTTTCATCAGGTCAGAGAAGACACGATCACTTACACATTTTTACATTACAATCCCTTTGGGATCAGTGACCATGCTTAGCTTTTTCATTTTTATTGTACATGTGTCTGTAGGGATCAAAGTTGTACAGATATTTTGGATTTGCACAATAAGATGAAGACTGAATTCAGCAGTGCAGATGAGGAAGAGGTGAGCTTGGGCCTGTTTGTGTGAATTATGTGTGTACAGAGCTCAACAATAAGTATGTCTTCTGACCCAGGACCAATGTGCCTAAGCTTTGAGAAAGCTGCGGCCTGGTGTATATATTTTAGTGTGAAGATGAACTCTTCATCGTCTTTGTTTGTTCGGTAGGAGACTGTGGATGTGGACTCGGACACTCCCGGCACCTCCACTGGTCAAAGGGTGAGACAATTCAAGCACATGCATGTTCAATTAAGCTTTGTAATCTACTTATTATGAAAGCGTTATAAGCCCCCCTACAACTATTTACAGAGGTCAAGTAATGTGCCTCAGAAGCGTGGCGTGGTCCTAGATATAAACGCATGGCACAGACAATGCAAAGAGCTTGTGAGGAGAATGATGGCAAGCCCAGATTCAGAGCCGTTCCGCCAGCCTGTTGACCTCTTCGTCTACCCGGTAGCTCATTCTTCCCTCATTCTTTCATTCCTGTACTTTCCAGCTTATCCCTTTAACAATATTCCATTGTATTCTTATTCTCTTTGTATCAGGATTATCGTGATATTATAGACACTCCTATGGATTTGGGCACGGTCTCTGAGACCCTAATGGGTGGGAACTACGAGAATCCCATAGAGTTTGCCAAAGATGTGCGGCTTATCTTCAGTAATTCAAAAGCCTACACGCCCAACAAGAAGTCTAGAGTAAGACCAGCACCCTTCTTTCCAGACCTCCCACTGTCACACTTATCACTTTTATAATCGAGTGATACTTTTTGTATTTTACAATGGCTTCAAATGTGGCTCAACCAATCAGAATCAGTGCCTGAGAATCATTAGTTTTATAAACCGACAATGAATTAATTAATGAGCTGTATTTTTTTCTTACTACATGTACACTACCGTTCAAATGTTTGGTCAGAGCCTATTGTTTTTAAAAAATAAAAAGATTTCTGGAAAAAACACACACACAAAAATATCAAGTAGTATTGTTTCCAACATTGATAATAATATGAAATGTTACTTGAGCAGCAAATCAGCATATCAGAATCTTGGCGGAGGTAACCTCTGCGTGTCGGACGGTTCACGCCTCGCCGTCGTCCATTAATACCTATCCAATGGACACCTCATCGGCATTTATCTTTACATATTGCATTCATGTATAATGTGTTTTAGGTCTTTTGTCAGTTGATCCACGGCATGATTCTGATATTGCTTTTTGTTTAGATCTACAGTATGACTCTGAGTCTGTCGGCGTTCTTCGAGAATCAAATTATTCCCATAATCTCAGACTACAAATCTGCTGTTCAGAATCAGCGTAGGAGTCAACAGAGACTCAGTTGCAGCAAGAGATTGCAGAGTTCCTATCCCAACAGGTACAACATATACACGCAATATCAAATCATGGTACACACAGGTTTTGGTTTTTTTTTTTTTTTTGGGCCCGTTTTAAACTTTTGTGTTTCGGCAGCCCCAAAGGAAAACAGAAATCTGTAAGGAGAACCTCCCAGATGACTCCGAAGTCCCGCTCAAGGAAATCCTCTCAAGGTGTGTACGAGTCTTAGAGATGATGTAATTACCACTGTGAACTTGGGTTTTCTTTGAACCCTGACTTTCGAAATTGGGGTTGTCTCAAATCAATAATAATGGTAGAATAGAAATGTTAGTGATCATCACTTCATGCTTGAACCCCTAATAACTGTCTGTAGGTTTAGTAGTAGTAAGCTAATGAGACACCACCTTAAGTCACAGCTGGGTTTTTTTCATGGGAGAGTCAAAGTGTTTGCTTCTTTCACCAGATTCAAGTGTTGCACAAGCTGACGAAGACAGTCAGCCATCCTCTTCATCTTCCTCTTCATCCTCCTCATCTTCCTCATCCTTTTCATCAGAGCCTGCAGGAGCCAACCGAGTTACACGCAGCCGAGGTACACAAACATGCTCTTCCACTCTCTCAATTTTTTATAATTTTATTCAGCAACAATGTATTATGTTGATCAAAAGACATCATGTTACAAAAATTTCCATTTATAAATGTGCTTTTCTCTCAAACATCAAAACATCCTGAAAAAATGCATCGGTTTCAGCGAATCAGCATATTAGTATTATGATTTCTGAAGCGTCATGTGACACTTAGAATGTTAATGATGCTTAAAATTCAGCTTTTTGTAATAAATAGATTTACATTTTAAAACAAATTAGAATAGAAAACAGAATATTATTGTTTTTACCGCATTTTTTGATCAAATAAATCCAGTGTTGGAGAGCATAAGAGTGTATAATGTGTATTGCAGAGAATTTTTTTACCTTCAAGTTGACTCTGATATTGTGTCCTAGGTGCCAATGACTGCCTGCCAAATGAAGGTCGTAGTTCACGTAGGAGAGGAGCAGCATTAGCAGAAGAGGGAGAAGTCTCTGAATGTGAGAGCACCAGCTCGTCATCCTCCTCAACATCCGCATCGTCGTCCTCCAAAACCTCGTCGTCTTCGTCTGAGAGCGACGACAGCGGGACCGAGGTGGGCGGCTTCGCAGATGGCGGTGACCATGACTACAGCAAAGCCCCGCAACAAAAACAGAAAGGCAAAGAGGCAGCAGCCTCAGTCGATAACGCAAAGCGAAAGCGCAAAGGAGAAGAGCAGACAACAGAACCTGAGAAACGAGCACGGCGGGCGGATGAAAATGAAGAGGAGGAGCCTGAGGAAGAGGAAGAACCAGATGAAGAGGAGGAACCTGAGGAGGAAGAAGAGGAGCTGGATGAGGAAGAGGAGGACTCTGAGGATGAAGACCTCATTTCTTCAACAAAAACTGGAAGCCAGAGGTCAAATCAAAGGACTGCAAAGTCAGGGCGGGTTAATACTCGTAACCAGGGACGAAGGACTGTTCTATACAACGATGACTCTGAAGAGGAGGGGCTGACGACAGACCCTCTGAATCTTGGAATGTCCCGTTCTGGAAGGGTCCGTCGCATGACTGAACGTGCGAGGGTTAGCCATCTTATGGGTTGGACACATTGACATTTTATGATCCTCACACGAACTCACTACAGCGATACTGCAGGGATTATGTTTTTAGTACTGTCTTTTAGTGACTTGTTGTTTTTTTTTTACTATTGTTGTCTCCGAGACTTGATGTTCATGACCCTTCCTGGATTGTGGTGCTTTTTCTTCTCTGGTTTTCACGGAAACTACCTTGCCATCAACTAATCCGCCACCTCTGCCTTATTCTAGTCCGGAGTGGTCCTTCCTTTCTTCCTTCTTTTCTTCCTCCCTCCCTCCTGAATGACTTTGATTCCCATCAAGGTTCTTTAGGTTTCCATTTTCCAGTCATAAAGATGGTGCTGCTCTCTTCACTTTCTCCATCTGGCGTTCATTTCATACTTTTTTTTACACGGGGTCGAGAACACTTACGTTTACCATATAATTCAGCTGACTTGACTTTACTATTAAATCAGGTAATGCATTTACCTCTGTTCAATAATAATAATACTTTTTGGTCATATGATTTAGTGCAGGTGCAAACTCTCAGATGCATTAACTACTTCCAGATCACTTGTGCTACTCCTCGTCCATTAAAGTACAGACACGAGGAGGATTATGTGAAACGTAGGAGAAAATGCACTCAAATACACTTCAGACTGTTTTTACAGAATATATTTATATTTTTCCACTCTTGTATGATACACTTTAATTCATTTTTATCTTGCAGTAAGGAGAAGATTAGTATTGATGATGTTTGCACATTTTATGTCAAGTATATGTGGCAGCTGATTGGTTGGTGATGTCTGAATCCTGGACTCTGGTTCAAATATAATGTAAATTGAAGACTGTGCCCTCAAGCTATTTGAGGAGCATCAGAATGGTTATTTTCTCATCTTTTTTTCTTCTGTACCATTATCATGGATAACTGAAAGGACTTGTGTTTTGGACAAGGGAGACGAGAAGAACAATCATCTGATAATTATCAAGTGCTCATTTAATCCATGTTGATGTGTTTTTCATTCATGTATTTTCAGGATGGTGAATACAAAGCCTAAATTGAAGAGATCATGAGTTGAATCTGAGTTTGGTTTGTGTTGATAAAAGGGTGTTTACAAAAATGTGATTAACACACTGGTACATATCTCTCTCTTTGTTTTGCCCTTTTCTTACCTTTTTCTGTTTATCTCTCTTTTCTCACTTTACTTTTTCCTGTTTCTTAATGCACTAAAATGGAAAACACTCTTTCCATCCAATCCCTAATCTGCTGTTTGAAAGACTTTTCTCAGCCAATCAGGATACAGCATTAACCTCCACAGGCTCTCTCTGGTCAAGAGCTGACCAGTCTGAGTTTATTTTGTCTGTTTCTTTCCTTTCCATCTATCATGGCCTGGGTTGTGTTTTTTTTTTTTTTTGTAAGTGTGTGTGTGTGTGTGTGTGTGTGTGTGTGTGTGTGTGTGTCAGGGATCTGTTGTCATTGGGTGACAAAGCCTGGATCTGTTTAGTGACACTGATGGTGAAGATGGTCATGATGTTAGATGTCATAAGCATATGTCTGTTTGTTTGTTTTTTATGCTTTTTTTATAATAAAGGTGTAAAACTGTGATAAGTCTCTACTAGTTTGGGTCTCTCTCTCT
>JAOTRC010000034.1:10890328-10902797 GCA_027497675.1 Cyprinella lutrensis
CATTGGGGTAGAATTCTATATATAAAATAAAGAATAATTATAATATACTTATAATATAATGTATGTATCACAGTTTTGCCAAAATATTAAACAGCAACTGTTCAGCTTTGCCAACACAGGAATAAATTACATTTTAAAATATATTTAAAACAGATAACAGATCTTGTAAATTGTAATAATATTTCACAATTCTGCTGTTTTACTGTATTTTTGATTGAATAAATGCATTGGATAGCTGAACAGAGTTTTTTACTGAAGCCAAACTTTAGACCAGAAGTGTAAATTATGACTTGAAAAAATGTCATGTCCATTTTATTTGCAACTACTGTTCATGAAAATGTCACTAATTTATGCGACCAACTATTTTTTCTCCTCCCATTCTCTCCTGGCCTGCCCCTTAATACCCCACCTTTTTTTTGCTGGAGTGTTTTTTACTCTACAGATGAGAAAGACAGATGGGTTGACTGATCATGGTTTTATTCGATTTAAGCACAGGAAGAGAACTACGTTTTAGACTAGCATGAAGATCAGAAACACACTTTGTTGTGTTTGTGTGTTTGTTGAGTATAAATATGGACCAACTTTCTAGATTTTTTGGGGATCCTGAAGAGGAGCAGCTGAAGGTGAGTCAGAAAATTTGTCTCACACATGCATACAGGTTCATTTTTAATAACAATGAGGTAAAACTGTTGGCTTCTTTAATATTAATTTGAATGATTTATAATCTAAAATACATATTCACTATTATGTTCATAATATGTTATATCACAATATTAATTGTGTGTGTGCGTGTGATGTATTTGGAAAATGTAAAATTGCAAGTATTTTCTGTGAATGGTAGGGGATAGAATATACAGTGTGTAGAGTATAAAAATCATTATGTCTATGGGATGTCCCCATAAAACATGAAAATCTAATGTTTGTGTGTGTGTGTCAGAGGAATGGTTGTTAGCAACCATGATTTCTCATGAGACATTAGCTCTGTGTGTTTGTGCTCTGTGTCTCTCTGTGTTTCTTTAATGATGAGCCAATTACCAAAAACATTGTTAACATTCATCTAGAAACGGTACTATCCATCCATCCCTCTGTTGAACCATCCATCCGTCAGTCCCTAAGCCATTCCCTTATTAACAATGAGATCATCCTTCAGTTTGGATGTTTTGTGAGAGATCTTTTTTAAATCTCTCCCTGTTGCATCTATATTTTACGGTAATCTGAGGTGATTGTCATAGTGACCACATTCCCAGGCGAGAAGTGTTTGCTGGTAACTCCCCTGACCTGCTGTCCCTGTATTTCATCCTCAATGTCTTTGAGATGCACTCCTGAGAAGTTTGTAGGACCAAGATGTACTGAAAATAGAATGTAACGTTGGCAGATAATGTCTAAATTTGTCAATAAAAATCAGCTTATTTTGACAAAAGAATAAGCTGAAGTTATGGTAATTTCTTAAGTGAAGTGATCATGTGTGTTTGTGTGTACAGTATGACGGGCCAGTCGGCTGCTGAGGGATCTCCCTGCTCTCATCGTCTCTCTGTGCAAACTCAAGAGGATGAGCAGGACCGAGCAGAGAGTGTGCTCAGCAGGTCAGTGATTTTGTGTTTGTGTGTGGTCTGTTTTCGGACCAAATGTCCTCACAATGATAGTAAAACCAATTTGGTGATCTAGCTTGTGGTCCTGAGAAGCATGTCATAAGAGGATGAAGCAATATCATTTCATGTTGTAATTCTTTCCCTCTTTCCCCCTTAATCAATAGTCAATCAACAGCTCTCATTTACCTCTAATTGACTCATTCCTCAGTAACAACTCTGACTTCTAAATGAAAAATATAGGCCACTGCGGAAGTCAATTGGGACCAGAAACTGTTTGGTTACTGACATTCTTCAAAATAACTTATTTTGTGTTCAGCAGAAGAAAGAAATTCATAAAACTACCCCCCTAATTCATATTTAACATAAAACACTTCAAGAACAACATAATTCGATTGGAGTTATGATGATATAAAACGTGCGATTTCAACTCAATTCCTGCTCATGTTCTGTCTTCATCCATTCGTTGCTCTCTCAGGTCTCAGTCTGCGTGTGATGACACCTCGTCTGAGCTGCAGCGAGTAGCTGCTCTAGAGCCCCAAGATGCGCCATCAAGAAACTCCTTTAGAGGAAGAGGAGCTCTGTCCAGGTTGAGGAACCATACAATTATGCACATATCCTCACATGTGCCCCAACATGAATAAATAAATCCTTTCTCTCTTGTGTTGCCAGGTTGGTGACTCTGGTGGTGACTCTGAGAGACTGGGCACACAGGAGTCTGATAGAGGAAGAAGAGAGACCCGATTCCTTCCTAGAGAGATTCCGGGGACCCGAAGTACGAGCCCCACCCAGTCGAAGGAGCAACAACCAACCGGACGCCAATGGAAATACTAAGGGAAATACAAAGTAAGTTGACATTTATTTTTCTTTGACATATGGGCATGAAACCTATTCTGAATACAGAGAGAATAAATCTGAAAACATTTGTTACATATGTGTGGGGGGTTTTTTCCACAGGAAACAATGGGAGACATTTGTAGTTTCTCCATCTGATGATATTTACTACTACTGGCTCTTCTTTATCGCCGCTGCTGTCCTCTATAACTGGGTTCTTCTTGTAGCCAGGTGTGACTTTTCACCTAGTCTTTCTTGTTCACATATTCATCACTACACCTTTTTATAATGTGATCCTGATAAACACAGTTCCCTGTGCTGTCAGTTTGTTTCTGGTGTAACTAATTGTTTAGATGCTCTAATGCTCTTTCGTTACGCCTGTCACTCTTCCACAAACAGAACAGTCCTTTGAGACAACTGCTTGACTAACTGTACAGATGTGTGTTTCTAGGTTGTCTAAATATTTGTGGTTCTTGTGTTCTTTCTCTTTCTGTCTTTGTGTGAATAGAGCATGTTTTGATCAGCTTCAGACTGAGAATCCTATTGTCTGGCTGGTTTTTGACTATATTTGTGACTTTGTCTACATACTGGATTCATGTATGCGGCTAAGGACAGGTACATCGAGACTTTTTTTATTTCAGCATCTTGGATACATGTGCAGATTTTTGTATTCTTTGTGTTACTGAATGAACTATAAAGCAGTTTTATGCTCTTCCAGGTTACCTGGAGCAAGGACTTCTGGTGAAGGACCTAGCGAAACTCAGAGACAGCTACATTTATACATTTCAGTTCAAATTGGACCTTATCTCCATCCTTCCCACAGACCTGGCATACATCTTCTTGGGCATCAACACACCACAGGTCCGCTTCAACCGCCTCCTGCGCTTCTCTCGTATGTTTGAGTTCTTCAATCGTACTGAGACGAGAACCAACTACCCAAATATCTTCCGCATCTGGAACTTGGTGCTCTACATTCTAGTTATTATCCACTGGAATGCTTGCATCTTCTATGCCATCTCAAAGTCTCTTGGTTTTGGGTCAGATCAATGGGTTTATCCCAACATCTCATCAACAGAGGAAGACTCTCTGAGACGGAGTTACGTATACTGCTTCTACTGGTCCACACTGACGCTGACCACCATCGGAGAGATGCCACCACCCGTACGGGACGAGGAATATGTGTTTGTGGTGTTTGATTTTCTTGTCGGAGTGCTCATTTTTGCCACCATTGTGGGTAATGTGGGCTCCATGATTTCCAATATGAACGCCACACGGGCAGAGTTCCAGGGACGGATTGATGCTATTAAACATTACATGCACTTCCGCAAAGTCAGTCGCCATCTTGAGACACGGGTTATCAAATGGTTTGACTACCTGTGGACAAATCAGAAAGCGGTGGATGAACAGGAAGTCTTAAAGAATCTTCCTGACAAGCTACGTGCAGAAATTGCCATCAACGTTCATTTATCTACTCTGAAGAAAGTTCGCATCTTTCAAGACTGTGAGGCCGGACTGCTGGTAGAACTGGTTTTAAAACTGCGCCCTCAAGTGTACAGTCCCGGTGACTACATCTGCCGAAAAGGAGACATTGGAAAAGAGATGTATATCATTAAAGAGGGAAAATTAGCAGTTGTTGCTGATGATGGGGTGACACAGTTTGCATTGCTAACAGCTGGGGGTTGTTTTGGTGAGATTAGCATTCTTAACATTCAGGGTAGTAAAATGGGAAACCGTCGGACAGCTAACATTCGCAGCATCGGCTACTCTGACCTCTTCTGCCTTTCAAAGGACGACCTGATGGAGGCCGTAACCGAATACCCAGACGCTCAGAAGGTTCTGGAAGAGCGTGGAAGGGAGATTCTGAGGAAGCAGGGGCTTTTGGATGAAAGCACCGCACAGGCAGGCATGCTTGTCATGGATACGGACGAGAAGCTTAAACATCTGGAGGGTTCACTGGATGTTCTACAAGCACGTTTCGCACGGTTGCTTGGTGAGTTCACCGTGACTCAAAGCAGACTGAAGCAAAGAATTACAGCGCTTGAGAGACAACTGTGTCATACGGGCCTTGGGCTTGTTTCAGATCAAGAGATGGACTTTGAGAGTAATGCTAACACACCACGAGCCAATTCAACAGCATAGATATGCTCATTTGCACCATAAAGTTGTGCCTCTCTGTCACATGCAGGATTAGCCTATATTTCTAGATGCACATAAATTTACAGTCACAGACACTTGCTTTCAAACACCTTCCATCAGCCTCCAGCGTTTAGACTTGGTTTTTCAAGTATTGTCTTTAATGGATTTTTTTTTTCAAGAAAGACAGCATATTTAATTTTCCCTAAATGAAAATGTGTGAGAGATGGAGTAGTCCTTCAGGACTACATCTATATTTATATATAGATAGCCTATATCATCAGTGTTGTTATAAACTATTTTTAATTGATAAATGCTGAAATAAAATAAAATATAAATTCATCTGTCTATCAATTCTCCAAACCATGAGTCCATGTAAAGACTATTAGGTAATTATTATTTTTTGAATCAAACGAAAATGAGAAAAGTTGGCAACTAATTGAAATCAAAGATGATGTAGCTATACTAAAATGACAAACTACAACTGAAATATAAATTAATTAAAGATAAATAGATTAATGTAATTACAAAATGCACTTAACAAAATTTAATTTGAAGCTAAAAATATTAATATTTATTAATATTAATAAAGGCTCGTTTTCATTTGTGAAACATTTAATATGGCTGTGAAATCAGTCCATACCCAGGACAAATGCTGCAGTCAAAATGTGTATTGATAGACTGTATACAGGCTCTGTAACATGTTGGGTTCACACCTTAATTCGCTTTTTCGCACTAATGTATGCAGAAAATAACCAAGGCATTATTACTGTGATCAGAATGTATACTGTTTGCAACTCAAGCTCATTTCCGTGCAAAAATAAAGCTGACATTGACCAGCATCAGTTGTCTCCACGTGTGGTTATGACGAAATCCTATGAAGAAATTACGCCATCACCTGACGTCAGTCACGGTCACAGCATAGTTTCCGGTACGCCATTTTAGCCTAGGCTGCATGGCGCAAGTTTCACTGGGAAGATGGCGGGTGAAACTGGCTTTTGGTTAGTTATTTCTTTTGGACAGTTATGAGTTGTATGCTGATAACTGGTAAACGCATCGCTGCTGTTGGTTCTGCTAAAAGCTCGGCGGTATGTTGAAGCATTGCGCGTGAAGAAGCGATGTCAACTGAAGTCTTGAGGTAAGGCGCACGACTTACGTTATTTTCTTTTGCATTGCTAACGTGCACACTGTTGTGTTAATTAATCTTCATCGCCAATACATCTATTAAATCCAGTCGCTGTTTGAATTAAATATCTGCTCTTTAATCTCCCTTACATAAAGTAATGTTACGTTTTACGTTTTGACTTTGCAGTTTTGGTCTATCTGAACCAGGCGAACAAAGAGTCGGTGCTCCACTGAGAAAGATCTATAAACCCTATTTAAGTCTTATTAAACATAAACCTCACATATTTCTGTCAGACTGAAGCTTTAGATATGGTTCTCTCTTTAGAAACTCTCTGTGGTTGTGTGTAGTTTGCATTGGTGTTTGTAAAGGGCTATTCGGTGTATTTAATGTTTCATGAGGTATTTTAAGCGGGAGGCAGTTGCCATGGAGATGAGCTGTGTCTTGTCTTTTCAGACCCAGGCCGGTGGCCGGTGGAGGAAGTAAGTTAGGTGAGCTGATTGGGAAGCTCCATGAGTACCTGTCAGCATCTACAGATGACAAAAATGAACCTACTTTACCTGGACACTGGAATGGTGAGTACAGTAGGGAAAATATATGGATCCTTACAATCACAACAGAATCAGAACTAAAAATAAACTCATTAATGGAGCATTTATAGTTAATTTTCTATCATATCTTGTTGACAGGAACTACGGCCAAAGAATACCTGGAGCAGCAGGCTCTTGTCCAGAGCACAGAGGAGGTAGACTGTTTCTAAAGTACTGCAGGGATGAGATGATCTTCACAAACGAAAACAACTTGCATACCTAAACCTAAATACAAATCTATCAGAAGGTTAAATTTAGGCTATAAACAAACTTCAAGGGTTAGTTCACCCAAATATGAAAATTATGCCATTAATTACTCACCCTCATGTCATTCCAAGGCCGTAAGACCTCCGTTCCTCTTCGGAACACAGTTTAAAATATTTTAGATTTAGTCCGAGAACTTTCTGTGCCTTCTGTGAAAATGTATGTACGATATACTGTCAAGGACATAAACACATCATCAAAGTAGTCCATGTGACATCAGTGGGTTAGTTAGAATTTTTTGAAGCGTCGAAAATACATTTTTGACCAAAAAATGTTATTTTTGGGTGAACTAACCCATTCACTAAAGTCGCATGACTTAAACGTTACTACCACTAAGTTTCAGATGACTTTTACAACTTAAAAAAAAAAAATCTGGATTTTTTTTTTTTCAAATTTACAATTTGGAAAGTTTGATTTAGTATAGTTTGCTAGAGCATGAGTTTAAACACCATGTTCCTGTTGAAGTGGACTACATTACTGTTTGCCATGATGATGTTTAATGCCCCTGACAATCTAGTTCAGTTTAGCCAAAGGTTAGAAACTGCCTTTTTCAAGACACGTAAAAACCTACAGTGGGTTCTTGGTGATGTATTTTATGTAGTAGAAAAAATATCTTAAGCTTTGTGTTATTTGAGGCATTCAAACAATAAACCCATTGATTTTGGGATGATGGAACAAAAAAGTTTAAAAGTTTTAGGTCCCGTGGCACTCTATTGTAAAGATTAACGTTGTAATTTAAGTTGGCTGAACTTTTTTTTTTTTAATGTATTTTCATTAAAATGTTTTTCATTTCAGCCCAGTGGTCCCTCAGAAGTGGGAATGTTGACGTCGGCTCGTTCAAGAAGGTTTGTCAATAAAGGATGAACCGCATCTGTACACCCTTTGTGCTCTGACTTAGTGAACTCATTTGTGAACTGTTATTCTTACAGGAAACCGGCTGTTGTCACTAAACACAGCGGGATGAACGAGTCAGACGTTTCGTCTGAGAGTGGAACAGAGGATGTGATGTCTGTCCACTCCAACGAACATGACACTAACTTTCTACCCAAAGGTGCTACTCCCATTCTCATATTCACTTGTTTTTATTGGTTTATTAAAGTAGTACTATGTAACTTTTTCAACTAATATTTTTCCAAAACCCTGGAGATGGTACATCAACTTACAATAGGTTGAATGACAGGTCTGCCATAGCCTGACAGTGTCTGTATCGCTTTTACTGGCACTATGTAACTTCGAGGTGCGGGTAGGCACCCGAGCACAAAAAGAACTACAAAATTCGATTGCTTAAACGTGAGCTATGTGACCTTTGACATTTGAAAAAAATAAAGTCCATGAAAGTATATTCATATGACATGTTGAAAAATATGCCAATGTACCTGCGATGAAGACATTTCACATGCAACGCTGTTAGTCTGCCCAACATGTGAGAAATTCTTCCATCTGCAGAGTTTGTTTTTTATTTTTTTAAACCAACAACTTTGATCGGTTAATGTTGATCCGGTCAACCATTGGTCAGACTGTCATCGGATTAACATCCCTAATTTCAAGTTGTCTTTGTTCCCCTTTATTATCTGAAACAGGAACGGTGTTTGTGCTGCCAGAGCCGGTCTTTAATGAAGCTCGTGATGATTTCCGAGGTCCTGAATTCCGCAGTAGACGTGTTTACAAGCAGCACAGAGATGGTGACAGACGCAGAGGTAAGGAAGAGGCACAACGTTAAGTTTTAAATAGGGATGGCCGATATATATTCTGGTGACAATGTAAAGTGTATAGAGATTTTGCTGTATCATGTATATTGTGGTGCTTTAATATATTTACACTGAAAGTACTGCTTGAAGTTATTGACTTGTTAGATAAATAAAGACATTTTTAAAACAAAGCATGGGTCATGCTTAATGTTAAAAAGATTTTAAGCGTAATAAGCTGCAAAAAACTACAAAATAATGCTGTACTTGTGCTGTCTGACACCTGAAGCTGGAGCAAGTGCACAAAAAGCCTCCACTCTGAAAGCATGCTATCTTGAATTCAGTTCTTTCACAGCTTATTGCCTTTCAATGATGTAAATTAAATAACAGCACAATTTTTGGTGAGAATTCACATAAACGTGGTGCGTTGTCTCTTAATAGATGTCAGTACATTAGAATTATGCACAGCAGCCTAATATACCTGCTTCTTCCTGTGTCCTTAATGTTAATCAAACAACAAAAGACAGAGAAAATCAATCACTGCTCTTTAGTGAATAACTTAAGTGGCTTTAATATGGCTTAAATGTGTATTTCATACACTGGAGACTAAAATGTTTTATTTTGTTTATTAAATTTCTGTAGTATTCCTACTGTACTGTGTGTGTCAGGCTGTGAGGGTAAACTCTTATGATTTTTTTTTTTGTGTGTTAGGAGGATATGAGCTGGAGAGGGTAAACTGCACTGCGTGCGGTCAGCAGGTGAATCATTTCCAACGTGACTCAGTCTACAGGCACCCTATGCTTAAAGTGCTTATCTGTAAGGTATGTAAATGTGAGACTCAGCAGGAATATGTGTAATGTTCGTTTATGCATATGAAAGTAAACAGGAGTTTCTTAAAATCAACACTACTTTTTCATACCTGCATTGTTTTTTGAGCATGTTTGACAACTATTGAAACTCTTGTGCAGAGTTTCATAAGAATCTGTTTGCTTTTTTGTAGAGTTGCTTTAAATATTATATGAGTGATGACATCAGCAAAGATTCAGAGGGGATGGACGAGCAATGCAGGTACGTGAGTGTGTTTTAAAAGAGGGTTTTGTCTTAAAGTTTAGCTTTTTTGTCACTTGTCTTGAGAGAATTTTGTATAGCAGATAAGGATCATATTTGTAATGACTAACTAATAAGTGGGGGTGAATATCTCCTGTACCTTCATTTATAAAATGATGATATATTTATATTTAGGATTTAAGAAAATGCTGCTTGTTTTTGCAGATTATCAGTTTTTTAGGATTTAAAACATCATAAATTCAATTAAATACACTAAATAGCGCTATGTATTGGTGGATATTTTCCTCTCCCTTTTTAAACAAATATTCTTTAAAAATAAAATGACATGACAATAGCAAAAACAAAGTTGCTGTTGTTGCTGTTTATCATTTTGCGGTGGACTGACCCAGACAGTAAAGTAGTGTTGCTTCCTACGATCTTAATGTTACACTGAAATGGTTTAGTCTAGTTCACTAACCGTTTTCGTTATCATATTATACATTTACCTATGTTGACATTGCTGATTGTGAAAGAAACATGAATAGTTAGTAAAATACCTAATGCTACATAACACCACAAATGTAACATTATCATGGTATGAGCATGGAGCATTAGTTCAACGGTAAGCTGATAAAAGTAGCCTATTACTGTAACGTTGCAGTAGGAGTTTACATGAGCTTCCAGCATGTTGTGTGATGCTTTCTCCAGTGTGTTGAAAGTCTCAGTGTGGCCGGTGTGTACCATGAGTGCTCGCTCTTGTGTTCGAGCACGTGCAAGAGCAATCTGAAAACATCACCTGGTTGCAAAAAAAAAAAAAATTGGTTGCAATCTGAAACATCACCTCTAGAGGCCGCTAAAAAATACATATTGCACCTTTAATAGATAGGGTTTGCAGCTTATGTATTCGCTTATTTTTAGGTTTGTAAAACAAGTGCTCTAAATCCCTGTTCATTCAGGTGGTGTGCAGAGGGAGGCAGTCTGATTGGCTGCGATTACTGCAGTAACGCCTTCTGTAAGAAATGTGTCCTGCGTAACCTGGGAAGGAAGGAGCTGTCCACCATTCTGGAGGAGGAGAGGAAGTGGTACTGTTATGTGTGCAGTCCCGAGCCACTGGTGGAGCTGGTGTTGTCCTGCGACTCTGTTCTAGAGAGCTTGGAGCAGGCGCAAAAACGAGTCTCCCGTGCCGACCCGAACTCGGTCAGGGGGAAGGCGAACAAGGGTGGTCGTGGTGCGTCCTATCTGATGGGGGCTGGAGGTGGAATGGTGCCCTCTGTAGGCCTTTATCAGCGAATGCAGCGGTTTGTAGATGTCACAACATCTTTGAGTCATTCCTTCAAGGCAGTTGTTCAAAGTGAAAAAGAGGAGGATGGAAACCAAGAAGAGAAGATAGAGAGAATCGGACAGTTACGGATGTTCCGCGCTGTACTGGATGATCTGCATGCAGCCAACAGTGCATTACAGGTAAGAGAAGTTACCAGTATTTACCAATTAAACAAGAAGTATGCTTTCACAAACCATACAATTTTGATTAGGGATGCACAGATAAGCCAGTAATTATTATTTCCATGTTGAGACTGATAGCGATACTGGTCTTATTTAAAAAAAAAAAAAAAAAAAAAAAAAAACTAAAACCTTAAATCAAACATTTTAAAATTCTAGTGTAAGTTGAGTTTAGGCGTCCCAATGTTAAACTATGGCAGATATAATATTTGATCAAAGATACGGTAAAAAAACGATATTTTGAAATATTATTACAATTTAAAATAAGTATAATTTAAATGTAAATTATTCCAATGCTGAATTTGCAGTCATTTCTCCAGTCTTCGGTGTCACCAAATTCATTCTAATATGCTAATTTGTTGCTCAAGAAACTTTTCTTATCTATGTTTAAAACAGTTGTTTCTTCTAAATATATATGTGGAAACCATAGTACTTTTTTGCAGTTTGTTCATATGAAGGTATTACAACAACATCTAATTTGTGATTGCAGGAAGCCCTAGACCACGAGCTGACTGGGCCCAAACGTGCCAATAGAGTTGCTTTAGATAATAAATCAAAAGGGAGGCGTAAACCTAAGAAGGCTATGTCATCACGGAGCCCTGGACTCACTAAAGAACTGGTGGTCAAGCTTACTCCCGTACCAGTCAGCCCACAGCCCATCTGCAGCACCTTTCCTTCTGTTCATCCATCACCTGATATACAAAACATGAATATTGGAGTGACTGATGGAACACTGGAAGAAAGTGGAGAAAAGCTGGAGATGGAGAAAGGGATGGACATGGAGGGAATGACCGAGAGAGATCGACACGTGGAGAATTATTGTGGTAATGAAGAGAAAGGGGAGGTTGAGGTGGAGGAGGAAGAGGAGGAGGAGGAAGAAGAGGAGGATGAGGAGGAGGAAGAAGAGGAGGATCAAACTGACCCAAAAAGTTTGTCTTTATCAGAGGAGAATAAACGTTCTCCACGTGTAAAAACCACACCGCGCCGTCGGCGGACAAACACAAACCCCTCTACCGAGCATGCTGGCTTAGCTGAGGATGACTCCGATTCTGACGAGGTGCCTGAAGTGCTGCTCCAGACCGCTGCTGCCATGGCTAATAGTGAGGAAGAAGGTTTGGTAGGTAGCAGTTGGGATGGGGAGGAGGTAAACCAGCAAGTCAGAAAGCAGCGGCTCTTTGGGCTGGTAAAAACCACACCTCCCGACAGAGGCTCTCGTAAGCGGAATCTCAAGGAGAGGTCTTCATCGTCCTCGTCATCCTCTTCTGCGTCTTCAAGGAGGGGCTCCCAAGACCAGGGGTCTGCAGTCAGAATGACCAGAGGAAGAGCCCTCAAAGTTGCTAGGATGACGGGACAGAGCGGGAGCTCATCAAGTGAGGTGGGAGGACAGGAACTGGAGAGTGGTCCGAGCAGCGACTCCGACGATCAGAGGATCAAGCCGCTGTCAGAGGGCGTCACGTTGCTGGGCTCTGGAAATTTCCAGCAGTCTTCCGGTAAGTTTGTGTGTGGGTGCAAAAAGCCAAGATTTTCTTTATACATTATTACCAGGAACATGTTTTTCTTAAAGGGTTAGTTCACCCAAAAATGAAAAATCTGTCAGTATTTACTCACCCTCATGTTGTTCCAAACCTCAATGTGTTTATTTGTTCTGCTGAACACAAAGGAAGATATTTGGAAGAATGTTTTAATCAAACAGATCTCATTCCCCAT
>JAOTRC010000034.1:10902897-10913751 GCA_027497675.1 Cyprinella lutrensis
CAGAATTTTCATTTTTGGGTGAAGTATCCCTTTAAGAAAAACAAAATGTGAATCTAAAAGTGTTTGTAATCTGAATGTAAAAAAGCCCCTATATTTCAGAAGCAAAATTTAGTTTGAATTCCTTTTCTGTCTATCTGTAGGTGATGAGATGGACATCCAGCCAGGTCCGTCTTTGTCTGTGGAGGACGATGATTTAGAAAATAGGTACGATTCTGACTACACCAGGGCCACACACACTTTCCCGGCACAGGCCTTCTCCACTGGACTCCAACTGTCCCAAACCCACTACAGCGAGAGCATCGATCCAAATCCCATTTAAAAACATGCAAGCGTCCCCTCCATCCACATGCACCGCCGCTAGACAGTGCTTTTGAACATGTCTCTCACCCAAACACGCTTTTTTTGCCCGATCAACACTGTCCGATTTTTATTTCCCCACAGTTTCTTCCACACGCAGTAGAGAGAATCTGTAGCTGTAGGCACACACTGCCCATCAGTGGGGAAGCTCTGAGCCTGCACTGTCTAACGGAAGTCAGTGAATCATCTCCGGAGACGCTCCTGTGTTTGAATTTGACTTCACTGACACAGACCATTGCATGTGTTTAGCAGAACTCCTGAAAGCCACACTGTCCTCTTTACTGTCTGTGCTGCTAATAAAGCTTTAAAGAGGGTAGAAAGACTCTAAACTACTTTGCTCGGATCTGATGGATCCTGTGTTCAGTAAGACAGACAACTTGTTGTGTGTGTTTGTGTTTTAGGGCTCAGCTTCCCGGTTCTCACGCTGTAATGTTTTCGGTCAGTCAAAACAAAGGCTGTGTGGTTTGCTAACGGTAGGTGTTAGTTTTATATAACACTTTTGTTATTGTAAGATGACAGTCAAATGTCATTATTGGTGGAATTCAAGTGAACACGTTTCTTAGGCAGAGTGAAACGCAGTCGTACGGTGTTAGCATTTATGTTAAACGCGGTTGTGTTTGTTCTTTTTCAGGAGATTAATCCTGCGACAGACAACTGCAATTTTCTACCTTTAGGAGCTTAAACTGAAGATTTGTTTATGCTTTTGTCTGAACTGCTTTTGTTAAATAAGTTAATGTTTTTTACAAATACAGTTACTTGCGCTTTTTTTTTTTTATTGACCCAGAATTTATGTCCTCGTAAATTGGTGAGAAGGTCAAAAGGTTATACTGTTTTAAGTTTATGGATTGTTCATTTTAGCAGAAGTTGATGGATGTTAGGGATTGGAAATTTGAGGGAACAGAAAACTTGACTCCAGCATGTAAAAGATTTTGAGTTGGTGGTTTAAATGGTAGTTTAGATTGGAGCCATGGCCTCACAGTTGGTGCTTCCGCTCTAACTCATCGATTAATGGTGCTCGCTCATGCAATGTAAATTTTTAAGCCAGGCTTGTGTTATTTCTCCCTCGTTCCCACCCTTTTTTTTGATATTCATATAAATAAAATCAGTTAGAAGGCTGAACCAACCCAAATGTGAAACGATTGCTTTGGTGGACTTGGCTTTAGTTTGCGTTCGAATGTTCACGGGGCAGCAGCAGGTGGCAGTGATGATGCTCTTTCAGGCCCAACATGCTATCTGTAAGCTTGTGTGTAGTCAGTCGCTAAAAGCAGCACGCGATTGAGTGTAGTCTTCACTCTCACTGAGTGGTTTCTGTGTGTTATTTGCATGGTTCTTATGGAGAGGCAATAAAATCTTATTTATTCTTTCTCTTGTTCTCTGTTTCTTCCCCGTTTCGTCTCTTTCTGTAGCTTAACAGGGTTCCCACGCATCCTGGAAAACCTGGAAAACCTTGAATTTTGTAATGTGATTTTCCAATAATGGAAAAATCATGGGAAATGTTCTTAAGTTTCTTGGAAAATTTGTTTACTGTAACCTTTTAATCAAACTGGTACACTGACAACGTTTTCATAAAATGAAGAAATCCTGGGACCTATTGGGATTTGGAACTGTGGTCAGTTCTCATGTATTCTGGCATGAATGACATCACAGAATCATATCGTTTTGTTTTTTTTCTCGCTTGCCTGTGTATTGTCATGAGCTGGAAAACGTCATAGTCTCTGCACACTCATCGTCATTTCTGTTCTCCGTACAGAAATCACTCATTGATATCAACTGACAATGAAACCATACATATTTCAATACATTATTATTGCTATTATAATTTCCCAAAGGATAGTAACTTAATCCGGTAAATTCGACTGGACAGTTAAAATCTTCCGAAAACGACTTTTGTCACTCAAATGAAAGGCTAGTTCACATTAGCTGTGCATTTCTAACCATGCCAATAACCAGTGGCTTTATTAGATGTAAACTTTAAACTATTCACAAAAATTTATTTTTCTTTAACAAAATATAATTAGTAATTTCTGAAGGTTCTTCTCGCAAAATTATAGAAAAGCAGAATCTGTGGCATGCAGTCAATTATTACCATGAAAACTAGCTTGACTCGTCTCCATAACCATTGAACATTACATGTTTAGCATGACTCTGGTGCTATCAAATCAGAATGACCGAATTCTGATTAATATCTCCTGTGTTAAGTGTTTATTAACTCAGTCAATCATATTTGAACATTACAGTTCAAATGTCAAACATTTTTACTGGAGAATTCTTGTTAAATAAACCTTTTGTATTTCTGTTTTTTAAATTCTAAAGCCTGCTAGACTTCCATTGTAAGTGCCGTACTACAAAAATGGTTTTGAATTTTTACGATCCATTGGACGAGTCAACTTTTATTTTCCAAGGCAAACAGCAGCAGGCCACAGATGTTGATTAAATATTAGTTGTCCATCACATAAAATGCCTTTGACGAAATGGAAAATAATATCTTGGACCAAGTGGGAACCCTGCCTGACCTTAACATGCTTCTGATAATAATCCATTTTTTCACCCATCTTTTTTTTTCTTTTTCTATCTGTTGTCTTTATTTTTATTGTGGAATCCTCTCACTTTCATTAAATTTTAAATTCCTGAGAGCTCAAATATTTATCGCATGCTAATGTCCTTTGTTTGGAAGTATTTATTACTGTTATTGTTTTATTAAAATGTTATACAGAAATACAGCCTTTTCATTATTTTCATCAGAAAGATGCATGCATTATTTTGCATCTGAGAAGAGAAAATGTAAATAACTGTGTAAAAACTGTATTGTAGTTGTAATAAAAGTTTATACCCCAGCCACAACAGCCTCTGTGCATTTTGTATTATATATATTTGTTTTGGGGGATCTTGCATTCAGTTTGTCATATTCAGAGGTTCAGAATGTCTTATCTGCCTTTTTACATTTCACTCATAAATTAATGATTTTTATAGTTGTGAAACCACTTTACAGTTCATTTGATATTTTTCAATGCTCAGTAACCTGTTATTTAAATGTTATATCTATGTCCTTTATATTTGCATCCTTTATAATTTAAATGAAAAAAGAGAAAAGAATAGAAACTACTTCTGTTCTTCAATTTTTGTGTAACAAAACGTAATCCTGCTGCGATTCGAGTGCACTTTTGAGAAATTACAATGAAAGAGGTTGGAGGAAGATGCATTGTTTAATGAATCTGAATCCAATGGTCACCCACCTCACATTTTGTCCCTCTTTCTCTTCATCCCTTTTCTCTCTCTATTCTCTTTACTACTTCATTCCATCATTTGTTTTATAAAGAATTGCGAGGCAGATTCTGCTGGCTCAGATCAGAGCTAACCTCTCTGATTCTGAGCTGGACGATAGCTCAGATGAGCAATCAGAGAGCACGAGAGGAGAGGATGAGAAGAAGAAGAGCAAGAGCAAAGCATCTGAGACTACAGACGAGGAAGGTGAGTTATGGCCATTACCACTGGTACCATTGCAAATGGACCTAATGAAAACTTAATCAGCATCTGAAACTGATTTAACTTCACAATGTTTTTATGTAGCTTTATTACATTTAAACCTTAACTTTTAACACATGCAGCAGATCCTTCGAATAGTTACAAATATTATTAGACATTATTCTTGTATTTTATTGTTATATCAACAAAAATAGTTTCTCTTCAGACAATGATGGCTCAGAGTCCAGTGAGTCAAAGTCAGGGTCACGGCACCGCCACCGATTGCTGCGACATGGTCTTACCTTATCAGAGGCAGATGCAAAAAGTCAAAAGCAAGGGGAGAAGAAGAGGAGTAAAAGAGAAGTCCAAGACTTAGGATGCGTGATTGGTGAGTTAAACATTAGATATAGTTGCACGTTTCTTGATTATTTGTACGGACCTGGTGTCAATTCGTTTTTTTTCCATTTTAATCCTAGTGAGCAGCAGTGATGAAACAGTTGACTCTGCCCAATATGAGGAACTCAGCCTTTCAGAGTCTGAGGAAATAGGGTAAAGCTCATCACATTCACCAACTGGAGTCTGCCATGGACATCAAACACTTGCATAAAAAAGCACATTTTCAATTAGTGCCTACCAATAATTCTAAATTTATGCAGTGATACATTTTTTTTCCCAATGTATTCATTTTTGTAGGCCCACTCGTGATGAGAAGCTTCAGAGTCCATCACGCACACCTGACAAGACCACCGCTGCTAATGTGTGTGTTTGTTCCTTCTATATAATAGATGCTGTGAATGTGGATTCCTCAATTATTTATGTATTTTTATTTTTTGGGGGGTCAATATGTAGGATGATGTCTCTTCAACCACAGAGGAAAGTTTGAGGAGCACCCCTCGAGGGAGAAGGCAGATCAGACGGCTTCTAGAGGTGGATCAGCTGGCCCGGGAGACTCAGAGCGCTCTGAAAGAAGAGGAAGAGCGCAGGAAGAGATTAGCAGAGAGAGAAAAACAAAGACTGGAGCGTGAGAGGAGAGAACGGGAAGAAGCAGACCCAGAGGTGATTAACTGCATGGATTGTGTTCAATTTTTGTTTTTCAAATTTTGAAATTCTGTCTTCATTTACTCTTCCTCATGTCATTCCAAACTTGTTCCTAAAGATGTTGTGGGATTTTTATTTATTAGTTTTGTCCATACAGTTTTGGTTGAAAATATCTTTAATGTTCCACAAAAGAAAGTCATACAGGTTTTGAATGATTTTAAGTCGACTTAATTTTCATGACTGGCTAAACTATTCCTTCAATGTTTTTTAATGTTCATTATTAATGACATGCTTTTAACCTCAATAATAAATTAGTTTTCTCTATCTGTTCTCATCTTTTCCCTCTCACCTATTTTAGGTCATCTTAGTTTCTGAGAGACAGGCCACGCCATTGGTTCTTGAGCAAGATGAAGTAACGCAAAAGCCTATGTTGCAAGTGCACACGGGCTTTCTGAATAAACTTAAACCACACCAGCGAGAGGGTGAGAAAATTTGCCTTTGTACAGTTTTACTACCGTAAGGTGCACATTAGATGATGTTTAAGTGTGCCGGTATATTGTAATAATACAGTGAGATATTTGTATGGGCAAAATCCTGCAACATAGATCTGATCTCACCATTATCGAGTCAGTCTAGTATTGCATAAAGAGACAGAAGCAGTTGAGACTGCTTAAATCATGGGGTTAACCACTAATATTTGATTTAATGGTTTTAAAAAAATACTAACATAGTCATATGCGGTGTGGGTCGGGAGTCAATTTGCTGTGGGTCAAATTGCCAGACTATTTTTATGTGTCAAATAATGTTCATTTGTATTTTATTTACACCTTTTATGCTTTTCAATTTTATTAAATCAGCTCTGTCTGTCATTATGACATGTAATACCTGTGCAGTACTGGAGCTCTCCAAAACTCTCTTCCTGTTATCTTTTTATTTTGTCTTCTTGGTGTAAAATTTTATACTGGCAGACTCAAAAAGAGAAAAGAAATAGTTATAAATGTCTTTACTATCGCTTTTGGTCAATTGAATGCATCCTTGCTGAATAAAAGTATTCATTTTTTCTTTTTTTAAACAAACATTTAAGGCTATATTAGAGGATATGCCCTATGACATTTTCCTAATGATTTACAAAAGTAGAAATTAGTCAGATGTCAGAACATGTTTTTCATCCATTTTAACATTCACATGCGTTTATGAAGCAGCATGTATGAAATGAAAGCCAGTGATGTGACCTAGTGACAGTTTGTGGTGGAGATGGTTCATGTAGTGCATATGTATTTGCGTGATGTTAGGTGTGCGGTTCATGTGGGACTGCTGTTGTGAGTCTGTTCAGAGTGTCAAGTCGTCTCCAGGCTCCGGCTGTATTCTGGCTCATTGCATGGGCCTGGGCAAGACCTTTCAGGTATGGGACACATGAATATTCTCCTTTTCTTTGAAAAATCAGAAAGTGGAAGTTTCACAGACAGTAACTGTGTGTGTGTTTCAGGTCATCGTGTTCCTTCACACAGTGCTGTTATGTAAGGAGTTGCCACTGAAGACGGCTCTGGTGGTGTGTCCTCTCAACACAGTGCTGAACTGGAAGAGTGAGTTTGACCAGTGGCAGAGGGGCTTAAGACCAAACAGACTGAGGGTCGGTAGAATTATTTCACTTTTTGCGTTGATCAATAAAATAACTGTTTTCTGTTTTAATGTATTTTAAAATGTAATTTATTCCTGTGATGGTGAAGCTGAATTTTCAGCATCATTAGTCCAGTCTTCAGTGTCACATGATCCTTCAGAAAGAATTTGAATTTGTTGACCTGGTTCTCAAGAAGCATTTCTTAACAATGTTAAAACGCTTGTGTTGGTTAATATATTTTTGTGGTATGTTTTTTTTTCTTTGATAAATACAGAGTTTAAAAGAACCGCATTTGAACGTTGTAACATCGTAATTGTTATTACTGTCACTATTGATCTTTAATGAATAAAATAAGTCTCTTTAAAACACAGAATTTTGATCCCAAACTTCTTGTAGATTAGAAAGCTATGTTGCAGAACTAGCTAACATTGGGCCTTTTTCAGACCTGAATTTCTCCTTATATGCATTGCATTTATTCATCTTTGTAAACATTTTTTTAATTCTGTTTTTTTAATGTAAAGTTATCATATGTCTTTAGAGGACTTGGAATAAAGGACTCAAGCTATGTTTAGGATTTTTACACTATACATAATGTAACCCTTTTTTTAACCCGAGGTTAAGGCCACTTTCAATCTTTACTTAAACATTGACAGTGCAATAAGGATAAGGCTAACCCAGGGTTACATTAATCCAGGGATAAAATTTAAATTGTCATCACTTACTCTCCCTCAAGTTGTTCCAAACTTTTATGAGTTTTTTTTTTTCTTTTGCTGAACACAAAATATTTTGAAGAATGTTGGTAAGACAGTTGACTGTAGCCATTGACTTCCATAGTAGGAAAAAAATACTATGGACGTCAATGAGGTCCATCAAATGTTTGGTTCCTGACATTCTTCAAAATATCTTCTCTCCAAAATATCTTATTTTATGCTCAACAGAAGAAAGAAATTCATACAGGTTTGAAACAACTTGAGGGTGAGTAAATGATGACAGAATGTTCATTTTTGGGTGAACTATCCCTTTAAGATCACCATCCACTTTTGTGGATGTTTTTTTTTCTTGCCACTTTGTTGAATGTAGACTTTTGACTGCATCACTGACATTTTTTCTGATCATCTCTGCCTTTTTTCTTGCGTCTGCCTCAGGTGGCAGAGCTGGCTACGGTGAAGTCTTTGGCTGTTCGTGTTGAGCTGTTGAATGACTGGTCTCAGAATGGTGGCGTCATAATCATGGGTTATGAGGTTTTTCGTGTTCTGACGAACACCGATAGTGCCAAATACAGCAAACACAAAGAAAGCTTCCGCTCATTTCTACTGGATCCAGGTAAACTCTTTGGAATAATCCATCTTCAAATACTGAGTACAGTTAAAATAGTTTTTTTTTAATTATTATTATTTTAAAACCTGTGTGTATTAGGCCCTGATCTGGTGGTGTGTGATGAGGGTCATATCCTTAGGAACGCAGACTCCAACATCTCAAAAGCTATGCGAGCTATACGTACACGTAGGAGAATCATTTTGACGGGAACACCGCTTCAAAACAACCTCACTGAGTGTAATTGCTTTTCATCTCCATTTCTATAAAAAGCTGCTTGGGAAAAAAATACAATTTTTGTATATATATATATTAAACTCTTTCAATATTTTTGAGGTTGTCTGACCTTAAAGGCAAAGTGTGTCATTTTTTTGTTTATTGTTCTAGATCACTGCATGGTGAACTTCATTAAGGAGAACCTGCTGGGTTCTCTAAAGGAGTTCCGAAACCGTTTTATTAATCCAATACAAAACGGCCAGTGCGCAGACTCCACCCCTGCTGATGTCAGACTGATGAAGAACAGATCGCACGTCCTCCATCAAATGATGACAGGATTCATACAGGTGATGAAGAGAGAGAGAGAGAATAGAGCTAGCGGCTGTAAAAAATGCTAAATGTTTTGTATTTGATGATTTGTGTTTGTGTTGCAGAGGCGGGACTACTCAGTTTTGATGTCTTGTTTGCCGCCCAAGCGCGAGTATGTGCTGTCAGTCAGGATGACACCACTGCAGTGTCAGTTATACAAACACTATCTAAAAACCTACAAAGGTAAGAGTCTCACAAGCACACACTAGAGCCAGACTAGTACTGTAACCGTAGAAAAGTGTCAACCTGTAGAGATTAACCTAATATTTCTTTTTCATGGTATGGCTCATATTGAAAGTAAGCTGTTTTTTTTTCTAAATACTTTTGAAATGCTTAATTTAAGTATCATGGCATTATAATGTACAAAAATGTTTATTTTGAGATTTAACACTCTTAAATTGTGTCGTATAAATTAATTTTAAGTCAGTTTTAGACTGTGTATAATATCTAAATGCAAAAATTTAAGAAAAGAATTAGCATGCACAATTAAATATTGGCTAATAATTGCTAAATGGTGATGTGATGCAAACGTTTTCGAACATTGCATTCATTTTGTCATCTAATTCTAAAACGCACTCTGCGCTAACAAATTGATAGTATGCAAATGACCACAACCAGTGTCTTTATTTTAGGGCAAAGAGCAGGTGTGAACAGTTTGTTTCAGGATCTTCATGTTCTGAGTTTGATTTGGACTCATCCCTGGTGTCTTAAACTTAATCAGCTGTGCAGGAATAAGGTAAACACTTACTCATCCAGATACACTACTGTTCAAAAGTTTGGGGCCAGTTAGATTTTTTTAAAGCTTTTATTTAGCAAGGTTGCATAAAATTGATCAAAAGACAGTAAAGACATTTACATTTTGTTAAAAATTGTATTTCAAATAAATTCTGTTCTGTTGAACTTTCAAATGTTAGGCAGCACAAGTGATTTCAACATTTACAATAAAAAGAAAAGTTTAGAATATTAGAATTTATTTCTGAAGGATCATGGGACACTGAAGACTGGAGTAACGATGCTGAAAAGTAAATGACATTTCAAAATCTAATCAATTAGAAAACTTATTTGAAATAATCATATTTCAGAATGTTACTGTTTTTACTGTCATTTTGATCAAATAAATGTAGGGTTGGTGAGAATAAGAGGCTTTCAAAAAATCATTTTCTCCATCACCTTATTTATTTTTGTGTGTGTTGCAGGGGAAAGAGCAAGAGCCTGCTCCCGTCTTCACAGGGTTGGATGCAGGTTTGGAGAGAGATTCTGTACAGCCAAATGGCTCTGAAAGGTATGCGGTGTCATATCAGATTTCAGTCTTTTCTATACCGATAATGCTTTTGTAAATTATCACACATTAATGCTAGAGTGACTTTGAATAGAAAAGTGATTTGAGAACATTTTGTTTTGGAAACTATTGGTAAATGAAAGACTACTTGAAAATGACTACCAGTAGCAAGACTACTTGCTATTTGAATGAGCCTCATGAGCCTGAAGATATTTTAATACACAGTTATGAATGGGACCTGCTAGAAGTCCAGGTTTGTTCTGATGTTTCCACCATCTGTCTCATAGGAGAGATGCAATGATCACAGGGTCTGTGGGTGATGGAGAGGTACATACTGATCCAGTCTCCTCAGTCTGTGGGTCCAAACAAAAGCCAGATGTCACAAACACACCCACAATGGAAATTCCTGGTGGGGAAGCTGGTACATCTACTGTTTCCCTTTCTCTGTTTCTTTGAATCTGTCTCTCTTTGTCTGTATGTCTGTCTCACTTTTAGTGTCTCTGTCTACTGCAGACTGGTTTCTGCCGTTTGTAACAGCAGCTGATGCCAAGGTGCTGGAGCATTCTGGGAAATTACAGTTACTACTGGAGATTTTACACTGGGCAGAGGAACTAGAAGACAAAGTGTGAGGAACAAGTACTTGAATAGAAGTAACACTTGTTATAAGCTGTTTTGGTTCATATTCATATTTGGTTCATTGAAAGAAATCAAGAATCCTGAAAAACATATCACAATTTCCAACAACTGTTTTCAACATTGATGATAATTAGAAATAATAAATGTTTCTTGAGCACCAAATCAGCTTGTTAGAAGGATTTCTGTAGGATCATGTGGCACTGAAGACTGGAGTAATTCAGCTTTGCTATTACAGGAATAAATTACATTCTTAAGTATGTAATATTAAAAAGTTAAATTGTAATAATTACTGCAATATTACTGTTTTTACTGTATTTTTAAACGTTATTGTGCATTAAACGGTTGCATGTTAACTGTTAAAGGGATACTCCACTTTTTTTGGAAATAGGCTCATAACTCCCCCAGATTTAAACTGTTGAGTTTTACCGTTTTGAAATCCATTTAGCCGATTTTCTGATATTTAGAATTAGAAGAATATCAGTAAACAGACAGTTTCTGGTCTCATTAACTACCATTGTAAATATTTTTCCTACTATGGAAGTCAATGAGAAAGTCAATGAGACCA
>JAOTRC010000034.1:10936269-10946760 GCA_027497675.1 Cyprinella lutrensis
CCCCCAAAAAAAAAAAAAAATGAAAATACCACCATCATGGCTATTTAAATGTTTTGTATGACTTACCCAGATGAAACACAAAAGAAGTTTATGAGAATTCCCTAGGTTTTCTTTTCTATGAATTGGCTAAGAACTGATACTTTGTAATTTCTGACCCTTTTTTATTATCATCTTCATTTAGAGTCATTTTCATTTAGAGTCACTTCATATAGAGTCATTACTTTAAACTTACCATTGTGTAGTGCAAAAAATGTTGGCTCTTATAACAAATTGTTTGGTATATTCCTCATTTGTAAGTCACTGAGAATACAGAATCTAATAAAAGAATATAAATTACCAAAAACACTTCTGGTTTATCAGTCAAGTCTAGAGTTCTGAAAAGTGTGTTTTCGTGTTTTTTTCCCCCCAGACTTTAGTGCTGACAGATTTTAAAGATTGCATGGCTTCCACTATAGCTTGTATGTGTGTCTTTGTGTTTCTACAGGCTGGACAGTGGTAATTATGTTAGTGAGAGAGAGATTCTGTTCAAATTGATGGATGTTCTACAGGAGTCTCGATTCTCAGGGGCAGATCATAGCCCCTGCCCTAGAGATGCCAGTGAAAATGGTAGGAGTTCTCACATGCATATAAAATGCAGCATTTTCAGAACTATTATTGCACTTTATATCTATAAAATCTTTACTGATATATGACAGGAAAAACTTGAATTTCACTGATTTTTGTCTCACCCTCTTTTTGTTTTTTTACTTTTTTTTTAGAACCACATGACCCGTTGGCAGATGTAACACATGATTTAAGGCGCTGTGATGACATCACTCCTGCAGTGCTGTCCCTGCCCTCCCTCTGTGGCCAGAGTCAGACCTCTGAAGGTCCCCTTAGCCCCGCTGACCTGCATGATGGGTCTGTCTCCAACACCACCTCTCTATCCTCTCTCTCTTCATTCTCCTCTCTTTCCTCCCTCTCATCTCTCTCTTCTGTGCCCTGTTCCAAACCTGTGACGCCCTGGTCTGTGCCGCAGACCTGTGACAGGTCATCCCTCTCTAACATGGACTCCAGGGGCAGAGATTGCCTTAGCTGTCTGATCCCCAAAAATCAGACAGAACCGGAATCCTGTGACTCTGTACTCGGCTTTGCCAGCATCAATTTGCAATGCCTTGGCCCCGCCCCCAGCGCAGGTCGCTATGGTGACCAGGTTCTATCTGACCAGCTGCTCAGCGGCCCCGCCCATCCAGCTGTATCCAATGAGGGGGCTGAGGAAGGGAGGTCGATGCAGGAGAGCGAATCAGATGAGGATCCTGCATCCAGAAGTATATACGAAGGTCTTGGTGAGGAGGCGCAGGACTGGAGCTGTCTAGAGACACTCATCAGTGAAAGCCGTATGGAGCTCTTGGACTTATGCTCTCGCAGTGAACTTGCAGTCAATCTGTTCTGTGAAGAAGATGTGGAGAATTACATGTTTCAAGAGGAGGAGACAGCACTCAGTACTGACGTCTGCTCACTTAAGATACGCTACGAGTCCTATCAGGATGGAATACAGGAGAGAACCGAGTCTGCCCTACAGGATGAGTCTCAGCTAGGTTTCTTTCCTAGTTTACCTTGCAGTAGAAAGGAGGGGCCAAAAGAGAAAACAGATGACTCCATTGAGATTAAGGGTGAGGACCATGGAACCCCCAATATTAGCCCAGACAGTAACTTTCTTTTTGACCTCAGTAATTCTCCAGAAGATTCTGGTGAATTCAGTGATGACAGCTCCTGCACAGGCTCCCCAGACCATGCTCTCTCCCTTCGCCATGGCCGTTTGTCCAGAGAAAACTCCAGCTCCTCCAGCCAGCTAAGCTACCGCCTCCGAGCCAAGAGGAAGGTGGCCTACCGAGAAGACTACTTGTATGATGTGGACTCTATAGAAAGTGAGAAAAACGCAGAGAAACGAGATAAACAGCCTGCTGGGCTCAAGAAAGAGCGTGATGATGACTGGTGTCCGAAGAAGAGGCGGCGGTCCAATAGGAAGGACCCACCTGTCATTATAAAATACATAATCATTAATCGGTTTAAAGGCCAGAGGCACATGAGAGTGCGGCTGGGACGAGTTGACCCATCACCTTCTGTAGTCTGCTTGAGTCCAAATGCTCTGCTACGCTATGAGAGACTTGCACCATTAAAAGCTTACTGGCAGAAAAGAGAAAAGGAGTTGCAGGAACAGAATAGATTGACAGCTGCAGAAACAACCAAACGTCTCAATGGCTGCAAAAGACCGCCAAACTCTACACCCAAACGCAAGCACAGGTTGGCCAGACTCAGAATCCAGCAGATCCATGCAGTACAGAATTCCCTCCCCAGCCAAACTATAGTGGTTCACGCTAACAATCAGCCAGAGGAGACTGAATCACTGAAAAGCACAGAGGAACCAAAAGACGACATTACCCCCACTACGCACACTGCCAGGGCTAAAAGCAGAACACAGGAGAGAGAGGAAAGACGAAAGGCAGGTAAAACAGGAAAGATAAAGAAGTTTAAAAGTGAAGCAAGACTTCGTTTGAAAAAGTTAAAAGACGCTGAGAGACAGGGAGTCCCTGAAGCCTCTGAGATTGAGCAATGCAGCCCATGTTTACCAGAAAACCTTAGTAACTCTTTAGAAGGTAATGTTACAAACGAAACCTCCAGTAATGAGACTGAAAAATGCACTTTGACCCCAACAGCTCCAGGGACTAATGGAAATGCTGAACTCCTACCGGGGGGATACCTGCAGACTCTTCTTGAAGCCTCTGAGTCATCAAGCACTGCTAACATCACCTATTTCCATCCAGGGCTGCAGAATCCCACCCTTCAGCCGGTCCAGAGTTGTGTTCTCTCTCCTCCATCTGAATCTGAGCTGCCCCACTCTCCTCCACCCATGAACCACGGGCCCAACCACACACATTATGCTGAGCCAAACCTTACTGAACCGACCCAGCCCATTTCATGGCCATCCCAACCATCTGCTGAACAGCTGCCCTTCTCCCCAGACATCCCAACCCAGTCGCCTATGATGCCGTCAGGCTTTCCCACACCATTGCCAGTGTTAGCAGGGGATGGCACAAATGTCGCAGGGTATGGGCAAGTGTCTCTATCAGGGTGCAGGGTGTCGTATGAAGAGTCCCAACCTGACGCTGATTATGGCTTGAGTCCGGCTGGGTCTCGGAGTGACAGTGGCGTTGGGCGACTGGTTAGCTTTAACTCCCTTGGGTCCCTTTCTGCCACCTCTAGCAACTACAGCTCGCTCAGCCTAAGAGAGGGTGAAAGGGAGAGGGAAGAAGAGATCAGTGAGATCAACGATGGCTTCTTGCCACATTGCAGTCCACGGCTCATCTTGCAGCAAAGTCTAGAGGAGGTTGCTCCACTTCGAGAGTCCACTGACCTTCTGGATATCTCCAACTTTACGCCTGACAAGTTCCGTCATTCATCGCTATCTGAGATGTCCCCACCAGACACGCCTAACTCTTCCCCACAGCTGCTGGGGAATTGTGGTAAAGTTGGAGAGTTCTCTGAGGCAGCAGAAGCAAATGTACAATGGAACTGTGGAGTTGTCCCGCAACTAAATGAAGATGGAAACCCACATCTCCTTCAGATACAGTCTTTCAACACAGAGGAGGGAGATGTAGGGCTAAGGGATCACAAAGGTTCTACGAAGAAGGGTGGGAAAAATGGACAAGGCACTAAGAAGACCAAAACTCCAAAAACAGTAAAAGGAGAGAAAGTAAAGCTCCCACGCCAGGGTTCTCGTTCCGTGAAGAAGATCAAAGCCTTGCTAGAGGGAAAAGCAGCCAAATGTGGTGAAGGGTCAGGAAGTTGCGCTTCATCCCCCACCCCATCGCTTGGCGTGATTGGAGCTCAGGGGGAGTGGCCTATTACTGGGGGACTATCAAACGATGACCAACGAGAATTCCAGGAACCGTCAAACATCCTGTCCAATATAGTGTCTGGCATGGCTGAGGTACAGCGTTTTATGAGGGCCTCTGTGGAACCTCTTTGGGGGCCTTGCCTGTCACCAGGTCAACATGCCCTCCAGAGCCAGACACTGAAGATTCTGGGTAATGCCGCTGACCTTAAAAAGCGGAGTGGTACCTCAGGCGGAGGTCGAGGGAAGAAAGGGGCTGGGCGGGGTGGTAAAGCACTGCCTAAACTTCTCCCTCCAGGCTTCTTTCCTACCCTTGGACTAGACTGCCTCCCACTTCCCCACCGCCCAGCCCACAAAAAAATGTATCGTCACAAAAGCAGTGCTAAGTTTGCCCGTGAGGAACTCTTAGCGGGCAAAAGGGACATAAAAGGAGTAGCATTGACCGCTTTGGTAGAGAAACGGAGGTAATATTTTCTCTCTGCAATGTGCCCCTTCTCTTTCTCCGTTCCCTTCCCTCGCACCCTGCCAAATCCTCCTAAAATCCTTTCACATTTCAGAGCTGCATGGCACCGACTTTACCCACAATCCTTTGCCTAGCCCACCGGAAGGCAGGCACATCCTGCATGTCAGCCCTGCTAAACTACCTACTAGACTGACTGACATGGCTGCACCCTACTCACCATTGCTGCTTTGTTGCATTTTTTTACCTGACAAAATTTCAGTTGTTTTTAGTTGTTTTGTTTGTTTTACAAGAAGAAAAATGCCTTGAAAGTCTTTGGATTCTCTTTTAGTGTGGTGTTTATCTAAATATCAATATTTTGTCTTTTTGTTTTCCGTTGCAGCTATAACACTGTATGTGTTAAATCGGTGTCACAGCACCATGGTTTAAATCGAGCCCAGCGCCCTTCTCTGTCTCTCAGCAAATGGTTGCCTTCTGTTCAGGGGTCAAAGGTCATGTGTAGTATTCTGTGCTAAGAATCGTTTTCCCCTCGTTTCTGTGCCAACCCCTCAGAACATTGGGCTTTGACAAGCTAAAAGAAAGTGTCCTCACCAAGATGTTCGTTTTCTGAGGTTCTGAAATTCCGAAAGAGATTTTTTTTCCATTGTTGTTTGTTTATAAGTTGTGAAAAGGGGGTTCATTCATCTGTTCTCCTGCCAGTATCAAAATGCTGTTGTACACAAACATATGCACTATTTACAAAACAAGATTATATCAAACATGTTTAAATTAATGTGCCAAACTATGAACAATTAAATGTACAGACATTTTTATCTACATAAATATTTGCTGTTTTATAATGTGGCAGTGATTGAGGTGTGTGTGTGTGCGCGCGCTAGGGATGGGGGGAGTTGTTAACCTGAGATTCACTCTTGCTGCATCACATCTCTACAAACAGCGAGGAGTCATCTCAACAATCAAAAGAAAAATGTTTGTTTATTTTCTGTTTTACACTCTTGGCTAGTTCCAGTTTAGAGGCATGAAGTGAGAGATGCATGACAACAATTGGTGGTAGGAAGTGCTATAATGGCAGAGAAATGTATTGGTTGCCTTTCACTCTTATTTATTTCTGGATGGTAAAAGATCACTGTTCGTCTATAACAAGGTAAGAAAATTATCATTCCTTCTCATAACAAGGCATATAATGCATTCTAACTGGTTTACATCCCCAAGTTTCTAATTTAGCTTTCAGTATATATTTTCTCTGTACCTCTTATGAATTTTACACCCTTAAAACCAGATAAGAACAGGACCAAATATCGTTTGGAAGTTTTTCAAATTTGTTGCTAGTGATGTGCATGCATTTGAAACATATGAATATGTGCTGTGAATGCTGATCCCCTGTATTATTACTTTCTCTGACTCGCCTGTTTTGTTTTTTTCTTACCTGATCTCAAGACCATTGTTTTTCAATTGCTGTTGGAATGTTATTTGTTGTGTTATAAAAAGAGGGAAAGAAGCCAACTTGGTTACCCCCATGTACTGTTTACTAAATTGCTGCAGGATTGTACAACTCCCTGGATCCACTCTTTTGTGAATATGTATTTGAAAATATTTTTTCTCTCTCTCTTTCTCCTTATGTGGACAGAGTGTGAAACACTTAAGTTGTTCACTACATCAGGTTAGTTTGTGAACTGACCCTCCTATTTCAGAGTTCAATGGGTATTTGTGCAAATGCTGTTCACATTGCTGTGAATGAATTTAGGTTAAATTATTAGAGAAAATGTTGATGAACACAGGTGCAGATGATGAGTGATATTCAACTAGTGGTGAGATTCATAAGTGAAAACTTCTTGATTTTAGGTTGAACTAATTGGAGCCTTCCCAGCCAAATGAGCCTCACCAAGCAAAAAAAAACAAAACAAAACAAAAAAACAGGAAATATTTGCCGGGGAAAGGTTGTTGTCCATGTTTTCCCCATGCTGAGTGAATGGAGACGTGACACAGTTGGTTCAGGTCCGTTGGCTCAGGGAACCCAACTGCACTCACATCTCTCATTCCCTCAGCTGTCCATCTCGACATAAACTCAAGCTGTTCTCAGCGGTGCCCCCTACTGTACTGTTTTTACATAGCCCTATTGTTGCTAAACCTGCAGGACATCTGTGATGCCAGTGCAGGGTGCTCTTGTTCATATTTTGAGAACAGAGTTTTACACCAGTGAAAACTTTATAGCATACATCCCCTGCACTAACTGTTCATATTTTTAAAAGTTCCTAAACAGTGTTATTCCCCTATACGTGCATCATATAAAGTTAAAACAGGAATATCAAAAACTTAATTGTGCCCTATTTATGAATGTATTATATTGTCAAGTCGGAAGTATTTTTTTTTTCATGATTTATTTGACACTGCATTACTTGTAACTACTTTTGCCTTTTTTCATCATCAAGGGAAAAAAAAAGAAACTCTTTCTACTGCCTGGTCTGTGTTCACCAGGTGGATTCTCAATGAACTTTGATGTAGGGAAAAAAATGATGACCTGTATATTTTTCATTGTGCCAATTTGTAACATATTTTCTAAGTGTATATTTTTCTTAGAAAGTGATGTGAGGTCGTTCTTACTGTGGCTTTGTTCTTTTCCCTTTTCGGCAAGTGAAAAGGTTGCTAATTGCCATGTTTTCTTTCTTTCTTTTTTCTTTCTCTCTCTCTTATTTGTTTTTTGTTTGTTTGTTTTAAAACCAAAAATTGAAAATACTATAAAAAATAAATAAAAAACTATTGTAAAGGAGAGAGAAGGAGAGCAAGCTGTGACTCTTTGTTGAGAGTTTTTGTAATTGGACCAATCTTGTTGTAAGAGTGTTGTGCTCTAGTAAAAATATATATTAATTTAAAGATAAAAAAGAAACCATGAAAACAGACAGTGGAACAATAACACTAATTTGTGATCTCATTGCTGTTTTATAGATTTTCATGTAAATTATTCTAGTATTTTGTTTTTGTTGTATCTGTCACAAAAGTTGAAATATTTGTGATCAAGCCTGTATGGTGACAAATGTAATATTGGTAACTTGCTGAGTTTTGTAATCATGTTTATGGAATAAATATTAATTAAAAGAGCTTTTGATCACTTGTTTCAGTATTGTTTAATTTTTACTTGTAATAATATGAACACATCTGATTTAACCAAATTTGACGTACCCATTCTGTTTTCCAACATTGTTGCTCTTGTTAGTTTGTGCTCATAGATTACTAAATCCTAAATATATATACATATCTCATTGTAAATCAGCTTTGATAGCAGTTTTTATAAACAACAACAGGAGTTCAAGGAACACACTGCGGTTGACACCTCTTCTACCACAAGAGTGCAATATTAACTAAACCAGAGATTTTCCGTAAATTACAGAACTTATAAACTAATACAATTTATTACATGAATTATGATACATAATATTCATAAGACATTCACTATACATACTACATAAATTCTTTTCATTCTTGAAAATGTTTATATTTCATCTATATGTAGGCTATGAAACACAGGTCAGCCAGGTTTAATAAAAGCCTGATGACATATAAGACATTTCTATTTTGGCCAATGAACTGGTTTCTAACTGTAGGTTATATTTAATTTGTTAAGCTTTAGATAGTATAATTACATACTTGCCAGTCATGTAGCCCCTAGAAATATATCCAATCATATCCCAGAAATTGAGAAGCCACAGTTTATGGGTGTGTTTTGCTTGAAGGGGGCGGGGCCACAAAGGCACATAGTACATTTGCTGCGTGGACGGATCCGAAATCAGATAAACGGTACCAAGGCCCTCTGCATTCACTTTGTTAAGATTAACATTGAAGTAGAAGAGAATTTCACTTACAGTGTTTTGTAAAAAACACTGTACAGCACCCCGACAATATAGGCACCACGGATCAGCAAAGAATGCCAAATATAAAGATTTTTAGCGGCAGTTCGCATCCGGATCTGTCGCAGAAGATCGCGGATCGACTGGGACTCGAGCTGGGTAAAGTGGTCACCAAGAAATTCAGCAATCAGGAAACCTGGTGAGTTAATTTCAGTCAGAATTCAAACTGAAACTATGCTTTCCCATAATGTTTTGGCTAGGGTAAACGAAATGGTAAACACATGGGAACCATGTTTTATTTTGGTTTGTAGTTTTCGGAATTGGAAGATGTCGTCTGGCGCAATGCGCCTCAAACAAGCAATAGACTCAGTTTCCCAGCATGCACCTGCATTAAGCATGTGACTCTGGGGCCCGCTAATGCTAATTTTAAACGTCCCGTCTGGCCTCCTCTGCCACGTGAGGAGTCATCCCGTTATTAATTGTGCCATTTTGAAATGGAGCTGTATTGTTATTATTTAGAATTAATTTATTATTCGTAGTTGTAATACTACTGAACACATTAGACGTCATTTAAAAAAATACACAACATCTCTCAACATGAAAAATCATGTTGGCTCTGCTGCCACTCTTTATATAATAGACTTTTAGCCCAAGATGAGAGGAAGGCTTGTGACCCCAAGATAAAATGTGTCTCATACTCTTTTATCTCCTCCTGACATGTGATAAATGTGGCCAGGTTCTTGACGCAACACTTTCAGTTTGCTTTTTTTGAAGTGAAGACCAAATATCAGCTCGTATAGCATATTCTCCTTAAATCAGGCTGACAAATATAGATTTATTGTGTTCTGTCTTTAGTAACTCCTCTTTATCTGTGTGTGTTTTTCACTGTTTTTGTGTGCAGTGTAGAGATAGGAGAGAGTGTACGTGGAGAAGATGTCTATATTGTCCAGAGTGGCTGTGGTGAAATAAATGACAATCTTATGGAGCTGTTGATCATGATCAATGCCTGTAAGATTGCGTCAGCATCCAGAGTCACCGCGGTCATTCCTTGCTTCCCCTACGCTCGGCAGGACAAGAAGGACAAGGTGGGGGTGAGAGAAACAGCTTGTTTATTAACATGTACTCACAGTTAATCATGGATTAATCGCATCTCTGTTGGTGGATCCATGTGGTCTACTTTCTGTAAGTCTTTCTTCTGTGGTGTCAGTGTGTGTTTCTTGTATTCTCCTTTTCTGGCCTCTTGGCAACTTCTAAGGCATGGCTTATTATGCTGGCTCTTTTCCTGTTAATGGCTGTGATGATACCTGTTTATGAGTAAATGTTTAGTTACGAGTGAGAATTTTGTCTGACAGAGTCGGGCTCCGATCTCAGCCAAGCTGGTCGCCAACATGCTGTCTGTAGCCGGAGCAGACCACATTATCACTATGGACCTACATGCATCTCAAATTCAGGTACACACAGTAAACTGTCTTCGCTCCAAATACAGAGTCAAAACAAACCCTTATCTCTCATGAACAGAGATCAGTGACATAACCCTACAGTCAGGCACATATAAAATGCAGAAGAAATGTAATGCCCACCCCGTTTTTTTTTTTTAATGTTTTTGCTCAAGGTATGATTATTAAGTCAATGTTTGTTTGTTTTTTAGGGATTCTTTGACATCCCAGTTGATAACTTGTATGCTGAGCCAGCAGTCCTCAAATGGATAAAGGAAAACATCAATGAGTGGAAGAATTGCACCATTGTTTCTCCTGATGCCGGTGGAGCCAAGAGGTGAGTTTTTCTTTTTCGTCTCCTGTCTCAAAAACATAGGTTCTCGTTCAGTGACCCATGCAGAAATGAATTCATGATACCTGCGTACAAAGGTTTTCACAAACAAATAAATCAGCATTCATACATTTTTGTACTAAAAGTTTAGAATAATTAACAATAAATGTAACGTCAACTGAAACCACACATAGGCAAAAATCAGTCTTGGTGGTCTTGTAAACGAGAAATGCGTTTAAATATATATATATAATTTTTTTTACATGTTTATATATATATATACATATGTATTTATTAGGGCTGTCAAACAATTAATTGTGATTAATCGCATACAAAATAAAAGTTTGTGTTTACATAACAATATATGTGGGTGCACTATGTATAATTATGTTGTGTGTGCATATATATATATACATACACATGCATGTATATTTACGAAAAAATATTATTTATTTATAAAATATGTATATAATATAAGTTACATATAAATCTATATACAGAATATACATGAAAATATTTCTTAAATATATACAAGCATGTGTGTGTAT
>JAOTRC010000034.1:10969077-10997747 GCA_027497675.1 Cyprinella lutrensis
CTAGGTAAACCCTTCTAAAGTCTCCTCTTGTTTGCAGTCTGTGTCTGTACGTTGTCTAATGTTTCCCATTACCCGTGGTACTCCTTCACGTTCAGGTTCTGTTATTGGTTTATTTTCATCTATTGTATTTTTCCTCCTCGTGTTTTTTTTTTTAAATAAATATCTTTCTCCTGCACATGAGTCCTCCTCACACCTTTCTGCCTCACACGTTCAGTGACATAAGATCAGACAATGACACGAGCACATGGCCCAAAATAACAAAACACCCCATGTGCAGCACAAGATAGGACAGGCATGTGACAACATAAGAATGATTTCTGAAGGATCATGTAACACTGAAGACTGGAGTAATGATGCTGAAAATGTAACTTTACCATTACAGGATTTTAAAATTAAAATGTTTCAATTGAAATAGTATTCAAATTCTGATGAAAATGCAGCTTTTCTGAGCAGACTTCTTTCAAAAAAACATAAAACAAAAAAATCCAAAAGGTTTGAAATAACACAAGGGCCTGTAAATGATGAAAGATTTTTTTTTTTGGCTAAACTATCACTTTAATTCAAGCACTGAATCACCTGTAGCTGTTCGGTCTTTATGAACATTAGTCTCTTTCCCCCTCTCTCTCCCTCTCTCTCTTTCACCCCTGTGTTCTTGTTTGATATTGTTTACTACCCATAAGCAAGTCTCTTTTTGCAACACTAAACGGTGCATTACAACTATCAAACAAACAAACAAATGCTCCCTGACCCCGACTCAGCGGGACAGCTGTGGTGTCTCATCACTTATCACAAATGCTAAGTGAGGGTAAACATCATCCTGAACATTGAGTGGGTCTCCTGCTCACTCACTCACCTCTGTTATGCTTTTGAATAATGAATTTCGCCTGTGCTTGTTCAGTGTTCGATCATGTGTGAACACAATAAAGAGACACACAGACACACAGGGGTTGTGTGTTTTTTTTTTCTTTCTGCGATTTGAGGTCAGGGATAGGGTCAAATAATGGACTAAATATGGGATCCCTGGCTTCAGTCCATTGCAGATTTTGATCATGAGGGTGATGGAGAACTGTTCAGGGGGCCCCACTTTTTAACATCTTCCAAAAATAGTTTTGTTTTTCTTCTAAAGCTAAGAAACATAAGCCAAATAAAGTGAAATAAATAAATGCCTATTGTGAGGGGAAAAAGTTTCTTGTCTTTTCAGCATTTGGACATTTACATGGGTGTTAAAATCATTTCCTCTAATTCCACACTAGACAACAGAAGCATTCAAGGCCTTAATGCATTAGGAGAGAAGGTGACAGAAGCATGTTTATTAAAGATAAATGAAGGTCTGGACACACGCACGAAAACAAAAGGAATAAAAAACACATAAAAACACTTAACGTATTTGAATTTATCTTATCAAGTCCATTAAGCTTAGAACTAAAGAGGGAATTTTCATGTTCTCGCATTGTTATTCTAGTGGAATTATTCATTAAATAGCGAAAAAATATTTTAAATTCTAATGATGCAGACAAAAAAGTGCATTTTGGCATGCCTTGAACCAAAGAAGACATTTAACAGGCTTGTGTATAAAAAATTCCTCATAAATGTTTATAGCTTATACATTTGATAGTGCTTCAGTGTGTAGGGGGAGACCGGGGGGCAATAGTAACACACTCCTCCAATCAGAAACAAGCTGATGACACTTAATCTGCACATGATCAGTAGGATTTTCTCTCTGCCTTTGGAAAAGGATCATGATCATTTCACCTCAGCAGATGTTGCAGAACATATAACCTTCATAATTTTGAGTTATGAAAGTTAGTTTTTGGATATACAATATTTTTTTATTATTGTATTTTTTCAAGGTTTAGATGACATTTTTATGTATGTAAAAAAAAAAAAAAACTATGCTAATACATGGCAGTGCATGAGTTGCGGGGCCAATAGTTTTGCCCGTTTCGTCCCCCACAAGGATTTACTGTGCTCAACCAACTACACAGGTAGCTAGCATATAATATTTTATCTGTAACATTGTGCTACAGTTGCTCCCAAGTTACATGGCCCAATGGAAGCACCTAACTGTAACACTCTGACTTCTTGCATTTAATTTAATATAGTCTTGTCTTCATTAATGAGATACCTGTGAGAAAACATAGATCATTGTTTGCTCCGCCTCCACGACACCATTGATCACAATATTCTCCTCACCTGCCTTGATCACCAGGTGGACATTAGGGAGACTGCAGTGCACTACTTTAGTTCCGCTCCTATCATAGGACTTTGTCAGTGTCTATTTGCCAGTTCTTCTCATAATCTGCTCCCACTTAATATGGGATCCCTCAGAGGTCCATCTTGGGTCCTATGATCTTCAGCTTGTATGCTCCCACTGGGTGAGAAAGCATAACATCTCTTTTCACCTCTATGAGGATGACTCACTGCTCTATTTGCCAATAAAATCTAAGAAGTCCATACAATCTATCCTGGTCTGTCTGGAAACATCAAAATGTGGATGGCTTTCTCCTAACAAGCACTTTGGTCAGTTTTATGCTGTGTGTAAATGTGCTTTATTAAATTTACTTACCAGTGAAAATATAGCTATCAGTTTTATTGTTAATTGATGCACCTTTGTTTCAGCAACTGCAACATTATTCATTAAGACCACATTATTATTCACAACACATCAACGAAGTAGCCTATTATCAACACCAAACTTTACTAGCTAAACTAACAATAATTATCTGCCACTGGAGGGCAATAGAGTGAAACGCTTTCCTTTTTGTTGCTGTGGAAACGACACACGCGCAAATAGCAAAAAGTTTGTCTGTAAAGCTTTTTGTGGGACTTAAAAGATGAATTTCGAGGATTACTTTCAGTCGGTTTTCAAAGAACGACTCTCATTGTAAGTATATAATTTATTACACTACAAATCTTGTTTTTGAATCCATTAATCTGTTGTGGGCACTCATATTCTAGACGTTATAGTGCAAAACTGTAGCCAAAGCTTTGTTTTAGCGGATAAAAATGGTGAATTGTGGGTACTCAGAGATTGTTCAACCTTATAGAAATAAGGCCGTGCAGCAGAAGGACTTGACGGATACGAGAACAAGCGTAATGCAACTTTTGGAGACGCGCGAGGAGTGCTCGAGAGTGACCACTGCACTGGAAGCGCAGAAAGAGGTGGTCGTATAAATAAAACTGTATTTAGATTTTCGCTGTTTCAATTTGAATGAGGGTAATGTTTCCGTGTTACGACACATGTGTGCTTTTGTCAGGAGATGCAGATGAAGCGGGAACGTTTAAGAGAGAGAGACGAAAACATGAAGAAAGAAGAGGAGAAACTAAAGAAATCCATATTGAAATATAACAAGTTTTTGCAAGTAAAAAAATATTCTAAAACAATTACTTTACATAGCAATGAGTAATATGTTAAATGATTTTTGGAAACCTTTTTTATGTGTTTTTCTTTCCCTTTAGGAAAATGATGCCAGGCGTGTGCGTGCCATAAAGAAAGCAGAGGCAGAGAGAGCTCAAGTAAGACTGAAAGAACTGGAGATTCAGAAGCTAAAGACAGAGAATGACGCCCTGCAGGCACGTAAAGAGCTTCTGGAGGAACGTGTCGGAAAAGCCTTATGCTACCAAGAGTTCCTGGAAAGAGCTGCAAAAATGTCCGGAAAGGTAGGCATTAAATAACTAGGTCTTGCTGTTGTTGTATTTGGAATGGGGAAAGGTACTGACACAGCACAGAGAAACTGTCAAGCTGTCTGGACTCACCTGCCTCATTTGACTGAAGAGTGTGACTTTCCACACTTTGAGAGTCTGAACTAAAGACTGTGTAGGGCAGAGATGCATATTGCAACACGAAGGTTCCTGCAGGGCATTTTAAAGTTTTAAAAATCGAAATATCCAATACCATATGATAAAAGTTTCCACTAGCAGTAGCTCTGGGGAACACAATGGCAAACACAACTGCAAAGGTGCAAGTTTTGCACCGGCAGAAAAACTGAAGGCTGTGGGTTCTTCATGCTAGTCGGCACCTCCACCTTAGATGTTGGGCTACTGATAAAACAGGCCCTTGTGTTATCTCACTATTAGGTTTAAAAAGGAAGACTCCTCTTGTGTGGAATTATACTTTGTTTTTTGAAATGCCAGTAGGATGGTGTGGCTGAACAGTAGAATGATAAACATGACCATCTGTCATGTGATCAGTCTCATTACATCCAGCATGTTAGATTTGAACTTTTATTAATCACAGTTACATGTTATGAATTTAGTGTTTGTATTTTGGTTACAAAATATTATGTATTTTGATAATGGGTAAGTTTGTTCTTTATGTGCATACAGTATTAATTTATTAATATTATATTAATTTTCATTTCTTCAGGTCCTAAAAAACCTTACATTTGATTTTAAAAAATGTACAGCAGTCCTGAATGCTCAATATGGCAACTGCAAACACTGGAGGAATGATGGTAGATAGTAGCCCAGTAGCTTTGTCTTAAAATGTTTTTATCACTCATCAGCTGGAAAAAAACGTTCTGAAAGTGATTCCATTGACATTGTTTTTCTGTGCCTTTATTATTATATTTAGAACAATATTTAGAAATATATCTTTATCATTATACAGTCCTTGGTGTGAACGGGCCTTTATTCTGTGTGGTTGGATTTTCTGTTTTGTGAATGAGGCAGATGGGGTAACAAGAAAATATCTGCATAAAGAGTTAGCCTATTTTTTAATGTTTGAACAAAAAACAGATGCATTTTTGAAAGTTTAAAAATTATGAAAGTTGAAATTGAAATTATGAAATTTTTTAAAAATTTTGAAAGTTTGACATTATATTGAAATATCTAAATATTGTATAGTAATGTTACTTTTTCTTTCTCTTTCCCCCTCCCCCAATTTTTCTCATGACATTTGAGTTTGATAATATTGGTCAAGTCATTGCCCGTCTTCAAGCACTCCAGTCCATTCACAAGGAACTTCTAGAAAACCAGACTGCATTAGAGAAAGAGAGAGAGAGGACAAAGCAGGAACTGACACAGTACATAAATAAGCAGCGAACAGTTCTCCTGCACTGTAGCAACCAACTACACCAGCAACAGACTCAGCTAGACAGCATACGCTTAGAAGCATACAAATGGGTAAAAATACACACACATATATATTTACAGAGGGTGAGTGTGTTAATGAACATACTCAAAAAGACACACAGATGTCACTGTGGGACCTCTGTCTTTTGTACTGTTTACAGATTACCTTTTGTACCAAGATAACAGATTATTCATGTATTCAACAGGAATTAAAACTGAAGCACTTCTGTTCCACTGCAGAAAAAGAGATTCTCTATTTTGCTCAGCTCAAGACCACGATCCATAACATTTATCAAATGATCACGCATTACAATAGAAGAGTCTCTGTGGACTCCGAGGACAGCTTCAAGCAGCTGGAAATGGTGAATAATGTTTTGTTTGTCAAGTATTTGTTGTTGATGTGTATTTTATTTTTTTTATTAAAATGAGGTACCGTAAAAGTCATCACAGCAATGTGTGATATCTGCTGTGGTGAATAACTCTCTCTCTCTCTTTTTTTTTTTTTTTTTTACAGATTCAGAAATATTTTCAGTTTATGAGAGGTCTAGTGGATGAAGATCTGAAGTTCAACAATATGACAATGCCGAATCTAACTGAAGAAAATGATTGAGGAGATTAAGACCCGCGCTTTGAGGATGTACAGGATATCAACTGAAAATGACCAGATGTCTAAGCTAAAAAAAATCATCATCTGACCACCATTTTGACTGGATTATGCAATGGGGTGGGGAGGAGCAACGTGGATACTGTATGGAGATTACATGGATGATTAATTTGAAGGTTTTACCCTTTTAATTAATCAGTGAAATATTATCAAAGCATATTGCCTTTCTATTTCTATGGAAACTTGTTTCTGCCACTGAATAAAAAAAGTGACTTATCTCCCATTCTGACTTTTTTTTTTCTTTCTCAGAATTGGACTTAATGTTGGAACTGTTGTTATAATTATAACGACAAATGAAAATAGGTGTTTTCATTCTGAAATCAAACATATCTGAGTGACTTAGATACAAAAATCTGGGTAAAAGTATTAGCAAAAGATGAATGTGAACACTTCTGAATGCTTCATGAGTCTCAGTCACAGAGGGATTTATTGATTTTATTTATCTAATAACATAAGAGTAATAACAGTGATTATCTTGCATTGTGCTTTCGTTTCTAGTTCTCTTTCATTTTTGTTTTTTACCCTTTCCTTTCTTTCCTTTTTTAGGCTTTGCACTGGCCTTCATGGCTTTGCGCACACAAAAGCCTCTCCAGTGGGCCTGAATGATAGTGGCCGCTTGGCTCTGTATTTCTCTTTCTTTTTCTTGCTGTCTCCTCTTCTCCTGAGCCTCATGTCGCTCCTTCATAATCTGGGAGTACTCGAGGTTCATAACTGCAAAAAGTTCCTCCAGCCCTTTCAGCTCTGTTTCTTCTCTCTCGTGCATGCAAGTAATTTCCTCCAATTCTGTCTAGACACACATATAACATCAAATACGTTTGACAACATACATTTAAATATTAAAATACATTGTATTTTTTAAATGCAATGTCTATACTGTTCAAAAGTTTGGAGTCGGTAAGATTTTTGTTTGTTTTTCAAACCAATGCTCACCAAGGCTGCATTTATTTGGTGAAAAATACATATTGTGATATATTACAATTTAAAATAACTATTCTCTATTTTATTATATTTTTTATGTATTTTATTCCTGTGATGGCGAAGCTGAATTTTCAGCATCATCACTCTAGTCTTCAGTGTCACATGATCCTTCAGATATCATTTTAATATGCTGATTTGATGCTCATTTCATCTTATTACTACAGTTGAAAATGGTTGTTCTGCTTTACGTTTTATGTGAAAACTGTAAAGGGGGGGTTCTTTAAAGACATACAACCTACAATAAATCTTGTAAAAAGCCCACACTTTTAAACGGTATCTGCAAATCCGAAAATGCATCAAACATCAGTAAAGGCCAAGTCATTTATGTCTACCTGTTTCTCTCCCATTTCAGCATCGTATTTCTGGATCAAGTTCTCTATCTCTGTTTCTTCCTTGTATTTTTTCTGCAAATCAAAAATCAGTAACATTACAAAATAATCACTATGCGCATACTTCCTTTATCATGAACTGGATGAGCCCCGAGTGTGCACACCTTTCGTAGTTTCAGTTCGCTCTCTCTGTTTTCTGAAATCACATTATTTAACTGAGCTCTCAGTTGATTGGCCTCCTGCTGCATACGAGCTCTCTTCCCCTCTGAAGTTTTATTTTCTGATTGGCTCTGTTTCTCTGCGTCCTGCTGAATTCGGACAACAGACTCTTCCAAACTCTTTTCCATCTGATGCAGTGAGCTCCTCAGCTGCTGCACTTTATTATTCAACATTGAGATCTAATTAGGTGTGAAAACAAGGCAGAGAAAGAAAAGGGGAGAAAATAGAGAAGGAGAGCACGTTTGGATAACTCGTTCGTCATCTAACTAATCACAACTGTCAACTTTATAAACATTGTTTGCTCCTGATGGTGATTCTCACCTCTGTCTCCTTGGCTTTTATTGCCATTGCAACCTCTTTGTCCAGTGAGTCCATCTCTGCCTGGTTGGCAGTGTGATGTAGACTGACTTTCAGCATCATCTCTCTGTGTTCTCTCTCCTCCGTAGGGGTTCTGAGGAGCCTCTCCAAAACAACCTCCCTGAACTCGCACAGGCCATCTCTCAAATTCTGAAGCCCCATCTCTCCCCCTGTGTTAGGTTCTATTGGTTTTAGCACCTCTCTTGTGGTCTGAGTTCCCCTAAATAGCCGCACAATGTTACGAAAGGAATCCTGAATTGCTTTTGCTGATTTGGCTAGTTGTTCCTTTTGTTCAAGACTCCCATCAAGAACCATAGCTTGGTACTTTTCTTCAAGTCTATGATGCTCTTTCAGGGCTCTCACCACCTCCTCTCCCAGGCTCTGGGAAAGAGCTTCTGGACAGTTCAGCAAAGTGCGTAAAAGGGAGGCTATCTCCATCTGATTAATGCACTCATCTAGTACCCCTAAAATGAGATTTGCTTCCCAAGACGATAGAGTCTTCCTGGAGGGGTTGATGATCTTTAAGAGGTCTGCTTTAGTTTTGTTTGGAACGCTGGCTGCATCTGATAATCTCTCTTCAAGAGGGATATCATCTAATTTTGAGCTCATCATTAGGTCTCTTTGATTGAGTAAGGGAGAGAAAACCGTCACGCATCAAATAAACAGACACTAGATCATCTTAAAATTACTAACAATAAAATTTTTAAAAACATTTAGAACAGGATTTTGAAAGACATTTAAAAACAGAAGGTGCAAGTCTCCACAGAGATATTTAAAATGCAATTCATACAAAAATACCTAAGTATAAAAAGGTTTTCATTTGAATGATAAAAACAGTTCTGAATAAAAAATAATTTTAATATGTAATACGTCACCGTGCTATTCTTTTTGGTCAAAATCCGTATTCACTTGATACGTCAAACTCTGTTGTTGTTGTTTATACCAGATGCCGTGACAACCAGCGTTGGCATGACATTCTTATGTCTTTAACCCCTCCACTCCATTCAGTGACTTCCCACTCGACTCCAGCAAAGAACACAATTAGAAATCTCACTCATCGCTTAATTATATAGCTGTATGGAAAAATTAAAATAAACCTCATATTATGAATGTATGAATTAAAATGTTTGCCACAAGAAACATTTTTCAAAACGTGACTTTAATTGTGACAGTTCAGCTGTTTTATCTCTGCGGTCAAAAACGACACTGTCGTAAAAAGACGTAACGTCAGATCCTCCTGCTTGACGGCCTTGGTTCTTTTATTTATAATGTTAAAAACGCGATTAAATCGCATTTTTCTGCGATATAAAGTTTAATTAGTTTATTACTAATTTAGAAAGCAGCTATATACCTTGCGCTTGCGATGGTATTTTTTATAACAGCCGACGATAATGACGTAAACAGACAGACTATCAGTTTTTAATTCTGATTTGTTTATCTTGGACGTCTGTTAAAGTTCAATTAAAACACATTTTAGCATAGACGCACTCAGTTTGGTGTTTGGGGACATTAAAACGGTTTCTGTAACTCGTGTCGTGTAGCCCAAGTTTCTCTGCAGCAGTGAAAGGTTAACTTAGTTTATTGAAAATAGAGGAACCTAAGTTCCTATCGCCGTTCTGCGGGATGGCGGACGGGGACGACGATGTGCCGCTGATTCTGACCTGGGACGATGCGACCAGCGGGCTGCTGGAGGAAGATGAGAGTGAGTATTTGTGTCCTTACTAAGTTACACCTCATTCAGTTGAGGCTTCTTGTGCAGGGTTGTTCGGTCACCTGTATTTGCCTAAGTTTTGCTGGTGGTATACCAGGACTGCGTACAGATCTTTAACCGGCTTTCAGCCCTGTTGTAAAGATCTGTCACTTGGTGCGCAGCATCCTTTATGAATTATATCAATGGCCTCTCTCTCTCCTTGGTTTTGTCTGAGCTGTCAGATACTGTAGAGCAGGGAGTTTGAAACTTTCCAAGGGCCAAGGGTTTCAAATATAATGTAAATATTATCCTGGCGAATTAGCTGTATATTTTCTAGTATGCTATAAAGAGAAGTATTTTGTTACAAAGACAACAGATCAATCGCTTTGATATCTCACTGGTAACAACAACTAGTGAACTCAAAAAACAATATAAAACACCATTTATAAAATTTTCTAAATTGTCCATAGACTCCCCATAGTTCCCGTGTGTCAGAACCGACATTTGAAGAATTCTGCTGTTGGGTGTCAGTTAATTATCAGTGATTAACAGTGATACTCTTACAGAACTGTTGTTAGACTTCACAGAGATAAGTTACTAGGCCCAGCTGTTCTACATGAAACCTGCTGATCTTTAACCCCCAGACTTCCATCATGTGACAGTGGATAACTCTATAGGGCTTGGCACTCTAACCTTTTCGTCATTGTTGACTGCATTCTTGACATTGCTAATGCGCTGGGAGATGATTTGTAGGCCTTCTGCATTGGCACAATTTACGGTTTTAGTAGAGCTAAAGCATGGCTGTTTTCCCCCTACACCGCTTTATAAAGCATTTCTAATGTTGAATTTAATTTCATCAGTGTGTGCCAGCTGTCATCAGTGGTAGATCTTGTTATAGAGGAGCGTGAGATTGCTTGACTTAATCATGATGCCATCACACAAAATATCTCTTTGATGTTCGTGTGTGAATGTGAGTGATTTTTACATTGTTGACAATCCAGTTTTTACTTGGAAGTGAACATTATCTGCTACATTCAGATACAGATATCAGCAGTTCATCAAAACACACACACACACACACACACAAATAAGTTTATGAAGTAAATCTATTCGGCTTGACAGCCATACATTGGATACAGACATCTAGATACATACGCTATTGGATACAGATTGCTTATAGTGCTATTTGGCTTATGTTGTTCTTAAGGCGTCTTTACACAGCTGAGTTAAGGCTACTATGTGTCTGCTTAAAATTCAGTCTAAAGTAGCAATTTAGCATAAAAACCAGACTAATTTATGCCTGCTCTCACCCATCTTAGCCCCTAGAATCAAAGTTGTAATTTTGGTCATTTATGCCACCTCTGATCAGCATTAAACCTTAGACTTAGGCCATTTTGAAAGTGCTCCTGTGACACATTTGCACTTTGCAGTGTCAATTTTAGGAAAATAATCTAATAAAAAGGCTACTTTACACTATGCTCTGTGCCTTCTCAATTCTGTGTAAAGACCAGGCATCATGCTGCATAAGTATACAGTTGAAATTGCTTTGTAAATGCATTTATGCCACATCTGAGCAGCATTAAAAAGTCTGTAAAGACACCTAAATGCCACTTCAGAAGTGCATTCTGTGACACCTTTGCAGTGTAAATTTGGCATATGTGCTGTGTTCAGAACTGAGACTTTTGGTGTAAATGGTGGTTAAAAAAATCACAAGAGAGATGCTGCGCTCTAGTGGTATTGTGTGGTATTGCATGTTGGTGAAAACAGTATGTGAATCAATTACTACAAAGACTATTTCTGTTTGGTCATTTTTTGGGGGGTAAGGGCACAGTGAAGTACTTTCACTTTAAGAGTGAAGTATTCCCAACCCCAATGATCATGTGTTCAAGTGTCCAATGCAGCAACATACCAGCTTTTGTACCACACACACACACTCACACACAGAGAGAGACAGAGGAGTTAAAGTGCTGTGTCAGCCTATGGCAAATACAACAGTGTGGCCCCCTCTCCACTCCCATCTGGCACACACACAGTCCATGGCCTTGTGTCAAAACTGTGTGGTAGTGATGAGAGCTGGGCGCGTGAATATTTTGAGGACCTGAATGGAAATTGTAGCTCTTTTGGGATTTGACATTCATTTATTTAGCCAAGAAAGAAAACAACATAAGGACACGGTCTTTTTGGTTCCTGGACAGCTGTCTCTTAATTTATGAGGAAAGAAGAAGCTGATGGGAATATCAGATGCCTTCACTTTCTCATTCTGCATCAAGCTGCTATCTCAAAATGTTTGTCATTGTCATGCTGAAGATTGTTTTGGATATTTGAAATCTCTGATCATTAGTTGGACTTTGCTTCTTTGTGTTTGAAGGAAATCTGGAACTGGACTGAAAAGAAAACTGCTATCAGTGCTGTCTCTCTTGTTCGCTCTTGCTCTGCCAGGAACTTATTGATCAGACAGACACAGAGCAAAACCCACACTGTTGTTGTCATGTGCATACTCAATAAGAGCTGTTTACAATGAACCGATCGTCAATGGAGTAACTCATTCAATCAGCTTGTGTTTGGTCAAACTAAAAGCTCTTACTGTTTGTGATTTAATCGGTAAGGCATTCATTTACCAGGCTTTTCCCTGACAGATCGTTTAAAAGGGTGTTAGTGGATTAACGTTATATTCATTGCTTACAGAGATGCAATGGCAAGTATAAATCGAAAAAATGAATTGAAACTTTTTACTTCCCTCTGAGTCAAATGAGGCTCTCAGTTTGGTAGATTTGTTCAGCTCTCAAAGGACAGCCGTGTTTTTGAGCTTGGAGAAAAAATCACGAAAATGGACACTGTAAATAGAGGATATAACAGTAGAAACAAAAGATGACACGGAAGAGAGGAGGCTATGACAGAGAGATTGAAGAACTGATGGGAGAGATTTCAAAATTTCAAAGGACATTCTCACTGTGTTTGGGCCTGATGCTTAAGAAAATCCACTGGACTATCTATACCACTGCTGGCTTACACTGTGATCTTGGAACCATCAACAGTGTTTCCTTCCCACATTTCCTGTGAAAGAGAGGGGAAAAGTGCAGAGTGGAATCCTTTTGGAATATCGAGCTATTTGGGATTCAGCAGTCCAGCCAGTGTTTTGGGAAGCAGTTCTGAAGTGCTTGTGTTCACATTTTATTCACATTTGATTTTTTTTTTCAGTATTTGATTGTCTTTGAATGTTTAAATCTTGTTGATGTTATTGAAAGCAGACCTAATCTAATTCTTCACTTTTCTATAAAATTGTCTAATCATTTTTTTTATAAGCAAAACTGGGATCCTCTTTTGTGGATATTTCTTATGATTTTTTGTGTAATTTATTGGTTATTTTTAGCATTAATAGCAATTTTTTGTCTTTCTTAACAAATGTTACATTCAAATGAATGTTTGAAGGTGTAGAGAGATTTAAAGTTGCGTTTGGCCTGATTTGACTTGAGTTTTCCTGGAAACTGTGTCATCTTTGGAGGAATCGTGAGCTTAACCACAGGATTCTGTTCTGCTTTTGGACCGTTGGCCACAGCAGCTGGCACGATGAAACTCACATGTTCGAGTCCATTGTTTATAATTAACCCTTGCAGCGCTAAAACTGCTTGACCAGTGACATGCTCTCTGTTTGACTACTGGGACGTGGGGCCGATCACGGGCGGCTGCTATGGAAATCAGTTGTACTGTTGGCAACATGACTGCACTAACACATGATGGGCCAGTCCAAACATCCTCGTTCTGCCAGCAGTTTCCGTCTGTCGGTATGCTATTGAAATGGGTTGACCAACTGTCTCTTGGAGTGAATGCTTATTTTAAATTGAGAAATCATTTTTTTACTATATATTTTTTTCTTTCTCCACACAGATGCGGCAGGAAATTATGATGTTGTGAATAATGTTGTCATACCGACCCCAGGACCACCAGACCCAAGAGCCCAGAATTCTTTGCGGCAGAGTTGGGAAATGAACTACCAGGAAGCAGCAATATATCTGCAGGTCATCTTTTGAACTTCCAATGAAGCACCTAAATAGATGATCACAAACACACACTCAGGGCTAATAATAATTCTTCCTTTCCCATTTGTCTGTGTTTTTCCTCAGGAGGGAGAGAATAATGACAAGTTTTTCACTCATCCGCGAAGTGCCCACGCGCTCAGCGCCTACCTGTTTGCTCACAATCACCTTTTCTATGTGATGGAGCTGCTGACTGCGCTTTTACTCATGCTACTGTCCCTCTCAGAGGCCCCTGCCGTCCCCTTCCTGCGCTTGGACGTCTATGTATGTGACTTCTACTTGCACTGTGCATACACTACCATTGCACACCGAGTCCGTAATTCACGTCTGAAATTTTTTCACACGTTAAAAAATAAATACGACCTCACGTCATTGTCAATGACACTTGGGCACTGCCTCCGAAACGTTGCCTGTCATAAAATAAATCGTATAATTTAAAATTAAATTAATAAATTAATTTAATTTGAATTATATTTAATATAATTTAAAAAATAAATCGTTCCATTTTCTGCGTTTTTCGCATTCGTAGCTAGCAGTTTGAATGGTGTTTTGGCAATTCAGAGCCACTGAATCACGAATTAGGAAAAAACGGTAAACATTTCGGACTCTCTGTGCAAGGGCCTTAAGATTTGAGAAGAGAAATTGATTCGTTATTTAGCAAGGATGCAATAAATTGATCCGAAGGGGCAGTAAAGCCTTCTGCATTGATACAAAATTATTCTATTTCAAATAAATGCTTTTATTTAGAAATTAATATTAATTGAAGAGACCTAAATTGTTTTTCGTTTTCTACTAAAATATTAAACGGCTCAACTGTTTTCAAAACTGATACTAATAAGAAATGTTTTGTGACCACCAAATCAGCATAATCTGCTGAAAAATCAGCTTTGCCCTCACAGGAATACAGAAATGACATTTTGAAATATATTAAAGCAGGAAACAGATATTTTAATAATAAAAATAAAATAAGAATAAATAATAATACAAATAAATTGTAATAATATTTCACAATATTATGCTTTTTTTGTATTTTTATTTCAAATAAATGCAGCCTTGGTAAGCATAAGACACTTATTTGGAAAAACATTCACAAATCTTACAGAGTACCGACCCCAGACTTTTAAAAGGTAGTGTATGTGTAAAGCCATACTGAGACAGGATTTGTTTCTCATTTGGATGACTATAGATTTGCATTGCAACTCATTGAAAAAAATCATGCATTTGGATGGCGTTTTCTTTTTTTTTCTATTCTATGAAACAACAGGCTGCTCACATGGTCGTATGATTGACTTCTGTAAATAAAATGTCATATGCTTTTAATAAAAATAAATTCATATTTATTTTAATAATCGTAATATCCTATTTATTATTTGGGTATTTAAATATGTTTAAAAATAGGAAAATCGACATGTTATAGTTGGATTGCTTTTCTGTAATGCATTTTATCTCTCAAAATGATGATGTAATTTAAAAAAAAAACAGCAGTTAATTCGGCCAGGGATTTTTATGTGGGTTTTGGATGAGAAACAGACATTCTGGATTCTGACGGCAATAAAATCACAGACAACTCCCTGCAAATGTTGAACATGCCTTACATCCCCATCAGAAACAATTACCGTCCAGACAAGGAAAACAAATTTGTATGCTTGTGGTTTTCGATTATATGAATAAGACTTCGTACTTTGCTCTTGCCAGATTCATGCGACACTGGAGTTATTGGCATTGGCGTTGGTGGCATTTGAGTTGGGTATGAAGCTCCGATGGCTTGGCTTTTACACCTTTATACAGCATAAAAGGACCATGGTGAAGGTGTGTGGATTTTGTAATAGACTATGTATATTGAAAATGGTTTGTTCTCCTCTTTGTAGATTCATAGATTCATATTCACAGAAGTTCAGCTCAAGAATCCTTCCTGATATCCTCTCTTGATTTGTATGCTTTTCAGACGTGTGTCCTGTTTCTTCAATTCGTCGAGGCGATTGTGGTCTTAGTCCGACAGACATCTCACCTGCGTGTGACGAGAGCCCTGCGACCGATCTTTTTGGTGGACTGCCGTTACTGTGGAGCCGTTCGCAGGCATATTATTATTTATTAAATTAACATTTTTTTATTCTGTTGTGTTTCTGAGATCTTATAAAAACAATAAGCTGCTTAAAGGTTGTGCGTTACACCGATTTTGCCTAAAATCCACTTTAACATTAGGAAATTTCTGTATAGCATGTCCTTGACTGGATACATTGTAGTGATATTCTGACGCTCTATCTCTGTTTCTGTCCTCCCTCAGAAACCTGAGGCAGATATTTCAGTCTCTTCCTCCCTTCATTGATATTCTTCTGCTGTTGCTTTTCTTCATGGTCATCTTTGCCATCCTGGGATTTTGCTTGTTCTCAGGCAACTCAGCTGACCCGGTTAGTGCATCACAGTCACACGCTCACCTTTATGTTACACATTTTTCTCTGTCATACATACAAACTCAGGAACACTTCTCTTTCTCTCTACAGTATTTTAGCACACTTGAGAACAGCATTGTGAGTCTGTTCGTCCTTCTGACCACTGCAAAGTAAGTATGTAGCCTCACTGTGGGGCACACATCCTGGCTAAGATAACATGACTATGAGTCTCAGTGGGGTTGTTTTATGTCTTCCTGTAACTGAGCTAGTAAAACAAATGTTATCAGTTCAAAAACACATGGAGTTTTTTTAACTAGAGAATTTCTCAGATCCTCTGTTATCATTATGCCCTTGAGCAATGTACTTAACCCCAGGTTACTACAGTCAGACTGTCACTGTTAAAAATGTAGTAATAGTCAATATCAATAAGAAGGTGTTTGCTAAATGATTCATAGTAAACTATCCATCTATAAAGACCTCAGACCTCAGAGTCTTTCCTTTCCATCTTTTTTCTTCACTAGTTTTCCAGATGTGATGATGCCAGCATATTCGAAGAATCGTTGGTCATGCATTTTCTTCATTGTGTATCTGTCCATCGAGCTCTACTTCATAATGAATCTGGTCTGTAATGAACAACATCAGATCTATTTGTTATAATGTATTCATATTTCGGAAACAGTCTTTTGGGGCAGTGTGAACTAGCCTTTACCTTGAGTTTGCTATTCTTTTTTGCCTCTCAGCTCCTGGCTGTAGTTTTTGACACCTTTAATGGAGTCGAGAAGATGAAATTCAAATCTCTGCTTTTACACAAGCGATCTGCAATGGAGCATGCTTTCCAGCTGCTGCTTAGCCGGCAGGTGAGATTTATACAGATAACACTCTTTGTTTTCCCATCTCTTGGACCGTTTTTAGCCTTGTTTACTTTGTGAATGAAAGTGAATGTGATTAATCTGCATGTGTGTCTTTTATTTAGAGGCCAGATGGAGTGTCTTTGAAGCAGTTTGATGGACTGATGCGATTCTATCGTCCACGAATGACTGCACGGGATCGCTTTCTCACATTCAAAGCCCTCAACTATTCAGACGCAACCATGCTGAGGTACATACACATGCTCACAATTGCATACGCTCACATTCTTTTGATTTTTTTTTAATAGATGATGAGGTTTTAAGGTGTATTTGTGCTTGTGTTTTAGTCTCCAGGACTTTTATAAGTTTTATGAAGTGATTGGGCTCAAATGGAAGGTCAGATTTCACACACCGTCACATGATGATTATACTTCCAGCGTGTATGTTAAACCCTCTTGAGCCAGAACATCTGGTGTGTGTGTGTGTTGCAGGCTCGACGGAGTGGGGAGTACTGGTTTGATGATCTTCCTCGCACAGCATTCCTCATTTTCAAAGGTTTTTAAGGCTTCCTTGTCATTTTAATTTAATTTGTATTAGTTACAATATTTTACACTTTAATGATCAGTTGGCATCAAATATTTGTCTTCCATAACATTTTTTATGATCATTATTCTTTTTTTTTTTTAACAGGAATGAATTTACTTGTGAAATCCAAAGCTTTTCAATATGCAATGTGTAAGTTATATTTCTTAAATACTGTGTTGTATGCTGTACTCCTTTAGATATATTAGCATGCAATACCTCATCAGAATACATTCTCCTTGAAACCAGTTTGCTTCTGGGTTAATAGAAAAAATGTGTATTTTAAAAATTCATATTTTTCTGATAATCTCCTAGTACCTCTTATATTATTATATACTGTACAGATTGGGGTCTCTAACGCTCACCAAGGCTGCATTTATTTGACCAAAGATACAGTAAAACCGTAAAGTATTGTGAAATTTAAAATGAATTTAATACATTAAAATGTAATTTATTCCGTTGATGGGAATGCTGTATTTGTATGTTGCTCAAGTTGAAAAGAAAAGCATTTATTTTAAATAGATTTTTTTTGTTACAATATAAATGTCTTTACTCTAATTTTTGACCAATTTAATTCATCCTTGCTTAAAGTGTCAATTTTGCTTAAAACCAGACATCAAATTGTAGTAGTTTCTTGCGCTTGCACTATATTCATTCCGATTTTTCTTGTAATAATGTCTGTTTTTCATTATTGACCTGTAACAGATCTGGTGGTAGCAGTTAATGGCATCTGGATCCTTGTGGAGACAAACATGGTAAATGGTAAGATCTGCGTGAGTAATGTAATCTAACAGTAGGATATGCAGTGCAGCTGTGTTGCAGTTCTAGATAATTCTGTGAATTCACCATTCAGAAACGCTTGTAAATAGAGGAAACAGTTTTCTCTGTGTGAATCCAATTGAATTTGGCTCTCAGGGAGCTCTTCTCTCCTTACAGATGGTGTCTCATGGACTCACGTTGTCCCTTTGAGTTACATTATTTTCCTCACAAGTAAGTAGAAATTATTTCAAATGAAATCAGTAGTAAATCCAAATGTCAATGTTTTAATGAATATGCATACCATTTACATTTTGTTTCCCCCTGCTGATGTGTCTGTGGAATGAAGTTTATGGAGTTGAGGTGTTGTTGAAGATCACAGGCCTTGGTCCAATGACATATTTCAGCTCAGGATGGAATCTGTAGGTACACACACGCACACTCATATAAGCACTAACACACACACACATTCAAATGGCCTCATTGTTGGGTGTGTGCTTCTTTTTCCAGCTTTGATTTTTCAGTAACAGTATTTGCCTTTCTGGGATTGATTGCTCTGGCCTTTGACATGGAGCCGTTCTACTTCATTGTGGTGTTGAGACCTCTTCAGCTCCTCCGGTGTGTGTAATCATTTTTGTGTTTTGATGTTTTCCGGTTTGCATCTTGTTCTACCAGAAGTGTTAGACTGAATTGAAAACCTGAAATCAAAAACCTAATTCAAAATACAAAAACATGACATTTTTTATTTGTTCAACTTTCAATATATTATATTTAATATATTTGCAATATATTAAAAACCGATCAGTTAAGAAAAATGCCAAATTTTTACCCCACTGCAGTGTAATAACTTTTTTTAAGATGTGTCTTTAACTCTGTCATTTTGTGTGAATCATTAAATATCTTTTTTATAATTTATATTTTCATCCATCATAGCTGATATAGCTGAAACAGACATTTTCCTTTTTAACAGTTTCATAATTTTTTTTTTCTTATTTCTTGTCAAGGTTGTTTAAAATTAAACAGCGCTATCGGAATGTTCTGGACACAATGTTTGAATTGTTCCCGCGTATGGCCAGGTACAGAAATAATAATCCATGTCAGCTCATTAGTCACAGATGAAAGATCTTCTCTCTCTCATAACACTCTCTCTGTCTCTATAGTCTAGGTCTGACTCTGATTATCTTCTATTATTCTTTTGCCATCGTTGGAATGGAGTTTTTTGCTGGGGTTGTTTATCCGAACTGCTGCAAGTAGGTCCCTTTAATCATCATAAATCTATTTCTTTTGCAAAAATCAAAATTGACTGAACATCCCCTTGAACGTATGCAGTTTATAAATGTTAGATGATCTACTACTGCTGTCCTGTTACATAATGAAAGAATAGTTCACCTCGAATTGAAATCATTTACTCGCCCTTGTGTTATTTCAAGTGCGGCGTGTGCAAGACAAAAGATGATATTTTAAAGAATGTTTATGAAAGTACAAGATGATCAGTAGATGCCAGGCTACAATAACAATTGAGTAGTGGTGTGTTTAATGGTATGTTCTCTGTCTCTAAAAGGAATAGCACAGTTGCTGACTCGTATCGCCAGATAAATGTGACCATTGGCAACCGAACCGTGGTTGAAGAGGGATATTACTATCTCAATAACTTCAATAACATCCTAAGCAGCTTTGGTATGTGCAGCACTACACACTCCTCTCACTTCATTGTATAGCTTTGTGTAATTTGTAACTTAGTGTTTTTTCTCTTCCATGCTTCAGTCACTCTTTTTGAGCTAACAGTGGTGAACAACTGGTACATCACAATGGTGAGTGTAAATGCACAAACACCTCCTTTTTATTGGAATTAACCCTCTGATTATCTTCATTTGTGTCTATAATAGTTATATTTGGGGTCTCCCGGGACCCCAGATAATAACATTTAATTTGTAACAGAATAAAAAGTTTTTTTTTCCTTTTTTTTTTTTTTTACAAATGTAATTTTACTCTGATTATTAATGTTTTTAATCAACATTTGTGCAGTTTTTATATCTATAAATAAACACATATTTACTTTTTTTGTAGATCTAGAAAGTGTTTAGAGCCATAGAACGTTTCATACCATTTGGACTCAAAAATTTGAGTAAAAGTCATTTGCGGGTTAAAAAGATCCTGAAGATAATGAGAGGGTTAAATGTCAGACAGCAGATTGTTGTGTACCTATGTCATTGTAAACAATGAACATTACATTGTTTAAAAGCGTTGTTTTAAATGTGTAGTAATGCTAACATCTCTAAGTGTTTGTGCAGTGTGTGTGTGTTTGGAAACCTATGGATCCTATGAACCAGTCAGTAAATGAGCATCTGTCTGCCATTTGTAGTCCTTGAACACTTTAAACCTTGTTTTCACAGGAAGGTTTGACATCTGAAACTTCTCACTGGACTCGCCTTTATTTCATGACCTTTTACATTGTCACCATGGTAAGGGAATGTGCATGTCGGTAAATCAGGGTTATTATTCCTAACTAAAACGAACAAATTTCAAATAAACTTTCAAATAACAACAAATATTTTCATATTTTTAGTTAAAATAAAATAAAATAGAAGAAAAACTAAACGAAAATTGGAATAGTTATGTAGTTGCTTGATTAATATTAGACCAAAAGTGCATATTTAAAACTCGTACAATTCTAGAATGATGTTGTTTAGAATGTTAATAAGCTATAGAATGTCACACTACTGTTATCAGCTACCCATTTATGTATGTGTGTTATAAACCTGATTTAGTGATATTAATATTTTCTCCCAGTTTTGAGTGTAAATGCCTTTGTGATTATGTGATCCAGGTAGTCATGACGATAATCGTGGCCTTCATACTGGATGCATTCGTCTTCAGGATGAACTACAGTCGGAAGAACAGAGAGCCGCTGGACGACCCAGAAGGTTCTGAATGAGTTCTGTTCATCCAATGACAAGTCAGTGTGACTGGGACCTATTCCACTGAGATCTAATACTGAGAATGTGTGTGTGTCTGTGTGTAATAGATGAAAAGGGCATTGTATTTGAGACAGAGGTGTCTCAGACTGAAGCTCTACAGACTCTGGACTTGTATAAACACACACTGGGCGTCACTAACCTAAGCTCACTGCAGGACATGTGTGTGGCTCTGGAGCGTAGCGGGGTGAGTACATGCACACATGTACGCGCAGTCTATGTTCAGAGCTTTGAATTTTGTTTTGTCATTAGATTAATCGAACTCTAATGGATCATTTTTGTCTTTGCTCACAGCACTCCTCATTAGTATTTCAGGGTCGAAGGTCACGTACCAAGAGTGACCTCAGCATGAAGATGTACGAGGAGGAGATTCAGGTACTCAAAGCACACATATAGAAACACATGGTAAAACCACACTTTAGAATTCGTGAAATTGCAGCACTGTGGTCACAATGTGAATATGAACCTTTTACTGGAAGTTTTAATTAAAGCACTCCCAAACGGTTCTCTTATTGGATCAGAAAATTAAATCACGAAAGTCTGAAGTTGTAATCAATCAGACAGCTATTTATAGAAATAATGTTACGTTGTGCTAAGCTATACTTAGATGTGTTTGGTTCAGAATGTTCTGATTTTCTTTTCTTTTTTTAAGCTGAAATTTCCAGATAGGCAATGGTATGTTTGTGTAAAGTGGTTGTTTCTTTTTGTCTGCAGGAATGGTACGAGGAATATTCCAGAACAAACCTTCAACCTGATGAGACATTCCACAGAGAACTGGACAGCCCTGAAGCCAATGCCTTGAACAGCATTAACTAGCACACCCTCTGAACACTGCTTCAGCGTTACCTACAGTAACACACTCACTCGTACCTCTGAGGGATCGTAAGACCGTCTTCCTCCCATCGATGGAAAGCACAGGTGTTCCCCATGACCACTACATTCTCCCTTTTCCACATGGAGACCCACAGAAGTCCTTTACTTAAAGCCTTATTCCCCCAAAAAAACCTTAAGGTTCCATGGCCAATCAGGGAAGCTTGCTGCAGGCCAATCATGTGACATGCACTAGGTCCAGGAACCTTCTTTCTTTCTTCCATAAAAATGCACCTCATGACATTTGCCTTTTGGTGGGATCCTGAATGATTCATACTCTCTCATGGATTTGACAAATGGAGCACAGTGATTGAATGTTTCTGTGGGAGATGAATCAGAACTGAATGTGAGGATTTTAGCACTAAGTGTCTTTCTTCACAGTCTGAGGTATTGCTTAACCAACAGATAAAATATTATAGTAATAAACTAATGCTGTTTTTAAACTAAAGCTGCTTTATGCTGGAACCTTTGGACCTATAGAGAGGCTTATTTTGTTATTATTTATACATATATACAAGCAGATTAAACGTATGTCAGATGCAGTTGAAGGGTTAGTTCTACCAAAATTGAAAATTCTGTCATTAATTACTCACCACCGTGTCGTTCCAAAACCCGTAAGACCTTCGTTCATCTCCTGAATACAAATGAAGATCTTTTTGATGAAATCTGAGAGCTTTCTGTCCCTCCTTTGACAGCTACACAACTGACACTTTGACGCTTCAAAAAGTTCACAAAGAGGTCGTAAAACTTTGAGTGGTTTAGTCCAAATATTTTGACTAAACCGCTCAATTCGTGTGGATTCGTTTTTATGATCTATTAATAAACTTTTTAAAGTGATAGCTCGTCCAAGTGGTTGCTGTGTAGCTGTCTATTGAGGGACAGAAATAGTTCAGATTTCATCAAAAATATCTTAATTTGTATTCAGAAGATGAAGAAAGGTCTTTTGGGTTTGGAACGACACGAGGGTGACAGAATTTTCAATTTTGGGTGAACCCAAAATTTAACCTTTAAGAATCAAGTATTTAAAGTAAGAATGTTTTAATACATTCACTTATTCACTCAACATGGGCTGGTTTCCCAGAAGTGTTAATTTTGGACTGATAAATATTAGAAAACCAGCCCTGGACCTTTCAGTACTTTCAAACTATCATCTTTGTCAGATAGAAAAAATATTTTATTTCATTTGTTTGGAGTCAGTATTGTTTTAGGCATACATGAGAGTAATTTTACAGACCGGTTCAGATAAAATCGAGTTAAAATCACACATATTATTCCACCTGCAGTCTGATTTTTTTTTTCAGCTTTCCAGAGTAAAAACAAATGTTTAGAAATCCAAATTTTCTTTTGTGTAAAACCATAGGTGACAAAGGGAAACCATATAGCCTTGCTTATGGTTTTTTGCAAGGTTCTTCAAAACTGTTATTTATTTATTTACTCTGACTTAAACATATTTTCATGTACATCTCTCTTGTTTGCTGTATTATTTTTTATTTTATTAGTTATTTTCTTGATGCTTTTAACAGGGTGAATGCATGCAAATCCTCATATATCATTGTTTACTATAATGTCTAGAGCATCTGACCTGGAGTAAATCATAAACGTGTTCAGGAGGGTCAGTGATTTCATCCCAGTTGGTTGTTTTTTCTCACTGTAGGATGTGAAGCCTTGATGTTCTAAACACAAGGTAACATGATGCATGTGTGACATCAAACCACACCAGCTCCTCTAATACTGTAGGATTTACTTGTGTTTCAGTTCTCTGTTCTTGTACCTCTGTAAATGTGTAAACAGCCTAATGACAGGTCTAGTAAATGATACATTTTAATGAAACTTTTTCTCTTTTTTCCCAATTTGTTTGTTAATTGTTGCTTTTTATATGTATTATGTTATTTGGCTCGTCTTTGTAATTGTTATTATGTTTAATTCCATTCGGGCTAAAAAATGTATCTTTTTAGATTTCCGCGAAAGTTAACATTTTCATGGGCAATAATAGACCGTAGTAAATTGATTTTATGTATTTCTCTCACGGAGATTTCGCAATAAATGTTAGTTCGAGTTACTAACGCGAATCGCAGCGTGGAAGTGACTTGGGTGAGCTTCATATTGATTTCACTAATGTGACTACCTGCTTAACGGACATAAAAATGGGATTATAGTAGAGCCCGACCGATAGAGTATTTTGAAGGCCGATACCGATACAAATATTTCTGGGTTTTAAAATCCGATATTCCGATATATCGGCCAATATTTTATTTATTTAAACTGGACATGATAGTCACAAATTTTGTGATGCTTATTTGAGTTTAGAGAACTGATGGGGATGTTCTTTTAATTGTTATTCAAGCAATGTATGTATTGTGACCAACTCAATGAGTGTTGCCAACAGGAACGGTGTAGAGTGCCCTCTGGTGGACAAACTATACAACTCCAACACTCATGACATGGTAGAAGCGTGTTTCGTCCGTTATTTTTGAAATATTCATTATAACTGCCGATAACGATAGTTTGGAAAATGCCTAATATCGGCAGATAATATCGGTCTGCCGATATATATCGGTCTGTCTCTACATGATACTTTTTGTTTTTGGAGATAGTTATCAAAATACCACTGTATTACCATCTATTGAGTACTTTTTGGTTGGAAGCATTATAACTTTTTTGAATCATGTTTATATGCTACAGGTTTCTGCGGTTGTGGATTGCTGTGTTGGTGATCTATCCCACTAACCAGGCAGTTATTGCCCTTACCTTCTCCAACTACGTCCTGCAGCCTCTGTTCCCCACCTGCTTCCCCCCAGAGAATGGTCTGCGTCTGCTCGCTGCCATCTGCTTGTGTGAGTACCAGAAGGAAAAACAGATATATCATTGTCTTATCATTTAGGGATTGTTGCGACTGACATGAAAAGCTACACATTCCATCAAGGGTTAGAAGAACCTAGAAGAACTGTTGCTAAACAAATAACATGCTAGAAATATTATATCAATATAATATAACCATTATCATATGTAAGAGAAGATGGGGTATAGACAGACACAAAAATATTTTAAGGTTATTTTAAGGCTGAATGTTTTGAACAAACCTGTATATTTTACATACATTATAGACTGTTTTATGTTGCTTACTTCACAAATGCTATAAAAACGTACACAGTCACTATTTCCACATCTGCTTGTGATTCACTTCTGTATATTTTAGACATTTTTCTCTGCACATGGACAAATTGTAGCTGGGAATGGATACTTCATTACAGCCTCTTATGTTTGACCATAAGGGCAAATCACGCTCAAGTGAAAGAACCTTGAAGGCCAAATCTAGAGAGACAGTGTTTTGGGACTGATGTGTGACTGAAGAAGACCGAGGGGTCATACCCTGGGAGAGGGAACAGAAAGGTTGTGGGAAAATATGGGGAGGATAGAAAAGGATGAAAGTAAAAGAGAGAGGGATATGTGAAGATGGATGGAATGATGTTTTTCATGGCATCAAGAAGCCTTGAGCGTGGGCTTTCTGCAAACTTCACGCTGGAGCTACAAATACTGCAAGTTGTATGTAGACAGGCAAACAACAGAGACCCTAAGAAAAGAGAGAGAGGTCAAGAAGAGAGGATATTAGGTGATAGCTCACCTTATTTTGATATCGCAACTGTAAAGTTTCAATTTAAATCCAACCTCCAAGTTATTTAGTTTAATAATTAGATATATTTATAATATTTCATCATTATTTTCTTTTTATGGAGAAAATCTGAGCCAGAATTAGCTACTTAACTGCAACAAATACCAGCTCTTTGTCCATTTCAGGGTAAATGTGATGATACACAGGGCAGCTTTTTGAGCAATGTTGCCGTCAACTCAACGGGCAACCAGATGAGACACAGGGCCCACGACTGACCTAAATTATCCAGAATTTATTGTCCATTTTCAATGGGAAAGTTACCCATGCAACAATCGCTCGGCAATATTGCCCAGCAACATTGCTCTAAAAGTAGCCCTATGTATCATCACTTTAACAGAGCTGAGGCAGCATTCATGGTGTGCTTTTAATACTCTAAAAAGTGACTATCAAGACCGAAATGTTCTGATTAGCTGAAGTTGAAGGTTGTTTTTTAACTTAAAGCCACAATATGTATTTTTCTGCTTTAAAAATAGCAAAAATAACTATATCGATGTTATATATTTCTATTAGATGTGTACTTACATTATCCCGACAGTTTCCACCAACTTTAAAATACGGAGAAATTTATAGTTTAATTCGAAGAAACGGGACGTTTCTTTATTTCCGTTTCGTCGCCCGTCTATGGCGTCATATAACCTTTGACTCCTCTATTTTCTCAAACTTCTTGCGGAACCCGGCGAAACCCGCCAAACACAAAAGGGAACACTGAACTACCGCCAATAAAGCAAAGAAAATGACGAAGAAAAAAATGTTGTACGCATTTTTATGTGTGTAAATCACGTGCCCACTCGCGCGTCACTGTTCACAAATCGGCGTTCACCGTAACCGGGTCGTCTCATTCAAAACAGCCAGCTGTAGCGAGCCGCGCACATGGAATACTCACATGAGTCAGGCTGCGAATGTAAGTTACGTGTCCGCTTCCAGCGCGCTCATGCTTACTAAATAAACGCCTCACCTCCGACGCCGGGCACTCACTGCATTCCCTTTAGCACATAGTGGATGCATAACGCAAACCCAGTGAAACGTTTGACTGCAGTATCTTATGTGCCTTATCTAGCACGCCCGAAACACGAAAAATGTTCTAAATAGGTCATTCATTGAAGGGGCGCATATATTTATATTTGTCTGTATTATAGTTATGGACCACGATTACACTTTGCCTGCACGTTCTGCTACAGCCAGTTCAATAAAGCTCAAACGTACGGGTGAAAAATATGACCCGAGAAGGGTTGCGTTTAGAGCTTCTTGACAAGCTAAATCTACAGAGAGATGCCGTATATCCGTATATTTTGTGAAACGATGATGCCATGTCATGAGCTGAGCTGGTTGTCATTGACAGCGACAACAACTCCCGTGAGCCCACGCTCTTTCCCCACGTCATCAAAGTACGTCTTTTGTTATTATTTTAAATGAGTGACCCCTGGTGGCCAAAAAAATCACATATTGTACGTTTAAGATTGAGCCAATGTAGTTGTAAGGAGCCAGAGTCCTCCCTAGTCACCACGCAACAATCACTTTCCCTAGAGTACTAATCACCTGTACCTGTTTCCACTCAGCACGCCCTTCACAGCCAGCATAAAAGCACCCAGTTCACAGTCATTGTCAAGCCTCCAACAGGAAAAGACCCTAACCAGTCTCCACTTGCTATTCTCCGAGTCATCCAACGTGCTGAAATGTAAAGTTTACTCACCTGTAAAGACTAACCTCTCTGTCCTTGTTCTGATGTTCCCAGGATCTGCTCCATGATTCTCGTTCCTTGAGTCCTGGAATCTGCCATTAGTCTCGTTCATCTAATGGATGCTCTGTAGAGGTGAAAAGCAAGTATCACCAAACTGTGTTAGTTCCCTATCTACTGGATTGAAAAGATCTACTCACCTGGAATCCTGGCTGTACCCCGTCTGCTCGAAGACGATCTCAAAGTGAGAAAAGGAAAGCAATTGCACTGTGTCACCGTTCATGTAATTCCTAAAGAAGAGGATTCACTCACCTGGATGTATTCCTGCCACGTATCCTCCTCGAAAGATCACCTCTAAGCACTTGAAATCCTGAACACTTACCTTGACTTTAAATAAAGAAAAGTTTACGTTTGATCACTTACCTCTGTTTCCGAGTCTGAATCCTGACACTTACGTAATCTAAAAATGAACAACATAAATGAATCAGCTGATTCAGATTTAGTAGCTCTGCCCTTGTTGCAGGCTTCGGTTTTCGAATTCTCCTTTGGCACATTGGCCAGCCACTAAGAATTTGGATTTACCCATTCAAAATGGTTTCTGAATAAGTTCTGATCTCTCCTAGCTTAACCCTAACCCTTTACCTGGCAGGTAATGTTTTGGGCATCTTGTCTCCCATGCTCACTAACAAAGATGCTACCTCTGCAATCCCTTCTACATTGGCCTCTGTCTCAGATAAAATCACAGGACACAATCCTGCTAAATCAGGATCACGGCCAAAATGTCCCATACAGTCAATGGTCTAAATTCTCAAGAATCTCTGCTGAAATGCTACACATTCTCTTGGTTAGATGGAGGAATCACTGGACAGCAGGTTTGAGTCTTTAGAGGGAGCCGAGGGTTCAGTTTCTTTTCCTAAAAAAACAAGGCTCGTTGTATCAACACTTACGTAAGCCCCTTTAATTTCCCGTCAAAAGATCCCTTCAACCAACACGTTCTCATCCCAAGACGTCATATAACTGACGCATTTGACCGTACGTCAACATCCGATGTTTTAGGGTACCCTTTAACGTCAGTGACGCTATCTAATCCTAACCCTACCCCAGCAGGGTTACCAACTCTCACGCATCTGGCGTGACTCTCACACATTCAGCCTCAATCTCAAGGTCAACAAAGAAATCTCACGCTAAATTAGAAATTCTTCTGTGCTGTATTTACAACTATAAGCAAGTTCAGGCTCTTAACTACTGATTGGACCACTGCATTTTATCACGCAGAGAAAAATCGCGGAAAATGATGACACTGACACCGACAGACAGAGAAGTTTACTCTTGATATGGAACGCTTTGGCGCTAGATCGCAGTAGCGCGTCAGTTCAAACGGCACGTGATACAGTTGCCTAGGCTACAACACCCACAGGGCAAGAGCAAAATACTGTATCTGGTAATCTCCTGCTTTATATTAAACAAACTGTCAACACGGGCTTTTGCGATGCACAGAGAGACGCTGCGCTGCCTATGACTTTGAACGTGAGTTGAGAGCATTTGCACTACGTGCCTGTC